>JAWZYV010018236.1:0-43924 GCA_038373885.1 Cheiracanthium punctorium | reverse complement strand
ATTACAGAACCTCCCGATTATCAATCCAACGCCTAGCCACTGGGCTAGCACGGGAATTTTTCAATACTAGTGTGTTTGTTTGCCGAGAGAGGGCTGCTCACTGAAAGCATAGAGTATTTTCACGTGACGTCACTGAAAGTTTTTTTAGGTCAACTCGGATATTTAGGGTACAAAGCCACGTTTTCGGGCAGTGACCATTCTCAAATGAACGAATGTTTGACCAAAAAAAAGTTGGTTGGTAAGGTGTGACGTAATGATAATGACGTAGGTGAAACAACTCTATAATATGGCACGGAAAACTGGATTCTCACTGGCCGTTCCGTGCCGCTAAGACCTCGCGATGATGTCACTCGGTGAAGCAAAGCGGAGATCGCAGAAGCAGAAGGTTCGTGGAATATTTGGCAAGAGCAGATATTCAGGGCCACTGCTAAGACTTTTTTTAGAAGGGTTGGGGGAAATGTCGAAAAACTGCAACGTCAAATATCGGTTTTTACCAGCTTAGTTATTTTTACTTCCTTGTACGTAGTATAAGGAAGTAATGTGATCCCGAAAAATTTTGGGGGCCAAATTTCGACAAAAAAACCGATTTTGACTACCTCTAAATTGAATTTTAAAATTTTTTTCGATGCATCCTATCGTAGGCTAGCATGCACGATCATATTAACGCGTCTGCAACTCATTTTGACCAGCGGCGAGTCTGCTGTGGCCAGTTTTTCCATGCCGTCTGTACGTACGTACGTATGTATGTAACTCGCATATCTCAAAAACTATTGGTCGTAGAATGTTGAGATTTGATATTTAGGATTGTTCTATGATCTAGTTGTGCACCTCCCCTTTTGGTGGCAATCGAATGGATAGTTTATGTACAGGACCGCCCAAAAGATTCGAAATACATTACTCTCTATGGGCCGAAATTCATTAAACTCGCCTAACTCAAAAGCTATTAGGCGTAGAATGTCGAAACTTCATATTTTGGATAGTTGTAACATCTAGTTGTGCACCTCTCCTTTTGGTTCCATTCGACTGGATAGTTTATCTACAGGACTGCCCAAAACATTCGAAATACATTACGCTCAATGGGCCGAAACTCCTTAAACTCGCATATCTCAAAAACTATTAGGCGTAGAATGTTGAAACTTTATATTTAGGATTGCTGTAACATCTAGTTGTGCACCTCCCCTTTCCATTCCATTCGACTGGATAGTTTATCTACAGAACCGCCCAAAAGATTCGAAATACATTACGCTCTATGGGCCGAAATTCATCAAAGCGTTTTTTAGAGGTATTGGGCTATTTCAAACGACTCGGAAGTGATGTATGCTGTAAAGAGTTAGAAAATGAATTTCTCCATTAAAAAAAGTGTCTTTATCATTTGTAGTTCTGCTACAGGAACACTCAAAAGATTTCCAATACATTACGGTCAATGGCAATTTTAGGGGCATTCATCCATTTCAAGCACAATACCGTCCTACCACATAAGTTAGGTAATGGTCCGACCACGGTCACGTGCCTCCCTCAAGAACTATGCCAAAAGTCGCCAAGCTTGGCGACTTTTGGTGCACGTGTGTGCATATTTAACTCTCAAATCTCAAAAACTATTATGAAATTTCATATATAAGAATGTTGTAACATCTAGTTGTGCATCTCGATTTTTGGTTCCAATCTATTGGAGAGTTTATTTACAGGACCACCGAAAAGAATTTTAGTACTTTAATGTTGATGGACATCTTCAATATAATACAACTGTAGACAGTCATTGTTTGGTACATGCCCAAAAACTCGCCGTCTGTCCTCGACCTTGGCGAGTTTTGGCGAAATATCGCCAAATTTGGCGATAGTCAGTCATTTGGTCCATGCCCAAAGTATCGCCATTTGTCATCGTTCTTGGCGAGTTTTGGCGAAATATCGCCAAATTTGGCGATAATCTGTCATTGTTTGGTTCATGCTTAAAATCTCGCCAAATGTCGTCGACATTGACGAGTTTCGCCGAAATATCGCCAAATTTGGCGCCAAAAATTATTTCGTATTTTGTATAACACTAAAACTTTAACCCGTATATTTTTGAACTTTTGTATTTAGAACTATTGTAATATCTAACTGTTTTCCATATCTTTTTTGACAGCAATCGACTGAGAATTTATTTACAGGGTGAGCCAAATGACTTTAAATACATTGAGGTGTATGGATGCATTCAATTCATTGAAAGTCTGTGGTCAATGACTACTTTGGCTATCCCCAAAATCTCGCAGACTATCTCAAGTTTGTCGGCTTTTGGTGAAATATCGCCAAATAAAGTGTCAGAAGGAAATATTTCAAATTGAAATCAGCTTGGCGATATCGAAATATTTGTCTAGAAATCGCTAAACCTTACTATTATTGATATTTTATCTCTTTCAAACAAATAAGTTTAGAGGAAGTGCGTCGAAAATATTTTTGATCTAATGGACGTGCAAGGAAGTCATGTGTTGGACACATCAGATTTTTTTTATCAACTCATTACCAACTTATTGCTTGTGCCAACTGGATTTGTCTAATTCTGCCAAGTGTACCAGAAATAGATAGTAAATTATATTTTTTGTTAAAATTCTTTTTCCAAGTTTGTCAACAAGGTATCTAATTTTCCCAAGTTTAACAGAATTTGCGAATGTCGGGTGGAGGAAACTCCCCCTCCTACCTTCCCCTTATCAAATACCCTGTAGATATTCCGCAGCCGCCACGAATCTAGAGTCAATTAGAGCACACGGTTTCCAGAGCATTGTTCTGGCGTCATACATCTCCATACGGCGTGATTTCATTGGTGCATTTATTACGTCTCCATAACCTCGCACGCGGTCAGCCAAAGTTTCAAAACGAAAAAAAACGATGCGGCAGAGGGGAACCTAAGCTGGCGGAATGGCCAGTATGAATCCACTTAAACATGTCGCTTGAAACTAGTAACTAGTTGGACCCGATCCTGGAGAGTTTTCTGGCATAGTTCAGATCCTCATCGGAAACTTGGGATGTCTGAATATTCGCGAATCACATTCCTCGGAAACCTCTGCTTACGGCCGAGAAGACATTCAGAACCAAGAAATGCATGTGTTTGTGGCATAGATCTGCGAGGGACCATCCTGCAGGCTGAAAACGGACTTTTGCAGCTAGATCAATTTTAGTAACAGGTCAATCCGGTCTTGGGGACATTTGGAGCTATTTCGCGCATAGCCCATGTATTTTTAGCTTTTCTGCATAACAGTATTATTATGCAATTGAATTACAGAAAATATGTGAAATTCTCAATATATGAATTTACCAAAACATTCCAGTAAGAATCTTATAAAGCTATAAAAATAGAACAGATTTGGAAGTGCGGTACAGTATACATCAATAATTATATGATGATTAATTGATGCATAATTAATTGATGCGTTATTTTACGACAGTTGCAGCACATAGAAAAAAGCTGAAAGTGGGGATTTGTAATTCTAACAAAGGAACGGGAGAGGACTGTCATTTTTGAAGAAATTTAACTTAAATGTAATTATTTATGAAAACAATAAGTAAATAAATCTATTTAAATCATTGCTCTTTAATTATTTACTTATTAGTTGACTTTAATTAACTATTTCTTTGTATAATTAGTGATGTGGGGACTGTAAAAACAATGTTATTTTTAACAACAGTGTCCCAACTACCGCCGTCAACAACCCTAATGTCAAATGATTGGGGTTTACTTTCAGATATGTGCTTGATCCATATAGTTAAACAGGCTCGTTCTCTCTTTGCAAACATTCGGGAAGATACCGTACATGAAATTTTCATACTTTAAAATTTTTGAGCGTCCCCGTTGAAAGTAAAATGTTGTGGGACTGCTTCCCGTTTGATTGCATCACTGACAGAAAGACAAGAAGAAGCATGAAAATCATTAGACGTATCAATTTTGTCAGAAAGTGTTCAAAGCGGTTAAAAAATGTGTTCGTGTTACTCAGCACTGATCTAGTCTAGTGACCTTCAAGCGAGATATCAGAGATCAAAAAACTAGATTTGAATGTTAATGATGAATGGAAGACTACACCGTATCGGCGTCACAACTCCATTCCCATTATATCTGCGAATAATGGGCCCCCAGTAACCAAAGCGGAGAGTCACTGAAAGAAGTCAATGATCGCTGAGGTTTTTTTTTATCTATTTTTGGCTAATTTTATAACTTATAGGGAGGACAAATTTTCTATTTTATCTTTTTTTTTCAAATCCCTTCTAAATATGGATTAGGCTATCATAATCGAATGAGAGCAAGTAACTTATCCGCACACAGTTTCGTAGAAGGTGCATGACCTTTGCCGTGTCTGATCCAAGATAAAATGCCTGCAAGCTCAAAGTTCGTTTTAAATTATAATCAATTTTTTTTTTATGACGGGCTAATTTTAGTTCACGAGGCATAATTTTGTAGAATATATTTCAGAAAAAAAAATCTTGAGGAAGGAGGTAAAGATAAGTAATACCGGCACTGCAAAAATTAGGTTTGTTGATTCAGTTCCTGTGATTTAGAAACGAGTAAACAAGGTTGTCATGGAAATGGTGTTGGTACACAGAAAAATGCAACCCCTTAAATTTTCCTATCTAGAAAATGATCCAATTCCATTTCATGGTGGCCATCAGCTGGGAGAATAGAACACTGACAGAATTGGACAGACAATAGATTCCCAAGAAAGACATTCTGGAAGGCATTTAACTTTATATTCAGCAGGGAAGAGCTAAAGGCTGCATTCGTTAACGACAAACTCGTTGCACGAGTTTTCTTAAGAAAACTGGAATGCGTGTGTTTAGTGCTGTCAGTGGTTATCAGTTTCTTTTGCCTTTACGAATAACTTCAGTTTATTTAGTTTCGTCGCCTAGGAGACGTGTTTGTTTTACAATTCGCGAATGCGTTATCTTTGCTGAGGAGAGTTTTTAGCACATATTCAATATAAAATCAACAGGATTTTTAAAAGAAAGAGTGGCCATAATTGAAGTGCACAGATCAAAATTTAGAAATTTCAACTTAAACTTCATTCTTTCAAAAGTATTTAGCAAGAGAAATTCAAATTTCGCAAATAACGGTTTAAATCAACTTCAATCTCGACACTAAAACATGCATTTTTGAATTTACTAAAATGAAAAATACAAGAAAATGATTACCTTTGAAAAATTATGTACCTTCGTAGCAGTTTCTAACGTATGCCTCAATTTCCTCCTCGAAAAAGAAATATTTGCAGCTTCAGCAAACGTAAAATACTTTTCATAACATTACTATTATATAACAACGGACGCCATTTCTAAACAAAAACAACGCGCAGAAAGTAAAACTCAACGAACCTAATTCGTTCTCAGTTTACTTCATTTGAAAATAATTGCACTCAGTTTTGTATACGAACGCTCTAGTTTTTAAACTGAAAGCACTCAGTTTCCTTTACGAACACCTTAGATAGAAACTCGTTGCACGAGTGCAACTCGTTTGGCGTTTACGAATGCGGCCAAAGTAACAGTGAACGAATTTCAAGTGGTAGTTGCCGCCTTTCCGGAATAATATATCAGGTTGTAACGAAAGTTTTCCGTCATATCTACCTGAAAAACTAACTTCTAACTCCTTAGATAACTGTTTTTGAACTTTCGGTACCAAACCTGCACAGTGTCACATGATACAACAATAGTACTTAAAGCTGTACTCATAATTCGTTGATATTATGTAGCTGACTTTTTGCAACACAACTGGAAGTAAATGATGGTTGTAATCCTCTAGAGTGATAGTTCCATATGAGACACCTTATACTTAATGATAACTATATTTTTTACAGATTTCACAACACAGTGTTATAAAGTAAACCTCTTTCTTTCAACTGCCAAAAATCGTTTGACAAAATATGAGCAAATACGCCAACGAGAACTGTGTGCTGACGAAGTTTGCGGTGGCGGGAAACTTTCGTTATAACCTAATAAAATAAATTTTTAGCATTGGTAGACACAATGCCAAATTTAGAGGTTTGTGAACGACTAACTATTTTTCAAACAAATTGAACAATTTTTCCAACGACCTACATGCGACGAAGTGGGACCAGCGTTAAATTCATTAACTAGCGTTCCTGAGTTCGATTCCGGGTGGAGATAAATTTTATTTAAACAAAAAGTAATGTCCAGGGAGTCCGGACCCCACCCCCAAAATTTTTGAGTTTTGTTAATAAAATGATAATGATGAGGTATTTTGTTGAAAAATCCTGCTTTTTCCACCGTTTGGACCCTCTGAAATTTTTTTCTGGGTACGACATTGGCCAGTAGTATGTTAATGCAAGCGAAAAAGTAGTTGCCTTGAATCTGACATATTGAGGATAAAGATCGTGATGTTATGTGTTAATTATTTGGAATATTATAGGAAATTTTACGTAAAATGTCTATTGTGGGCTTCATGTGGAGGCCCTGGCAACAGTCGCGGTTGCCATTGCCCTCCCCTGAATTCATCCCTGTAATCATTTACGGCCGGGTTCTTGGCTATGTGATATCGCCTATGAAAACGCGAACTCTGGGAGAATCAGGACTGCTACTGTTATTTTTTTTTAACTTCAAATATTTATCATCCATCTCATGCGCAACAGCAAACACTACCTTCAGCACACCACTGGCGTAGCCAGGATTTTGTTTCGGGAGGGGCACAGCGAGTTTTGTTCAACTAATTAATATTCTAATTATTTATTGTAATTAGAAATATTTTAATTATTAATTAATCTTAAATTAAAAAAATATTAATTATAATTAGAAATAATATTCTAAGTACTAATTATAACTAAAAATAAGATTCTAATTGTTAATTTTAATTATAATATTACTTAATTAGTAATTTCACAAAAATATCCTTAAATATATGTTTAAAGATGCTATTCAGTATTAATTTCGCGAGTCAATTAATAATTCTTCAATATAATTATCTCTGTAGGTAGATGCTTATGTACTGGTTTGTCTGACGATTATCTCAACCAGATAAGATTTTTTTTTTTTTAATCCAGGCCCGTATCTGCTACTACAATAAGTCTTATTCTACAATAAATATATCTAAAGGAAGATACTGAAAAGAAAACTAAATAAAGGATTTTTAAACTCAATAAACGACCGTAGTAAAAAAATATTTCTATGTAAAATTTTCTTTTTATAAACAGGAAATATATCAATCTATCCCGAATTTTCAATCAGCTCATTTGCAGATGCATATAACTAATACATACAGGTTGATTCAAAATTAGTGTGACCAATTTTAAAAGCGTATAATTATTTATGGTAAATTTTAATTTACCATCTGTTTTATTTTAAAAATTAAACGTTTAAGTTACCAATCGAACTACTCATTAGTGGGGAGTAAATTTTGGCTCCGAAATTAGATCCTCACAAACCTGAAACGAAATTTCTAAGCTTCTGTAGGATGGTTGCTCAAATTCTGTTATAAATAAAGCATTTAAAATTCAGAAAAGGCATTTTCTAATGTACAACTATCTAAACTTTGAAAGGAAATAAAATTTGGCTGGCAATCAAGAGCTCCAGGGGGGAAATGTGGACGAAAGGAAGTCCTTGATGAAAAAGAAAAAAAAGAAGCTGAAAAGACTTATCGTTTTAGAAAATCCTCTTCCTCAAAGAACTTTAGAAAAGAAACTACAGGTATCCCCAGTGGCGCACCCAGGATTTTAGTTTAGGGGGGGGCTGGGCGACATGCAAATACTGCTGAACTCGGTTATAGTAACCTCGATTAGTTACAACTCTCTTATAACATCTACATTTTCAGTACCACTTGACTGTCCCATAGAACACAAGCCCACAAGCAATGTAACTCATTATGGAGTCATAAATAATTATCTGATCTTTTTAGTGACGTTGTAACCGAGATTAACAGTGTTTCATAAACTAACTGTAAGCATTTATTAAAAAACTTTTTAAATAAATGTCTTTTTGGTTAGAAATAACTTGAAGACAATTAAAAAAGAAAGAAAGAATAATTCATTAGCGACAATTTTCAGTTTTTAAAGCTTTTCACTTGGCAAAGGTAGATAGAAAACATGGATAACTCCTGATGAAGCGTTGTTTCGTCTGTAATTCACAATTGGCAAAAGGAGGTTCAATATATTTCAAGACGCAGCTGTTTTGCAGAGACGCAGCTTTCGCAAAGACGCAGCTGTTTTGCAGAAGGCAAGTTGTACGTTAGGTACTGTGGTGTGGATGGGAATGTCCTCTCAAGGCTTAACAAAACCATTTTTTGTAGAACCAAAGGTTAAAATTGACGCTAAATACTATCAGAATAAAGTTCAGGAGCACATGATCAAAGAAAGTAAACGTCTTTACCCCCAACGAAACTTTGTTTTACACCAAGATTCTGCACCAAGTCATACTGGAAGGTCAACTGTCAAATGGCTGAAAGATTTAAAAAAAAAAAAAAAAAAAAAACTTTATTTCTCCGGAAAAATGGCTACCATCATCTCTTGACTGTGCTAATTGCGAATATTTTTTTATGGGATACTTAAAAGAACAATTAAATACACGTAAGGTAAGAACACTTTAAGGGCTTTAAAAAGCAATCAAAGAGGAAGTTGGAAAAAACCCTCCAAAAATGGTCTAAAAAGCTCTTTTGGCTTGGCCTAACGTTTACGTAAAGTGTGTATGCTAAAGGAAACCACATTGAAAATTTCGTTTAAACAACATTATTCAATAAAATTTTATGATGCTCTGAAATTGGTCACGTTATTTTTTAATCAACCTGTATTTTATAATGAAGATCACGCAAATACAAACCTATTATTATTTTATAATTAACAGCCACAGAACAGCGACGCTAATTTAAAAAAATAAACCTTTAATTATAATGCACAGGCTGTACTAACTCAGTTTCTTATTGCAATTAATAAGTCAAAATGTACAGTTTTATGCAGTAACACATAATTAAACTAGAAAATCTTATGACTAGATTTTTTTATTTATCTTTTTATTTTTTCAAAATGCTTGTTTTTAATATAATGTTGCTCACAAATTTAAAATATTCTAAATAATGCAGACACAATATTAAAATAAGAAAGATATAGCTTGAAGAAAATCATCCAAAACTCGGTTTCTGGAATAAAGTTGTGTGTGTGTGTGTGTGTGTGTGTGTGATCACTAGATTAAAATACCCTACACAATTCAAATACAATATTAAAATAACAAAGATATGACTTAAGGAGAATCTTCCAAAACTTTGCCCTTCTTTATAAGGTTGGTGGCAGGATTAGAATATTATACGTATGCAATGCAGACACAGTATTGAAATAACCCAGGCATCACTTGAAAAAAAATTCCGAAACTCTGCTCTTTGGAATAAGGTTGATCACAAGATTAAAATTTTCTGCACTTTGCTAACAAAATACGTATTAAAATAACACAGACGTCTCTAGAAGAAAATCTTCGAAAATTCTGGTTTTTGGAATAAAGTTGGTTCAAAATATATAGAATTTTTCTACTTAAGCAGTCTTAAAAAATATAATTAATTGCACATTTTCGACTTGAATAAGTGTTGAGTTGTTAATTAAATCTCTTAAAAGTACATCTTACATAATATTGGGAAGATTAAATGGTAAAAATACACCGGATTTGATTTCTTAATTTAAAAAAAGGGGAAAAAACAGACGCACAAACTTTCCAGAACGGATAAGATCTTAAAATTATTGACGGGGGAGGGGTTGCACTCATCGCTAGTTGGTGAGCCACAAGTCAGGGGCGGTGGGCACTCAGAGCCGGCCCGAGGGGCGTGCGGGGCCCCAGGCGAACCGCAAGAGCGGGGCCTCTTTTCTATCAAGTCTTAATAAATAACTAGTTATAACTAGCACTGCTAGTACATTAGTTTTATTTCTCAGCTTATTTCAGGATATATCGCAAAAATCTACGAAGCTCTGTCTAATGTGACAGCAAAAAAAAAATGGCCCATGAAAGGGGCCTCTTTAAGCGCGGGGCCTTAAGCGATTCACTACATTCGCACCCCCCTTGGGCCGGCCCTGGGGCACTAGGGATGAGATGGACTCAGCCCGAGCCCAAGCCAGGCTCGGGCTTGTGATAAATTTGTCTTTTATTGAACGTATTCCTTGTAAACAGATTTTAAAAAGTGATTCATGGGAGAAATAAACTAATTAATATTATTTGATAAACTGTAACGAATTAGGTAGTGCATTAATAGTTTGCTGTTATATTTGTCTTTAATTTGCACAAACGTCAAAATTTATGATATTCTACCTATGAAGTCATTGACTTTTATATACCTATTAGCTGAAATTTCGGGCTCGGGCTTCGGCACCCTGCATAAGTACAAAGTTTTAACGTACAATTTAAAAAACAAAAATGTAAATAGGTCTGTTTAATTGTTCAACTTAAAAGAAAAATATATTTAATACCCTACAAGCAACAATTCCCAGTTTCTGCTCGGCCAACAACCGGCATTCATCGCAACTCATCGCTCACCGAAATTCGGTACTCGGCCCAGACACGGAATCCCATCTAAAAACGATGATTGTTATGTGAACGATGATTGTTATGTGTCTAAAAACGATGATGCGGCAGACACTGATCGGTCCGGTACCCATAAAACGATGATCAGAACGATATCCGGCCTGAGTTATCGGGCCATATGCCTAAATTTGATCAAAATACGCTGAACTGAAAAGAAATTTCGGCCCGCATAACGGCCGAGCGGCATTGAGCCGATGAAAATTGGCGCATGCGCTCTGTTCATGCAACAGTCGAGCGATGGCAACATCCGAGTATCTACCGGCAGACGCCATGTTTGTTTTCATAAGAATAGGAGACGAAAAAAACTGAAGAAGTTTTTTGGTGGTGATTAGTCTATATTGGTACGTATAACTATCATTTGTAACAAATTTTTGACATTTTTAATATAGTATTGTCTAATATAAGTAAAGTATAAGTTCAAATCTCTGTAATTATTTTTTTCTCTCTTGATACTGTTGCATAACACTAATGGAATAACACTATTTTTTATTAGTATCTATTTCCTATCTTTACACGGCGTACAGTGTGTAATTTACACTAGTTCATACAGTTAATCGCTTTTTAGTTTTAAAATATACGGGTAAATTCTTCATTGAATCTAATAAAAAAATCAAACTTCCGACCAAAACAAGCCTATTTGGTACTTATGTATTTTACAGTCAGTCAGCCAAAAAGAGCGATTTCGTGTGCGTGTGGAATACGTCAGATCCATTGTTACAATGTAGTGCATTGCAATCCTTTGGCGAAAAAAGTTGTTGGCGTGAATTATCGACGGTAAAATAAGTACCGATTATTTGCATCCGTTGACCATAAAAAGAAAAGGCCAAACGATGCGATTACTCGCCAAGATAGTTTCCAAAGGCATAAAGCGCAGATTTTTAGGGTTATGGAAATGAGAAGCTGTACAGCATGGATTTGATATTCAAACGACTGTTTTGTTTCGCTTTATGAACTTCGAAACCCGCGTTGATGAATTTAGATTAGCTTAGAAATAGTATACGTAAGTACAGTGATTTTTTTTTCTTTTTTAAAGTAGACCACTGTTTTTTTGTCTTTTTTTTTGAAGCAGAACACTGGTTAATGATGATTTCAGAACCTGTGGATACTATAAACCAGACTGATACAGGGTGTCCCAAAAAGGTGGTAACGGGCTTTAATTCGTTATCTATTAGAGATAAGTGGACAGCGTAAATTGAGAAAAGTGTTCAAAATGAGGTCGGAAGTAAGACTCCGTTAAAAAAATTCCTCTCGTTAATTTTCAAAAAGTTACACTTTCTACATTTTTATATGACCCTCGTACAAAAGCATTCCCATACACTAATGAGGTGATGTACAAAATTTGGGAATTATATTTTTTTAAATTACATTTTAAGATAACCCCTCATACTAGGATGATCGCCCACCCTTAGCGTTGCCATCACAACACAAACAAACAAAATGACATGAAATAAGACTTCGGAGGGTTCAAAAGTTGAAAAAAGAAGGGATATGTAAAAATCCGTCTTTGGGGTCATTTTCTGCATCCTGCAGTCTGAATCATGGTAAATTCTGCAAACGCAGAGCAGGAAAATTGTTATTGTTGCTTCGAAACCCTCTGGCCAACTGCAGAGCGGGATCATATCCTTTATATAAAACGAAAATGGCCTTAATTGGGCAGCTTTCTTTTTGCTGATCACCAGTAAGGGGAATACCGACTTATCCCGGGTCTCCCTCCTAAATTTTGGACCAATTTCAGATGACAGCTGGATGACATAAGAGCTGAATTGGTACCCCAAAGAGAGATATGGATTGAACATCGAAAACATTGAAGTCATAACACATTTTTCGTGCATTAATTCCCTACGGCCAAGCAGGTGCTGCTTCCCTTTCGGAGTTCCAATGGGAACTGAGCTTAACCAACTGTTCTACTGCCGGACACATGAAAAATTTCTTTCACCTAATGTTTTGCTGTCTTTGTGAGTGCATTGGGAAAATTTTTCGAGATACCGATGTGTTGGGGAAAACGCAGGGGTCTATTCAGAAAGAAACGTTTTCTAGGGAGTTGAAGTAATATAAAGGTTGGAAATCCCTGATATAGAAATTACGTAAAAAAACATATGAAGCAGACTTACTCTGCATTTCCTATTCTTTGTGTAAATTAAGTTCTAAAAATTTTCTCTTTTTTTCCTAGAAGCTGCTCATAAAATAAGATGTTTGAATATGCCGCTGCAAAACTCAAAGAAAATACTTCTTTTGTAAATTATGTGTATGATATATTTTGTGTAGAATAATTTCAATAAAAATTTTTGGAATTTACTTTATTTTAAAAATTATTATAGCGATCTTATGTCTTATGGTCTAGCGCTTTTTTAAAAAAACCTATTTTTCAAAACTGTAAGCTAGTTCCATAGGTTCCAGTGGTTAATAATCTTTTTTAAATTGTAAGCTAATTCAAGAAACTTCGGAAAGTCAATTTCCTATCACAAAAAAAAGTCCTAATGTGAACTGCACAATTTTCTTGTATGGCTGTTAAACTTTCGCATTCTTGATGCACTCTATTTAAATATATTGGAAACTGAAATGCGATACTTCAGTATCTCGTTAAGCGTAAGAGATATCACCAGGATGAGATTTCAGCATCGAAAACTTATTCCTGGCTGAAAAATTGGCATTTTTCTTTTGTTCGTCAGCTTGGCGACAAACGGCGTGATTTTAAGCATGACCCAAATAGTGACCCTAGCCAGTGGATTGTAATCAAAAATGAAAGTGCAGAACCAAATGTTACGACAGTCTTAACATATTATAGAAAACAGCCATAGAAACATAACAGCCATAGAAAATTTCAATATTCTATGGCTAACAGTTTTTACTTTTATTCGAGATACGTACTTATTTTTAGTGCCAAAATTTGTAATATTGCCCCTAAATTTACCAAGCTTGGGGACAGTTGGCAATATTTTGGGCATGAGCTAAACAGAGATAGTTCAGGGATTTTTAATGTGAAAGGCATGTCCATAGACTTTAATGCACCGAAAGTCTTTCATATAACTCTGTAAATAAACTATTCATTTGAAATTTCTTCGGCTATTCCTCTTTGAGTTAATCGAATTACACAAGAATATATGTAAATAAATACATGCATACGAGCAGACGTCCCTCAAATTTAATCAAACTAGATCGAAAATGCAGCATGCCTACGTACAGACATTACCAAAATATCAGTTAAAGCGAGTTCTGGGATTAACCCTTTGAGGCGTAACCCTTTCCCAATGCTGAAAAAAGGGCAGCCGTTGCCATCGCTCGACTTAACTACCAGCAAGATGGCGGACGGACGATCGAAACGTTCATCGCGTGCGACAGATCTAGAGACCCTTTTTTGACGCAGCTGGCTGTGCGCGCACACAGCCAGCGCGCGTTTCGATCGTCCAGCATCTTGCTGGTAGTTAAGTCGAGCGATGGCAACGGCTGCCCTTTTTCAGCATTGAGCAATCTATCCAGCTGTTTTCGCATTCTTCCATTTTTCAGCAGATGTCAGTGCTGTTAAAAATAATCCTGACGATTTTTTTACGGGAAATGACGTGCTAAAAAGTAAAGGATTCTCGTGGAGCTATGTCACCCGCAACTATTTTTATAGAAATCAAATCTATTCTTCGTGACTGGCAACAGTCAAAACGTCAGAGTTTGGTGTTCCCAGAGCGGGATCACTGCGCGTTAAAGGGTTAAGGCCAATTATCTACACGGGGGATCTAGGCCTGTAGATGGGGTGCCCTCCGTTGGGGGTCTTTCTAAGGTGTCCTAACCAGTATTTACGCTAAATTTCAGTGGAAAACACGGAAAACTCCGAACGGTTAGGTCGGCGGATGCGACCTGGTTTTGAACCAGACACCTTCCGTCTTCTAGTTCAGAGCGCTATGCGCTCGGACTAGTTAAAACAAATCGAACATGTAACATTCGTATATAACGTCATACGTAGATGGAGTATACGACTATAATACGTTAACGTATAGTATAGTTACGTATATAGTACGACTATATACATAAATAGATGGAGTATACGACGACCTACATGCATGCATATGCGCCGCGTAGTAAAAGTGTATTTCTTCTATACTGTATTGCTTCTGCACTGCATTATCATATAAGAAAAATGCGATTACAAATACATTTCAAAGATAAAAGAAATCTGTAAAACACTTGTGAATGTTATCATTCGAATTGTATCGTAGGGACGGAAAGGGTTAAATGCATGTGAACATCACATAAGAACTTATCGAAAAGTGATGCTCACCCTGGTGTTTGGCCAGCCTCATGCATAAAGTGAACGGGCCGGTTCCCTATATCCGTGTCCAAACCGATGAAAACTCAACGGTTAGACTACTTCGGACGTCTCCACGTCCGAGGGGACATGAACTGCGTGTATCCGAGCACTTTCAAAGTGAACGGCCCGATTCCTTCTCATCGGCTCAAGGCTACGTGGCCGGTGAAGGCCCGAACAAAATTGCTAGTAGGGTAGAAAGTCACATTTTAATGAGCAACTTAATGTCTTATTTTAGAATAAAAAAAATAAAGGTATTAAGCTCCGATTTTTCAGATTAATTTCAAAGCAAAATTGCTGTTCTCATTGGTTGCGGTTTTAAATTACAAAGGAAAGCACTTAAGAATACTATTTATTTTTTTTTAAACTGTGAGTAGTAAAAATATTAAGAAGAAAACATTACTGAGAGTAATTTTTATTTAAAAAATACAGACTTAGTGGACTGTTGATAGACCTTATTTAGTCGTGAGCCGGATATCCGAAAGAGAAGTTGGATTTCCGGTGATTGTGATTCGGATATCCGATGACATTTCGGATATTGATAAATCAGCCGGATATCAAGTGCATCCCTAGATATTTCAAATATTCATTTATTCTTTACCAGAGCGAGCATATAAAATAGTATTTATAAATTTTTATAAAATTTTAGAACAGAAACACAAATTACAGATTTACCCTCTTGTCAGTTGAAAGGATGGGTATAAAGGAAACATTTCTTAAATTACATATTACTGAAAATATGATAATAAAATTTTTTCAACATACTTAAGAAGATATTATGTCGTATGTATTATGTCATCGTTTATATTATTATTTAAAAACACACAATGAAATATTGACTATTTACTTTAGTTTCTTTTCCTGATGTGCTTTCTGAAGTTTTCTGGAAATATCTGCTCCTCTATGGCTTTTTCCGCTTCCTGTAGATTTGAGTGTTCATTGTTAGCAGGCAAACTACCCTATTAGCAATTTCGCTCGGGCCTTCACCGGCCACGTAGCCTTGAGCCGATGAGAAGGAATCGGGCCGTCCACTATGAAACTGCTCGGATACACGCAGTTCATGTCCCCTCGGACGTGGAAACGTCCGAAGTAGTCTAACCGATGAGTTTTCATCGGGTTGGACACGGATTTAGGAACTGGCCCGTTCACTTTATGCGTGAGGTTGGCCAAACACCAGTGTGAGTATCACTTTTCGATAAGTTCTTATGTGATGTTGACATGCATTTAACCCTTTCCGTCCCTACGATGCAATTCGAATGATAACATTCACAAGTGTTTTACAGATTTCTTTTATCTTTGAAATGTATTTGTAATCGCATTTTTTTTATATGATAATGCAGTGCAGAAGCAATACAGTATAGAAGAAATACACTTTTACTACGCGGCGCACATGCATGCATGTAGGTGCGCGTCCTATACTCCATCTATTTACGTATATAGTCGTACTATATACGTAACTATACTGTACGTTTACGTACTATAGTCGTATGCTCCATCTACGTATGACGTTATGTACGAATGTTACATGTTCGATTTGTTTTAACTAGTCCGAGCGCATAGCCCTCTGAACTATAAGACGGAAGGTGTCTGGTTCAAAACCAGGTCGCATCCGCCGGCCTAACCGTTCGGAGTTTTCCGTGTTTTCCGCTGAAATTTAGCGTAAATACTGGTTAGGATACCTTAGACCCCACGGAGGGCACCCCATCTACAGGCCTAGATCCCTCGTGTAGATAATTGGCCTTAATCCCAGAACTCGCTCTAACTAGTATTGTGGTAATGTCTGGTACGTACGCATGCTGCATTTTCGATCTAGTTTGATTAAATTTGAGGGACGTCTGCTCGTATGCATGTATGTATGTACGTATATTCTTGTGTAATTCGATTAACTCAAAGAGGAATAGCCGAAGAAATTTCAAATGAATAGTTTATTTACAGAGTTATATGAAAGACTTTCGGTGCATTAAAGTCTATGGACTTGCCTTTCACATTAAAAATCCCTGAACTATCTCTGTTTAGCTCATGCCCAAAATATTGCCAACTGTCCCCAAGCTTGGTAAATTTAGGGGCAATATTACAAATTTTGGCACTAGAAATAAGTACGTATCTCGAACAAAAATAAAAACTGTTAGACATAGAATATTGAAATTTTGTATTTAAGACTGTCGTAACATTTGGTTCTGCACTTTCACTTTTGATTACAATCCACTGGCTAGGGTCACTATTTGGGTCATGCTTAAAATCTCGCCGTTTGTCGCCAAGCTGACGAATAAAAGAAAAATGCCAATTTTTCAGCCAGGAATAAGTTTTCAATGCTGAAATCTCATCCTGGTGATATCTCTTACGCTTAACGAGATACTGAAGTATCGCATTTCAGTTTCCAATATATTTAAATAGAGTGCATCAAGAATGCGTAAAGTTTAACAGCCATACAAGAAAATTGTGTAGTTCACATTAGGACTTTTTTTGTGATTGGAAATCGACTTTCCTAAGTTTCTTGAATTAGCTTAAAATTTAAAAAAGATTATTGACCACTGGAACCTATGGAACTAGCTTACAGTTTTGAAAAATAGGTTTTTGTTAAAAAAAGCATAGACCATAAGACATAAGATCGCTATAATAATTTTTAAAAGAAAGTAAATTCCAAAAATTTTTATTGAAATTATTCTACACAGAATATATCATACACATAATTTACAAAAGAAGTATTTTCTTCGAGTTTTGCAGCAGCATCTTCAAACATCTTATTTTATGAGCAGCTTCTAGGAGAAAAAAGAAAATTTTTAGAACTTAATTTACACAAAGAATAGGAAATGCAGAGTAAGTCTGCTTCATATGTTTTTTTACATAATTTCTATATCAGGGATTTCCAACCTTTTTATTACTTCAACTCCCTAGAACACATTTTTTTTCCGAATAGACCCCTACGTTTTCCCCAACACATCGGTATCTCGAAAAATTTTCCCAATGCACTCACAAAGACAGCAAAACATTAAGTGAAAGATATTTTTCATGTGTCCGGCAGTAGAACGGTTGGTTAATTCTCGGTTCCCATTGGAACGCCGAAAGGGAAGCAGCACCTGTTTGGCTAGTGCCTAGAAGGGTAAACTCCTTTCTCGACTGATGCTGATGTAAACCGTGTACGCTGTAGGGAATTAATGCACGAAAAATGTGTTATGACTTCAATGTTTTCCATGTTCAATCTATATCTCTCTTTGGGGTACCAATCCAGCTCTTAGGTCATCCAGCTGTCATATGAAATTTGTTCAAAATTTAGGAGGGAGACACGGGATAAGTCGGTATTCCCCTCACTGGGGATCAGCAAAAAGGAAGCTGCCCAATTAAGGCCATTTTCGTTTTATATAAAGGATCTGATCCCGCTCTGTAGTTGGCCAGAGGGTTTCGAAGCAACAATAACAATTTTGATGTTCTGCGTTTGCAGAATTTACCATGATTCAGTTTGCAGGATGCAGAAAATGACCCCAAAGACGAATTTTTACATATCCCTTCTTTTTTCAACTTTTGAACCCTCTGAAGTCTTATTTCATGTCAGTTTGTTTGTTTGTGTTGTGATGGCAAGGTTAAGGGTGGGCGATCATCCTAGGATGAGGGGTTATCTTAAAATGTAATTTTTAAAAATATAATTCCCAAATTTTGTACATCACCTCATTAGTGTATGGGAATGCTTTCGTACGAGGGTCATATAAAAATGTAGAAAGTGTAACTTTTTCAAAATTAACGAGAGGAATTTTTTTAACGGAGTCTTACTTCCGACCTCATTTTGAACACTTTTCTCAATTTACGCTGTCCACTTATCTCTAATAGATAAAGAATTAAAGCCCGTTACCACCTTTTTGGGACACCCTGTATCAGTCTGGTTTATAGTATCCACAGGTTCTGAAATCATCATTAACCAGTGTTCTGCTTCAAAAAAAGAAACCAAGAAAAAAACAGTGGTCTGCTTTAAAAAAGAAAAAAAAATCACTGTATTTACGTATACTATTTCTAAGCTAATCTAAATTCATCAACGAGGGTTTCGAAGTTTATAAAGCGAAACAAAACAGTCGTTTGAATGTCAAATCAATGCTGTACAGCTTCTCATTTCCATAACCCTAAGAATCTGCGCTTTATGCCTTTGGAAACTATCTTGGCGAGTAATCGCATCGTTTGGATTTTTTTTTCTTTTTTTTTATGGTCAACGGATGCAAATAATCGGTACTTATTTTACCGTCGATAATTCACGCCAACAACTTTTTTCGCCAAAGGATTGCAATGCACTACATTGTAACAATGAATCTGACGTATTCCACACGCACACGAAATCGCTCTTTTTGGCTGACTGACTGTAAAATACATAAGTACCAAATAAGCTTGTTTTGGTCGGAAGTATGATTTTTTTTATTAGATTCAATGAAGGATTTACCCGTATATTTTAAAAGTAAAAAGCGATTAACTGTATGAACTAGTGTAATTACACACTGTACGCCGTGTAAAGATGGGAAATAGATACTAATAAAAAGTAGTGTAATTCCATTAGTGTTATGCAACAGTATCAAGAGAGAAAAAAATAATTACAGGGATTTGAACTTATACTTTACTTATATTAGACTAATACTATATTAAAAATGTCAAAAATTTGTTACAAATGATAGTTATACGTACCACAATATAGACTAATCACCACCAAAAAACTTCTTCAGTTTTTTCGTCTCCTATTCTTATGAAAACAAACATGGCGCCTGCCGGTAGATACTCGGATGTTGCCATCGCTCGACTGTTGCATGAACAGAGCGCATGCGCCAATTTTCATCGGCTGAATGCCGCTCGGCCGTTATGCGGGCCGAAATTTCTTTTCAGTTCAGCGTATTTTGATCAAATTTAGGCATATGGCCCGATAACTCAGGCTGGATATCGTTCCGAGCATCGTTTTATGGGTACCGGACCGATCAGTGTCTGCCGCACACATAACAATCATCGTTTTTAGATGGAATTCCGTGTCTGGGACGAGTACCGAATTTCGGTGAGAGATGAGTTGCGATGAATGAGGGTGGTTGGCCGAGCAGAAACTGGGAATTGTTGCTTGTAGGATATGTATAATTTTTGGAATTTTATTAAAAATTTCTCCTATACTTCTACTCAACGGGCACTTCTTGAGGTCATAATCTCTATTCGAACCCACCAACTGGACAGAGCAACACACTAGTCAAAACACGAGCGTCTGGACCTTGGGAATGGTGGGGAAAGGGCGAGCTTGTGCCCCTCCTTGAAATTTTATCGTTCGTAGAAAGTAATATTTTTGTATGCACCATAGTTTAAAAATACCACAGGTGGCCATGAAAGCTGATAACACTTGGGGATAAATACGTCACAGGGTACAACGGTAACGAGCTGAGGTTATAGGGAGGGGGAATTTTTTAGTATCCCGGGAGTAGGATATTGCCCAGATGTATATTTTTCTGGTGTGTAGGCGTGTCGAAAGTCACCTCAGGTTTGTGATTAAAGGCACTTTTTAACCTTTTTATTGACTTGTTTTTTTCTTCGTTCTCAATGTGAAAGGATCTAGAAAATGTTTATCAGAAAGATTAGACAAATATCACACAACAAGGATTCTGAGACGATCCATTTTTAGAAATTGCAATATATATATATAACAACAACTGAAAAAATTTCGGGGGGGGGGGACACGGGCTCGGTGGGCCCCCCCTGGCTACGCCAGTGCAGCACACTAACAGACGAAACAACAGATCAGGTTACAGCAGTTACATCTTCATCAGTCTTTTCAAGATACGCAATAGCCACGCACCCTCTTTACTAATTAGAGTTCAAAAGCCTCCCAATCGCTTTCATCTTCAACTGTCATACAATCACCTTCGTCCTCACTCGCTTTTACCTTCATCCCTCCACGTCAAAGACTTATACTTTTTTAATAAATACTTTATAATGCTCAATAGTCACAATTCAAACCAGTAGCGTAGCCAGGAAAAAATTTTAGGGGGGGGGGGGTTAGGCACTGATGTTACGGATAATCTACATTATGGATCGTATTCTTCATGGCAATAATAGAGCTCTGCTAAATTTTAGGGGGGGGTTCTGACACCCAACCCCCCCCCCTCGGTACTCCACTGATTGAAACATTTCGTAACCTAACGACATCCGTCCAACCAAAGATTGAATCTGTAGACTTCCTCCTTTCTACAAATGCAACTGTATATGTAATGTATTTTTCCAATCGAAAACGAACTGCTAGCTAAATATTCATCTTAAGTACAGAAAAATAATTGTGAACGATCTAAACTCGAGGAGGAACACATTCGAAAGTCGAAACTGAACGAAATCCAGCAAGCATCAGCAGGCCCGGACTGGGAGGGTAGGGGCCCGCCCGTCTCAAGAGAAGGGGGTCCCGGGTTATTGTATACTGTTTGAAGTTACTCTAACATAAGGTGACCATACGTCCTCGAAATTCGAGGACAGTCCCCAAATATAGATAGTTTTTTTAAATTTGTCCCCAAATATACTTTGTCCTCAAATTTAGAGATGTGTACTTTTTCTTCTTCAAAGTTTCCGTTATTACTTTCTGGGGGGAAAAACTGAAGAAATAGAAAAAGAAAACAACAAAAACCGCCTTCTTCTTACAGGAACAACTAAACTCATCTCTGAAAAGGTTTGTTCTCATGCTCGATAGAATATGAACACGGACTAAGAGGGTACAGGACAATCATCCAAGCATTGTGAAAGAACTAAATGAAATTTGCCTAAAAGGTAGCGCTGGGAGTCGTACCCATTAATTTTTTGGCGCATGCGTCGTGTGCTAGTACCTAAAACGTAAACAAATATCAACGGAAGCACCCCACGGGAGATGCTTACGCTGTGTGTCGTCAGAGGGCGCCCATGCCGTTAATCATTAAAAGGGGGTCGCATATTTTCCTTTCAGAGGTTGACGCAGTTTCGCCCGTCTGCCGCTTCCCGATGATCGTCCTAAAGCCTTAGGCTATAAATATGACTTTCCATATTTCTTTCACGTTTTACGTTTCTCAAAAACTCAATTATTATTCGCAAATCTAAACTAGGAAATTTATCTCTTACTCGAATACTTTTTTTGAAGGGTGTACATGGTAATATGTTGTGTCCTCGAAAATATTTTCTAGTGTCCCCAAGTTTTGTTTAGATTCGAGGACAATGCTTTATTTGTCCCCAAATTACCGTTTAGAAATATGGTCGCCTTACTCTAACAGATTTAAAAATAAAAAACATGAAATACTTCGGGAGGATGGGCTCAGTTATCCAAATAAATTATACTACAATAAATAAATAAGTAAGTAAATAAGACAGAACATGGTTGATGGCGGAAGTGCTAAGGTTCCTCGTTCGGGCCTACCGCGCGTCTGTCGATCTAACAGTCAGGAGTTTTGTTCGGTTTCCTACAGATAGAACTTGAATACGCGTTATAAAGAGATGTTAGCAGTGGCGTAGTGTAGGTGGGGTAGGTGGGACGCTTGTACCGTGCAGAAAATTTTTGGAAGCGGCAAAACTCCTATCGTTCCCCTATCGCAAAACCCCCACTTACCCCTCTGGACCCCCTGCTGGGGCTTACTTTGATTATTAGAATAATTCGTGAAAACACACAAAAAAAAATTACAATTGCCATGGTTATACTTAACCCAAAACCTATTAATACGAATCAGTGGCGTTTCCAGAATTTTTTCATGGGGGCTGTTACGACTACTGCAACTAACATTTATATATACGTGTGCACGGGCACCGGCAGCATAGGGCAAGGCGGGGGCAATGCCCTCCCGCCTGGGTTTTTGTGTGCAGTGTTTTCCCTTGCTTTTTTGCTCTTTCCAACATGGCAACCATACGTTAAAGTAGTCTTTGCCCCCCCCTCTTGAGTAGTCTTTGCCGCCCCCTGGAGTAGTCTTTGCCCTCCCCCCCTGGGAAATATTCTGCCGGCGCCCATGTACACTCTTCAAAAGAAGTATTCGAGCAAGAGAGAAATTTCCTACGCTGGTTTCGTATATTAACAATTATTTATCAAAGAATATGAATTAGGCTATGCATAAATATGACTTTCTATATTTCTATCAAGTTGTGCGTTTTTCAAAAACTCAATTATTATTCGCAAATCTAAAATTGGAAATTTCTCTCTTGCTCGAATACTTTTTTGGGAGGGTGTACGTGTGTGTGATAAGGGAGCGAAGAATATGCATTTTTTATGGCAAAAAGTTACTCATGGGGAGGGGTGTGTGACCCCCGTATCCGCCCTTGGCTACGCCACTGATACGAACATATCTATACAGGGAAGTATAGGGAGAATGCTGTATTAATGTATTAAAATATGCAGTAGTTACGAAAAATAAGTCTCTAAAAGGTATTAAAGTCGTTTGAAGATTCAAATAAAGTATAAATTAATATATTATATTTATTAATTATTTATTTATTACATCTAGAAGAAGCGCCTAAAAAAGCATTAAACAACTAACAATTTCTTAAATTTTTTTTCAAAATGTGCATGGATGAAAAAAGATTTCAAACTATTTATAGATAAAGATTTATTTTGTTTAAACAAAAAAAAAAATATTTTTTTTAAAAATCAAGCATTTTTGACAGTTTTAATGCCCATTTCATTGTATGGACTGGCCCTTTAAATCGCTCTCAGGCGGTCATAACACTAGCGCTACGACGGAAGGAATGCCAACTATTGCGTAACTGGGTTTTTTTACTCCGTTTGGATAGCCGTGAGAATCGTAGTTAGCCATGAAACAGTAAAATACTTGAACTTTTGATCACGAATTTGGCAATAATAATGTTGTGTTTACTGAAGCGATTTCTCGAGATCTGTAAACTTTGAAAACACTAATTTACTCGTTACGGGTGTGCCCATTTAACTGAAAAATCACTATCTATATTTTAAAACAAGCATGTTTAGAAATGGTACGACTTTATTCAGCAAAATTAACCTTTGTGTTAATCGTATACAAATTTTTATGTTTGTGTGCTCTACCAGAAGAAAGTAATTTTGGTCATCAAAGAATAAAATACTTTGCTGATCCAGAGTATGGGTACTCTACTCAGAATTATCGTTATAGTAATACAGAATTTGATCACGCCATTGATGATGATAGATGTATTAATAAACCTTATGATACCAAACCAGTAGTTAAAAATACAGATTATGGAAATGTGCGTGGTCGACAAATATATCTTTGCGATCGACCTGGTGTTCCTTTGCGCGAAAGACCTGGACAGTCACAGGCATTTGGACCGAAAGGTTCAGTACGTGTATTTTTAGGCATTCCGTATGCTGAGCCCCCCGTTAAAAGGCGGAATGGTGAAAATTTACAGTTTAAAGTGAGTATTCACTACTAGTATTATTTTTTATTTTACAAGAGATTACGCTAATTGCCTCTACATTGAACAGAAACAATAAAACAATTTTACTTACGTATTATCCAGGCGGTCCGCCAAGACGAGCGATTTTTCGCCAATATAAATTCCGGACAACTGGAATAATTCATGGTTAGAAATATGTTTGCCAGCACATGTGACGCAAAAATCGTTTGGCGAAAATGACCGCCGTGATAATACGTAAGTACCCAATTTTTTTCTGTTTCCACAGTCAGGCCCGGACTAGCTCCTTTGGGTGCCCTCAGCTAAAGATTGAAAAGGGGCTGGCTCCCTTATTGGAAAATTTAGATGAAATAGAATATAAGGCTATGTAATACTTTAAAATTTAGATATATGCTTAAAAACTTTATTTAACTATTTTAATGCATTTGGGGCTTTTGATTCTTCGGGAACCCCGCATGATACAGGGTGTGTGGGGTCCTCCGCTAGTCCACTGTAAATGCGTAAGATTACAAGGAAATAAGTAATCAAACTTACTGTGGTATGTTACTCAAATATATATCAAATTACTTTGATTATAAAGTAGTATATTCATTTTTGGGAGGCCTCACTGGGGGACCTCTGTGATTGCCGACCAGCTGACCTGGCCAGTCCGGGCCTGTGTACAGTAATCTCTCACAGGGGACAGCGAGAAACAGGGACATAAGTCAAGAGTTATCTACAAAAAGGAGCTTAAAAGTGAAATATAACTACTTTCAACTACATCATATTGTTAATTATAGCGACACAATAATATGCACAGAAAAATGTAGATAAGATAAGTTTCAAAATGCTTTTTTTTTCTTTTTTAAATGAAAATCAAGAAAATGGGAATGATTACATACTCAAATTTCGTTCTACTCCTATTTGTTCCTCCATTTGAGTACATGAGGATCTGAACCCACAAAGGAAAAATACAAAATAAACACATTATCAAATTAAATTTGATAAAAATATGAAGTACACTGCTAAATTTTTGTAAATTTAAAATGTAAATTTTTCTCCCTCCCCACTATTATTAAAAATGCTGGTACACTTTTCTGCTATCTCAACGACAGCCAAATTTGGCAATTTTTTTTTCGGTTTGTAGAGGGCGAAGCTTGGCGACATTATTTTCTGGAAACCCATCCTCTATCACATGACAATCTTATTTTTTTTGGTAACTCGGTTTCATGGTGCAGAGTACATTCGCTCATACATTCATTTGGGCAGTGGCGGCTCGTGGGATACAGCAAGTACTGCCGGGCTGCACTTGAAATTATCAGCACATACTTTAAAATAATTTATTCTATAAATTTTCTTAAATTCAGATTAGAATTATGGAATTCCTATGGTAAATTAAAAAAAAAAAAAAAAAGTGTTGCAGTAACTGCCGAATTGCTCATTCAGAAAAAAAGCCCTTTAATCTTCCTGCAATTCAACTGTGAAAGTCATTGGTACAGCCCTCAGAGCTGATAAAGAAATTGGCAGTACCGTTGCCATGGTAACGACTACGTAAGCAATCTCTCCGGCATAGGATAGCATAGGGGGTATGTAGCTAAGACTCAGCTAAAGAAAGGTTTTCTGACTATGGCTGCACTTGTGAATTCGACTAACTGATTGGCTCGGATGAAAAGTGAGGGAGAGAATAAGATACAGAGTATGTGTCCTAGCCCAGCATTTCTCAATCTGAGGGGGGCGTGCCCCCCGCAGAATGTTTGCAGGGGGGGGGCGAGAAAAACTAAAGAGCAAGTAGTGATGCATGTTTTTAAAAAAATCATCTTATTTAGTCTCATTTTTACTCAAAAATATATCCATTTTCACTTAAAATGTTCATTATTAAAGATTAAAAAACTCAATGTATGCTGAAAAATGTGAGGGGGGGGGGCACGACGTTAAAAGGTTGAGAACCGCTGTTCTAGCCCATTCTAATGGAAACAATATTTTTTTTTTGTCTGAGAAGGTTGAAAGTTTTTAGCTTTTTTTGTTACTGTGTCCATGTGTTATTGGAATCTATGATTTAATCGTTTTGATGATAAACGACAACCATTAAAAGAAAATAGACCAACACCAAAATTGTCCATTCATAAGAAAAAAGCAGGTTCGTCTCAGCATGGTCCTAGCTTCCATTCATCATGATATGCATTATTCTTGTGGCTATGTGGCAGTTTTTATTTACAAAAAAGTGTTTTGTTGGCTGTGTTTAATCGTTGAGATAAAAAAAGAGTGTTTGGTATGGTACGGAATAGGATGGATTAACCACTATCACACGAGCATGTAAAACACATGAAAGCTCAATCGAATATTTAAAAAATTCTTTAAAATTTAAGGAGTTGATAAGAAGTGGGAGCTAAATTGCTGACGAATTAAAGAAAAACTATATCGCTGAATTTATCAAGAAGGTAAGCCTGAATAGATGCTTCATGCAATGACCCATCAAAGCAGTATTCTTTTTAAGTAAGCAAGAACTGGCATTTAGAGGACATGGCGAGCAAGAAAATTCTTTAAACATGGGGAAATTTAGAGATTTTAAAATTAATGATATCTGAATTAAAACAATGCCTTTTTATGAGGACATCACTGACCGATTCGCAAGTTTAAAAGAAAGAAGGATTGATTTGACTTATAAAAAATAAGTAAGTTTTCTTTTCTTCTCAAGTTGTCATTACAAAAGAAAATTCTAAGGAAACTTCGAATCAGACACGGATTATTGCAAATTTGAGGATAGGAGTGGCTGGTTGAAATTTATGTCCATTTTATAGAAGTAAAATAGAATCTCTTACATTTTTAATGTAATTTCTTTTTTTTTAATCCTGAGTCAGGGATTAATCCGCCAGCTTTCAAATTCAGTAACAAAGATTTTCCATTCCTATCCAGAGGAAGGGGGAGGGTGTCATATGTTTCTGGCTGCACTAACATTTTTGACCATGGGCTGCCACTGATTTTGGGACACCCTTCTGTATAAAACTGAAACTTACATATAATTAGAAAAATAATCTGGGAATCTAAAGGATTCCATTTTTGGTAGCTTATTTTACTTATTCTATTTTTTTGAGCAGTGACAGATCCAGAAAAGTTCCAAGGGAGGGATAATACTTATGTCAAAACATATTATCAGAGATGGTGTTGAAGCGCCTCTGTCTGCAGCATCTGGTTAATGTCTCTTTATTGCTGTCACGTGGTTTGCAGCAGAGGGCCTGCTCGGCATTCTCTCATCCGAGCCAGAGTGGCTTGAGGAATGGGGGAGCTCTGCCATAAGAGGCAGCTCCGAGTTTATAGATATACTGAGTTTGTGATTTTCTTAAAAAATAAAAATTACGTAATACCAATGAGTAAATTATTGAGCTATTCATTGAATCTTCTTCGGTAACAGATGGGCCATTCTTTTTTTTTAACCTTTTCATTTTTAAACCCTGAATTCCATGTTTAACCTGTTTTCTCTCAACATTAAAAAGATGCAATGGCGAAGCATCTATTGCATCTTTTTAATGAGAGCAAACAGGTCAAACATGACTTCTGTAGTAGGTTTAAGTGCGCTTAGAAAGTGGGCAATTACCTCATTAACATCCCTCCCCTTGGATCTGTCCACGAGTATATTCTCCAAATGATTATTCCTTATATTCTTGCATATCATTTGTGACAAGCTTCAATAATTGTTTTTTCATGCAGCCACCTCAAGGCCACCCAAGATTTGGTGATCTTGATGCTTTTCAATATAAGCCAGCCTGTCCTCAACATGCCAAGTACTTCTCCAAAGGCCAGGGAATCAATACCACATCTGAAGATTGTCTTTACCTAAATATTTTTTCTCCTGTAAGTACAAAATTATACTGTTTATGTGTTCTGTGTTTGAGATTTTTTTTTTTTTTTTTGTGTGTGTGTGATATAATATATCACCAAATTTGATACCAAAAGCAACCTAGCTTGGCAGTATTTCCTATATATGTAAGATAGACCAGAATATAATTTTAGCCTGCATGTGCATAGTAAAATTTTTACTAGATTAAACATTGTAAAGCTAATGTAAATTTAACAGTTGAGTTCATGCATACATGTATTTGAAGTGCTTTTGTTCTGAATATTTCTATAATTTTCTACATATTAATAAACAAAAGAAAAGAAAAAAAATCTTATTCACTAAATAGAAAAGACAATAACAAATAAGTATGAATTTCAGAATTACAAAATGTTTATGAAATTAAGACTTCTGGGGGTGTTCAAAATTTTCCAGAGGCCACTGAGCTCTCCCCAGTACCTCCCTGACTACAAGTTAGGAACCATTTGGGATTGAGTTGAATAAGATGACAGCCTTCCTTAACCCTTTAAGGCGCAGTGATCCCGCTCTGGGTTCAGCCAACTCTGACATTTTGACTGTTGCCAGTCACGAAGAATAGATTTGATTTCTATAAAAATAGTTGCGGGTGACATAGCTCCACGAGAATCCTTTACTTTTTGGCATGTCCCTTCCCGTAAAAAAATGGTCACGATTCTTTTTAACAACACTGACATCTACTGAAAAATGGAAGAATGCGAGAGCAGCTGAATAGATTGCCCAATGCTGAAAAAGGGCAGGGGAAAGGGTTGTGCCTCAAACGGTTAAGGCGATTCTTCTGAGGGAAGAGAAGTCGATCATTCTGATCATGACACCTGGTGTCACAAAATTTTCATGGTGGGTTGGAGGGGTCCGAACTGTCATAGCTGACAGTGTGTGTGGGGGGGGGGTTTCTACAAACACGTGTGCATTTACACTTTTCCAGGAAGAAATTTTATCGCTAATTGTGGTCAAGCAGGATTGTCAGTGAGGGAGCGGAGGAAAGAGGAGACGAAGAACATAAATAATCACCGACTGAGAATTTAAAATGGAAGTACTGATATTTTCCTAAACTGCAGGCAATTCCATGAGAATTAGAATGCATAGAAAATGGCAGTACTTTATGTTATTTATTCAAATTTTAAATTGACTTCTGTAAATGTTTTATCAGTTGATTTTTTCCATTATTGGTTCCCTGTTCCATTCACCCGCCCACCCACTTTGTGATGACTGGCGAGGTGCAGCACCCCTGGCGGAGGTAAGTGGGAGAAAGAACGAATCGGACGAGGGATGACGTGAGACCTCCGTCTCAGTAGAAAGTCGGAGTGAAAGAATTATGTTTTTGCCGAGGTTATTTTGATGATTTCAATGTTTGTGTTTGTTAGTAATATACATATCTATAACCAAGAAGCATTTGTGCAAAATTGTAGAATAATAGTACAGAAAACCGTGAATAAATAGTTTTGTGTGTGTGTGTAACTGGCTATCGTCCTTGTGGAAGCATCCGGTGGTCCATAAGTGGGAACCGGACATCATACGCTCTCTTTTGAGAACCAGAGCCTTTAGAAAGGTAGGAGCTCTTTGACTATTTTTAGTGAATTGATATTGATGATTATAAGCAGCAGTTTCATGAAGAATTATATTAAAATTAAGGATATTGATATAGAATTTTGATTGAGATACAAAACGTATGATTACACGATTGAAATGAAACCATTAAGATGTTCAATATAAAGGGACTGAGAAAAGAAGACTTGGTTGTTGTAGCTAAAGAGTTAGGTCTAATGGTCGAGACTGACCATCAAATTATCAATTTGAAAAAGTTAATCGAAGAAACTCCACAGTATACGTCGGATTTTGATTTTGTAAAATAATTTTTAATTTCCACAGTTGAGGAACAAAAAGAGCGCGAGGAAAAGGAAAGCGAACGGTTAGCATCAGAGCAGAGAGATAATAAAAGGGAGCAAGAAGAACGAGATAAATTAAAAGAGGAACATGAGGCAGCATTGGAATTGGAAAAAGCCAGGTTAGAACTCGCGAAAGCACAGTTAGAGATCGTGAAAATTCAGGCGGATAATAAAAACGTAAATACGATTTCAGAGGAGCAAAATTTAAGTGTCATCCCATTGGAGTCACTAATAAAGAGTATTAAGAATTTAACTCTGCCAGTGCCCATTCAGCCTGAAACATGGGACCTATTTTTCAAATCATTAGAGAGAGCATTCGAGATGAAAAAAGTCGAAAATAATTTGAAGGTAGAAATTTTATTAAATTTATAAGGTGAACGAGCTGCACATTTATTAGTGTATATTAATGCGGAGGAGATGAAGTCTTATTAAAAAGTTAAGTTGTTAATATTAAAAGAGTTTCAGCCGACCCCAGAGGCTTGTTTAGAGAAGTTTTTATCCGCAAAGAGAAACAAAAATGAAAACCTAATGCAGGTTGCTAGTAGGTTAAGGGCAAATTGGGACTTCTATTGCAAACTGAGGAAGGTAACCAATCTAGAAATTAGAATTTGTAACTGTATTCGTGCTCATTCATCATTTAATATGTACTCTTCTGTTTTTTACTGAATAAAGATAGTTAAAAACAAATTTTAAAGATTTCAGTCATTTCACAGCCATTTTACAGTTGCTAAATTAAGAACTGGCACGAAACTTTTGGTTTTCTTTCTGTCCCACATCATGTCATTTTTGTGTTGCTCTTCAATTTTTCCTGTCCATTTGGTCCAAAACCTCCATGACATTACTGATCGTTCCCATTTATTTTTGAAATAGTACGATCAGTAAAGTGACCTTCAAATTCGATGGGTTCCATCTAGTTTGTAATTATTTGAATGGTAGCCTAGGAATCTGAAAGCAAAACAACTTTTTTTAAACCTAAATTTTCAGTGGCTCTAAAGATCTTAAAGATAGCATGTAACTCACCATCAGAATTATTAAAGTGCCCAATTGTCTCTCTTAGTTGAAAGAAAAGTAAGAAAATATCATTTTTAAGAGCCTCTAAAAGCCAACCTTTAACAAAAATTGTGAAGCATTTGAGGTTGATCGATTAACAACTTTACAACCACTTTGAAGATAATCTTTAAACAACTAAAAATGCTGTAAAAAAATTTTAGAATTTTTTCTGAAAGTTAACTTTTAGAAACTCCCAATATTTTATTTTCTTATATTTTAGGGCACCAATAAAAGCATTCAGGCCTTTAAAGTATTTTTCAACTTTTTTTTTAAACATTCTTTTTTTTTAACAAGAAAAATTTACTTTTGTAGGTCCAAGAAGGCTATGATTCTTTTGTTCCAGAGTTATATGCTGTGATGGTACATATTCATGGTGGTAATTTTGACCATGGCAGTGGCTCATTATTCCCAGGACATATGCTTGCAGCTTCACAAAAAGTAGTGGTTGTGACTTTCAATTATCGTTTAGGCCCACTAGGTGATTAAGACAATCTTAATTGTATTTTATGCTTACATTAAGCATGTAGAAAACAATAATTTAAGTTGAATTCCAAATGTTAGATTTGATTTCTATATGCTTGATGTTTTAATTATTCTTATGATTGGTGTATGTATGTTCTCTGTTTTATCAAGACTACCCTTTTTGAAAGGCGTCACAGAATATTACAAAAATAAATAATGCTTCTTCACTTACTACACTATAAACTAATATTAAGAGTCAACTTATATTTCTCATGCAACTTTCAGAAAAAAATTATAAGTGCAAAAATACCGTAAAAAAAGGGGCCTATAGTTTTATTGATGTATGGAGAATTTTGACCCTAATATAGCTTATTGAGTCATATTAATCTTTAAGTAATCAGATAGTGGTGTGTTTGGCTAAATGGACTAACTTTTCTTGTAAATCTTTCTCGCATAAACACTTTCTAGTTTATTTTGAAATTGTTATTGTGAGTATTTTGAAGGTTTTCATAGACAAGTGAAACTTTGCCTAATTCCCATGAGTGAAAGGCTGTTTTCTTCTAACTTGACCAATACGAGCATGAAAGTTACTTAGAAATGGACAAAATTGAAGAATGATTTCATGTAAAATAGGGAAATATGCATAAATAGTTTTCAAGTAATAAGCATACAAAAAAGAGATTTAATGTTATTTTTTTTTAAAAGGTGATTATTTCTGCAAAACGAAATCGACAAGACTAAACCGCCATCAAATTTTACAATATCTGCCATTTACTTGCTTCTAGGCAAGGACGTACCCAGAGGTCCGGACCCCCTCCGAAATTTCAGTTTTTGTAAACAAAATAATAATGATGGAGTTTTGTTGTATAAAATTCAGCCTTTTTCACCATTTGGACCACCTTCGAAATTTTTGGACCCACCCCGAAATTTTTTTCTGGGTACATCCCTGCTTCTAGGTTTGCTATTTTTTAATACATCTAACATTTGCTATTTTTTGCAAAATAAATCTAATGTATAAATATGTATTTTAAAGATAACTTTGGGAAAACTATCACTTTATAAATTGGTATATGCAACTTAACCCTTAACCCCCTTAAAGAGTTATCAGTAAAAGGTAGTTTGTTTATTATACATTACTCTATAATGCATTGTCTTAATTGTTTTGAAAATTCAACTTTTAAATTGCCAATTTTAAATTAGACAGGAAAATAAATGACATTATTTTTTGTATTGTCAATGCAAAAAGCTTAGAATAGAGACATTATGTTCCTTGCAAATAATATGTATTTTTTTCTGCCAGTGAAAATGTCAATAGACAAAAAATTTGGAATCTTCATATACTGTTCTCAGTTTGGAGATAAACCCTTGAAATTGCACAGTAAAAAAATTGCAATATCTTCAAAAATTATTGTAGAAAATTCATGGAAATTCATATTTAGGGTAATTTGAAGGTTTTCTTTCATTTCTCTATCAAAAAATAAGCTTTTGAAGTCGAAATAGAGTTTTGCTAGTTAAAAAGAGACAAAGTTGATGTAGAATTTAATAAAGACATTCCCTTCATGTTCACAAGAATATCAGATTAAAGTATATGTTATATGTAAACAAATGGAATCTATATACAGTCAACTCCAGATATAGTGAACTTTCGGCTGTAGTGAATGCAAACCGTTAGTCCCGATTCACATATAGTATCTCTGTTCACTATGGGGACACTTTGGTTTTAGTGAACTTCGGATATAGTGAACGAAATTTGATGTTCCCGAGAGTTCACTATACCCGGAGTTGACTGTATAATATATAAATGGATATATTTTCTGTATGATGATATAGTTTCATCTTTAGGATCATTATTATCTTTATATGTAAAATAAAGAGCAAGTGGGAGTAAAAATAAATTATACAGTTGAACTCGTTTATAACCAGGGTGTAAAAAAATCATGATAAAAAAAATGAATCTGATTTAAAAAAAATTTAAATCTGAATTTTTATTTAAATCTAATTTTTTTTTTAAATCTGATTTTTTAAATTTAAATCAGATTTTTTAAAATAAAGTCTAATTAAAAAAATAATTGGGTAAGATTGTTTAAATAAGCTTAACTACTTTATATAACGACCGTAGACAGCTGATAAGTATCTGGTTGTTGATAGTATACAAATCTGTTAATAAAATACTGCTTTGGTATGCAAATGAAATAATTTTGTACCGAGTGGATGATTTTGGAACCATAGTAAAATTGGCTGATTATATACTGACTTATTTTAAAAATTTAAAAGCAAAACTTTAAAAAATAAAACTTTACAGATATGTTAATCACATGCAGTTAATCATAACTGTATTATGCACTTGTAGGCCTCAGAAATTCAAAAATGTATGGTATCAAGCAGGGTTTTAAAAAACCCAACCCGAGTGGGTTTTATTGGGTTTTTTGGGGTTTTATTAAGATTTTTTTAATAGTATAACACTTTTTAGATTTAAATTTTATACTTTTATTTCAAAGCAGAATAACTTTAATCTAGAAGAAAACTTTCATTACAAAATAATAATTAATTAATTAATTAAAATATAAAAATAACTTCAACTTTAAAGCAGTACTATCTTTTCTGCTGGCGTGTATAAAGGGCTCCTAATTTGTTTTATGGCCATAGATAAAAGTATATTATTGTTCACTTAGAAAAATATGTTGTTTTTGATTGGCTGCTTTCTATTACTTTTTAAATTTATGAACTTTTTAATTTTTTTTACCTTTATGTTTTTTAAGTCATAGTTATATTTCCTAGTTAGAATATAAGTCAGTAAACCCTTTCCAGGCCAACTGGCTGCAGAACTACTATTTATTTAATAATTTTCTTTATACTTATTCATTTTTGCTCGAAATATATATTCCTTTTTACTTTAAAAAATCTAGAATTAATATGTCTGATATTAAATCCCACATAAACAATGTATAATGAATCAGTTTTACATTTCTCAGTACTAAAGTAATGCAGCAACTAATAGAATACAGTATGGTTTCCTGAACCTGAATTCAATCTTGAGATGTATGCTTGTAAGCTGTAAGAGAGAGACATGTCCCATTCTTCTCTTATCTGGGAAAGGATTTTTTTTGTTTGTTTTTTTGTCACTATACTGATAATTACATATTTTAATAAATAAGGTTTTAAATATGAATAAAGAGATAAATTATTAAATTATCCCTGCCTGCATTCTACACATGTTCATTTCAAAACAAATATTGCAGATAGAATTAGCTCAATGTATTATTTTTAAAAAGGTTATTATTCTTTATGTTGAATTTGGAAAAATAATTGTAAAAAAATTAAACTGGCATATATATATATTTACCCAATATAATGCATTAAGTTATATAGGTAATATTATATGTATTTAATATCAAATAACAAATGATTTAAATTGAAGGGAGAGCATGTGGCGTCGAGAGCTGGGTTTGAACCCAGGGACTTATGGGTGGTAGAATGAGGCGCAATCCGGCTCAGCCAAAAAGTACCTGTTCGACCAGCCTTCAATTGCAGGGTGTTCTGTGTGCGGAGGTGATCTCGTACCGCCACAAAATGAAAGAAAGGAAAAATTTTGATAATTTTTAATAAAACCCAAATAAACCATTTCTGTGTGGGTATTTTTGGGTTTGTGGGCGGGTCCGAAACCGTGGTATCAAGGGCCAACCAAGCAGTTATCTAATATAATGCATTAAGTTATGTAGGTAATATTATATGTATTTAATATCAAATAACAAATGATTTAAATGAAAGAAAGGAAAAATTTTGATAATTTTTAATAAAACCCCAAAAAACCCATTTCTGCATGGGTTTTTTCGGGTTTGTGGGCAGGTCAGAAAACCTGGTATCAAGGGCCAATCAAGTGTTTGTTTTTTTAAATAATATAGTCTTAAAAAACAATATGTTAATGACTAATTGTAATGACACAATTCCAAAAATGTGAAAATATGATGGCACACATATGAAAGGTAACTGGGTGATTCCACAGTATAGTGAGTGTTTATATCATGCCCACAAGTTCGTTTGATCATAACTGAACAAAAAATTTAGTTAGATGAATTTATAAAAAAAAAATGTTCATAGTATGCTACATTGTTTATACACACACACACACAAAGAAAAAATATGTTCCCCTAACTCAATTTTTTGTGTAGTTTATAATCAACTGAACTTATTGAGGCATGACAAATGCTCACAATACTGTGGAATCACCTAACTCATATGAAAGTTCTTGAAAATATGATGGCACATGTTGATAAAAGTCAATTAATTGTAACTGAACATTTTCTGGTGCAATGTTTATGACCATTGAAAATAAACCCAAAATAATTACATTTTCACTATCTTTTCCTGTTTATAAAAATTGAACTGATATATTCTGATTTGTTTTTCAAGATGCAACTGGATTGGGGGGTAAAGGAACAGTGTGTCATGAGCTAATAATTTCCCGTTGGCCAGAGATTGTGTATCCTTGATTTAAATCAATGATTTTTTTAAAAAATCAGTTGATTTAAATCAGTTGATTTTTTTAAAAAATCAGTTGATTTAAATCATGATTAAGATCACTGATTTACGTCAATTGATTTAAATCATTGACACCCTGCTTATAATGAGCCCTGATTTAATGAGGAAATTGGAAATATTTGGTTGATACAATGCTAAGTGTATGAGAGTGTAACTCGCTTTTAACGAGTAAACCCAAATTATAGAAAGGAATATTTTTGCATATTCATTAAATTTCCATTGACCTCCAACTTTCCAGCTCAGCTAATCCTTTCTTTGAAAAATTCCTTTAGCATTACAAAGTCTGTGAAAGTAATTATGATAACGATGAATATGCTGCATTTCCACCTGAACCGACTAGAGCCTACTCAATAGCTTTTGAGTGCATAGGAAAACTTCAAAATCTTTTAGAATCTGGGGTACAACTGACCATCATTTTAGGTCTATTAGTCTTTTTTAAATGAACAATAATACAAGAAAAAGACAATAGTTAAAAAAAAGAAAGAAAAAAAGATGGTCAAAACAAGTTAACCAACTTGTTTTGTACTGTATAGAAATAATAATAATAAAAAAGTAATATAGTAAGTATGCTTGAATATTTCTGATTATTTCATGAACCCATTTTTTATGAGTACTCGGCTATAACGAACAAATTTCGCAGTCCCTTAGCGCTTGTTATAAGCAAGTTCGACTCAACTTTTAAAAAAGGAAATATACACTTTTATAGTACTATGAACTAAAAAGTAAAAAATAATTTTTAATGATTTTATTCAATAGCAATGTGATGTCACATAATTAACTTTAGAATCAAGCTAAAAATAAGAATAAAGTGCTTGACAAGATACAGCTCAATGTTGAAAAAAGCATCAGCTGGTTTTCACTCGTATTTTCAAATGACAGTCTTTATGAATAGCTCACAATAAAAAGGTTTTAAAACCTCTGATGTTTTCATGCTTTTTTTAAACATTAAGTGAACTTTTTTTTGTCAGTAACTTTATTCTTATTTTTAAGCTTAATTAAAAAAATTAAGTTATACCTTGTTGCACGTCATCACCATCACGTTTCAGTTGAACAAAATTTTTAAAGATTATTTTTTACTTTTTAGGTCATAATGGTATAAAAGCATGTTTTGTACATAGTTTTTTAAAATATAATTTATTTTATCATTTAATCATAAAGTAGTTATGGCATTCACTTTAAAAATTAGGTAGATCATTCTTTTATTTAACGTCTGTTTGCAAAAAATCTTAATAAATTTATGTAAAGTACAAGAACCAAAAAGTAATATTTAAATTACTAAAAAAAGTCTTATTAGAATTGGTAAAAAAGCAGAAAATAAATGTAGAATTGGAAGCTTATGTAGAATTGGTAAAAAAGCATAATAATCATCATTGATTTTATACATTTTTTACATGTGCCCGGCACAGCCAGCTGTCGTCAAAAAAGGGGTCTCTAGATCTGTGGCACGCGATGAACGGTTCGATCGTCTGCCATCTTGCTGGTCGTTAAGTCGAGCGATGGCAACGACTGCCCTTTTTTCAGTATTGGGAAAGGGTTGTGCCTCAAAGGGTTAAATCTCGATAGATTAATTCTTTCAAATGTTTTCATCGGAAGGAATCCCAAAGGTGTCAAATCTGATGAGCATAGCAGCCATAAAACCAAGTCCCCCATTTCTAATCCAGTGTTTAATTTAATGTTTCTAATTGTTTTTCCTTGCACTGGCTTTAATGTTATTCTTTGTTTTTCCTATTTTCTTGAAAAATATTTTAAAAATATAATGATATAAAAAAAATAGGAAAAATATCTTTATATTGTTCCCATTTTTCTTGAGGTATTTTTTTATGTACTCCCAACGAGGAATTTGTCTTTGCAGAGTTTCGGTAGTATTTATGGGACACCCTGTATAAAACAGCCAAAAGCTTGTCTTTGGAATGAAATTATGTGATGATCTCTCATATTAGAAATTGTTTTACGGTATACCGCATTAAAGTCGATTTTTTTCTTCCTAACATGTAATATATTGTCATTTTTTATTAATTAAGGAATAACTACTAACCTTAAACATAACAACAAATATAAGGAAAGAATCAAATTAAAAATACTTATGATATTGAATATCATATATAATATTGTGTGAACACAGAGGGTGTTGCAGTTTCGCAGTACTTGTGTATAAGACTTCTTTGCATGTTATGCTTTAATTAATCATGTTAAATGCATTAATTTTGACTGAATGCCAAATGTGTCTTTTATTTAAAAAAAAAATTAGATTTTTAAAAATCAATGTGTTTTATTCTCAGTGGTGCACAGTCACGATTTAAAATCTTTTATTTTAATCAACTTTTAAAAAATGTTTATGTCCTGATTTTTTTGTGAACAATATTTACAGTGTTCTTACTTTATTCTTCTGCTTAAAAGGATTTTTAGCTACTGAAGATGGAACATCTCCTGGGAATTATGGCATGCTGGATCAAGTGAAAGCTCTCGAGTGGATCTATGAAAATATTCAAGTGTTTGATGGAGACCCCAAGAGAATTACCCTTTTTGGGTCAGGTGCAGGAGGTGTTAGTGCTGCACTACTAGCTTTATCTCCTTTGTCCCAAAGTAAGTTATTTTGTGAATAGTAAAAATATAATGCATTTTTATGCATTAGTTTTTGTAATATCTACGTAATTATGCATTTTTGAATCCACATTTACTTTGCTTAAATAGTTAATTTGAATCCATTAATTGGAGCCTGCCTGCTGCTGACTGTTTTAAGAGCTTGATATTTCTGAGGCTTCAGTTTACTGGTAAACTATTTGTTAAGGTATATGAAATACAGTTATATGTTGTCATGATGTATTGAAATTGTAGCATGTGTCTCATGTAACAGTCTTCAGGTTGCTCTTTTAAATAATCATAACTTGTTAGCAGTTAAAAAAATATAATAATATAAAATAAATAAATAAATCTTGAGCTGCAGGAAATTTGTCATTATAAGTCTGTGGTTAAGATTTTTTTTTTCCTTTCTTCATTTTCAATTTTTGGTTTATTAAGTCATCTGTATCATTTGTAAATGCAGTGTGTGAATTATTTAAAATCAAGACACAACTTGTTTATTTTTTTAATCCATTTAAAAGCTTTTAAATTCATGCTTTATATTTTTTTCTTTCTTTTTTTCTAAAAATTTTAAGATGCATGTTTCATTTAGTAGGTGTTAAAATAAAGTGATATGACCTGAATAATTATTTTAGAATGTGCTGCATGGTCTTAATTTGTTGTTATCATAGTATTTATTCATAACAGTAGCTTATGATAGAGGTCAAAATTCAGAAAATTTGCAGGTGGCCAGTAGCCCTGACCTTGAAATTTTAAGTGGCCACTCGCATGTTTTTGAATATTGCACAACTTACATACAATATAGTTTAATAAACATGTGCAGTTAATATAAGTAATAAAGAAAGATTTCTTAAAGTATACATCTAAATCTTCTACTAATTAAAAAAAAAATATTACCTGCCAGTATATACAGAGGTAGTTGCTAGTAAGCAACACCTGACCTTGACACACTGACCTTGCATTTTAATCCTTAAATATGGATCTTAGACATGTACAATAAATCACAAAGTTATATAAGGGACAGGATTTTAAGTGTTGATTAACATTTTCAGAACATTAAATCTAATTAAATAAAATTTTTTGATTTTTATGCGGACCCCTTACAAAAATATTCCCAGTTAGTAAAATGACCCCTTACATTAAATAGGGGATGTACAAAATTTCAACCTTTTTTTTCAGAATTTCAAACTTTTCAGCCTTTCATCCCTTTTTTTTTTTTTTTTTCTGGCTATGACCTTGCGTTTGTCAATAGCACTTCTTTGTAGTGCCCCCCTACTACCACTCTTTAAAAAGCACGGCGCCCGACAACCTTACAACAATTGGCAGCCCTTTTTATTACCCCCTTTGCCCTGGAATGTCCATGTTTTCACTCGAAAACTTGCCATTCCCCCTGCCCCTTCCGTTACAGGGATCATCGCAGTCAAGATGATCAATCGGTTTACGGGTCCCTTTATGAAACACTAAAATGATACTATAACAAAAATACGATCGATTGAAACGACCCTTAACTAAACATGATGTATAACTGTTCCTTCACAAAATTCCAAGCAACGCAATCAGATATTTATCGTAAATGAAACCCGATAAAATTTCCTTTTAAAAATAAGTTTCTTTTCTCCTAATTGAGATGCTTATCAGAATCAGACAGTGACAGTCATCTCTTTTTCATTTCATCTGTTTTCTTTCGTTCGCGTAACTCAAAAAGAGGCACCTCTGGGATGTTTATTTTCACCTAATGTAGCACCAAACCAGTTGTGAATATTTTCTATATGGTACACAAAATTGCCTTTTTGCAAGAACAAAGTATTAGAGATGAGACGGGCTCAGGCTCGTGAAAAATTTCTATTTTATTGAACATACTCCTTGAAACAGATTTTTAAAAAGTGATTCATATGGAAAATAAAAGTACATATAAAAAAAAATAGCGGCACGGGTGCCTAGAAGGCGCGTGAAGCTCTTTGGGTATTTCAGACCGGCGGCTTATATTGCTTAGTAAGTCATGAGATTGGACATTATTTCATAAACATAGATATAAAGAATTAGAAAGTGCATTAAAAATGTGCAACTATATTTGTTTTTAATTTGCACAAACGGCAAAATTTATTGTATTCTATCAAAGAATTACTTCTTTGAATTTTATTGAACTTTATTTATCTTTAGCTGAAATTTCGGGCTCGGGCTCCGACTTTAATAATATTGCTCGGACTTGGGCGGGCTCGGGCTTCAAAAAATGAGCCCGAACTCATCTCTACAAAGTATCCCTATTTTTAAATCCCCCGCGGCTGCATTTGCATACTCCGTTGGTCTTTATTCATGACGAACATTGTTAATTTTCTGCGACGAACAGCTGTCATCAACTTCATGCTGGCCTTAAGCCTTATTATGCCAGAATAAATCTTAAAATATTTATTTTATTTTTTTGGTATTAATAGATTACAAGAAAAGAATTTATAAATGAATGCTCGCCACTCTTCAGATTTTTGTTCTCAGAAAGAGAGCCCTTGCAAAAAAAAACAAGTGCAGGTGTCTGCTTCAAACTGCAATCTTACGCATTGTCGTAATCCCCATTTGCAAATTTCCAGAACAGATGATTACTTTTGTTGTTTTGCTAATTGGTCAAATGGTACTAATATCCTTTATCAATGATCCAGCTCTCTCCTCCCCCCCCCTCCCCGCCATGCCGACATCGATCTTGGAGTTTTGTAGACTCTTGTCAACAACATCTGTTTTAATGTCCTGTTTCTGTTTTACTTTCAATTCATAAAAACTTTGTGATAAAAAGGAAAGAGAGTGTGGAAATAAACTGTGGCGACTGGTACATAAATTTGCAGTCTCCACTTTCAAAAATACAGTCGCCACGTGGCGAGTGGCGACCGTTAATTTTGACCTTTAGCTTATGTTCCCCTCCCCAACCTCTCTTAAAATGTACATGGGAAATATTATGTTTCTTCTGGATAAACAAATTGAATAATGTATAATTTGTTAGAGTAATTTAATAAAAATGTTTTATTAAAGTACTTTCCAGGTTGTAAAGGAAATCTGGGAGAATTTTAGAGATTTTTATTTTGCATAGTTATTTATTTATTTATTTTTAAATCAACAATTCTCCATTATTAAGTCCCTTTTTCTTGAAAGAAAGAAAATATATTCACTATCATAAATCATAGTATTTTTACACTTACAGGAATTGTTAAGAGAGTGATTTCTCAAAATGGTTCTCCTGTTGCTGATTGGGCTGTTATAACTGATCGTATGTTCTTGCGCAATACAACAGAAATTGTAGGAGAAGGCCTTGGTTGCTCTCAGCAAGACAAATCTCTTTTCATGGAATGTGTTGGTACCAGATTGCATGAAATAAAGATTTTAAAAATTAAGGTATGTTTTCCCCCTATTTCCTTTAACTACTCAATATAAACTGAATAACTAAAAAATAAAATATTAAATTCTCACTTTAAAATTTAACAATTATGAGTTCTAAACTTAGACACAACTTCTTTGTAATTCAATACTCTTTGAAAATTTATTTGTTTGAATTTTATGTAAAAAAAGGACACCTGATATACTGGGTGATTCAAAATAGATGTTAAGGTTTAATTTTTTTAAACCGTAAGTGATCGAAACATACTTCCAATTAGAAAAGATTGTCAAATTAAGAGTAACTTTAAGATATGGCATTTTTTTTACTGAGGGTTGTATACATATTAAAATACAAAATTTAATTTTTATACCGTCCTTTCTTTCCTACCCTTTATATTTAGTGGAATGTTGCTCTTTGCTTAAGAAAATTAATAAAACAAATCCCATGTCTCTACGTGGAATAGTTTCTGAGATATATCAATTTCAAAATTTTGGTATTTGTCACCAAGCAATAAGGAGATGTCTCCTAAGTGAGAAAAATGTAATTAAATTTGGCATTGCACCAGTAATTTACAAAATTTGTCAATATTTCGCAAAACCTCTTCCCTAATATTTGATGTATTTTGGACATGCCCAAAGCTATGACCATACACATTTGCGTTAAAGCTGGGTGCAGATTTTAATGTATTGTCTTTTTGGTAACCCTGTAAATAAACTACAAAATGTATTTAGTTATAAATGTAGGCAAATATGTTTAGTCGATTGATCTCAAAAAAGTTTCTTACAGTAACATCAACCAGTTCAAGTAAACTAAACCTGTTCATTTCACGAACTTTAGTGCATTTAATTGTCAACACTGGGATCGTTATTTAATTTTTTTCAACTCATAGTTGGTCCCCAAAGTAAAGATTTTTTCGCTTGAAAACCTCCGCCAACACAGCAGGTAAAGTGGTGTAAGTCATCATTTTAAAAAATAAATTTTTTGCTAACTATTTCACTTAGAGTCACGGAATTTGTTTTGTTAATTTTCTTAGACAAAGAGCAACATTCTTCTGAATATAAAGGTTAGTAAAGGAGGGAACGTATAAAAATTTAATTTCGTATTTTAATATTATAACCCCCAGTAAAAAAAATGCCATATCTGTAAGCTACTCTTAATTTAAAAACTTTTCTAATTGGAAGTCTGTTTCGATCACTTACGGTTTAAAAAATAATCACCTTAACATCTATTTTGAATCACCCGGTATATAAATACATAGATAAAAATGTTAACGTGGAATAAGGCATTCTATTTATTGTGTGGAACAGTAACATCTCATGAATTGTTATTGCTGCTGTAAGCATGACCTTTGGCAGAATATTTTTTCTTTGGGAAGCATATATTACTTATCATAAAGTTACGATACTGGGAAGAACAAAATAATAGGGGGGAAAAATAGCATATAAAAAAGTCCAGGAAAGGGGGGGGCTCAAATGCCTTCCGTGCCCTTTACTGTCTACACCCATGCCTGCAAGTATCAAGAATATACACTGATGAGCCCAAATGGTTATGACCACCCCCCGCATTTTTCATTGAACTCGTATGGATGACATGGAGAGCATGTAATTAAGTAGTAATGGTAGTTAACTGTTGCTGGAAAAGTTAAGGAATCATTCTTGCACTTAGGTTTGTCAGTGATAGGAAAGGCTGTTGATCTAACAAGAAGAGGGCATGACCTTGAAATTACTGATTTGAATGAAATTGGTACAAATGTAGCTCATAAGACATGCAATCACTGATGCAAATTTCAAGATGCACTATACAGGCATTCTCAAGAAATCACATTCCAAGCATTCGAAAATCAGCATATGCACATTAAATACATTTTTAATGCAAAGTGAATGGAATGAGCATGGCCTCATGGGTTAACGCATGGCTCGCGCTAGACTTCAAAATCTGCGAGTCATGTTGACTCGCAGTCAATAAAAGTGAGAGTCAATTTTTGAAAAACTGCTAGCCAAAGTCAAAAAACTATTTTTTTTTAATCTAAGAAAGGGAAAATAAAG
>JAWZYV010018235.1:0-62692 GCA_038373885.1 Cheiracanthium punctorium | reverse complement strand
GACCTAAATAAGTGGAAGATGTGTCAATGCTCAAGGGGTTATCCAGACTACATCACTTACCGACCATAACAAGTTCTATTCTGTATTTCAAATGCAAAAGACTTAAAATTAACCCTATGAAATACGAATCATACAGTGTTCGCAAGAGCGTAATAATTTTAGAACGCTAATATTCTTTTTATTAACAAAAATTTCTAAGCGAAATGCGACATCATCTTCTTCTATACCTTAGATTTAAATATTAAAAAGACAGTGACTCATTCAGAGTGGTTAATACTAATTATAAAATGGATGCTCATAGCATTTCATGGTACGTTTTCTCTATTGTTTTTCTTCCGAAAAGAGGGAACTGGCTTGGCAGGGTTAGTGCGGTCTTGAAATGACAGCCTGTATTACTGAATGGCCTATGCTTTTCTTTAAATTCGGTGTGATTATAGACATAATATTTATTTTTCTCCAATTTACCGCGTTGAGTGCTTCAGAAACGTTCGTATCCCATAGGCTACAGCAGAGGTTTCCAATTGGCGGCCCACATGAGGTATGAGGTCCCCCTGATTTTTTTTTTTTTTTTTTTCGGGCGCGAAGCTTTTCCAGAAAAGAATTTTCAACATCGTATTTGACGATCTTACTTAAAAGAAGTTTTTGTAAATGTCAGTTTCAAACATTATTCATTTGCTACTAAATTTGAACTTCCTTATTATCCTATCCATGTAATTTAGTGGTTCTACCTGTGTTCCATTAAACACCTCTTCTCATTTTCAAATCCGTAAACTTACTTAACTCTCAGAAATTCTTATTTACTCTATCTAAAAAGTCCGAACCAGTGGCGCAGACACAATTTTATTTCTTTCTATCAAATTGTTCTCTAAGTAGCAACAATACAGCTTGACGTAAATATCCCTTCTTTAGGAGTTGCAGCAGACAGACCCTAATTCTGACACAGCATTTTGTCTGCTTTTACGTTATTTAACTCATTTGTAAAGTTTTCATTTAAAATTTGGTCATCATGCCATTTCATGTTGTATGGTGGTTAGCACACGACCATGTGGTTATGAACTTTGCCCCCTTTCCGCCCTGGGCTTTGTACTTATGCGTCCGTCTATTCATAGATGGTCACGTTTAAAATTATGTACTTTTTCTTTGAATCGTAATTTAATACTTGATTTTATTTTTTATAATTTGAAGTTAGCCAATTCAGATGAATGTCTTGAATATCCGGAGCCCTTCAAATGTCTTGAGGAAGAATCTGATTAGATAGCGGCCCGCCACTAGACAGGTGTATTCGATTTCGGCTTTCTAACAGAGTTGTAAGCTGGAAACACCTGTTGTAATGCAATAGAATTTTATTTATTTTTTAACCTAATACTAGATTTCTTATTCTTTTAAATCTGCATTTATCCTAGACAACACATGTAAGTATGACGCTAAGGTAACCAAACGCAATCAATTTTTGGGGACAGTCCCCAATTTCTGTATCATTTGCGATTTATCCGCAAAATGAAAAAAAAAAGCAATTAGGGACAAATTTATTACATTTTTTATTAGATTACTGTTAATTTTTTCATTAAATATAAAATGTCCTAAAATCTATGTTCAAAAATCTGGTCATCAAGTTTTGGCGCCAAATCCAGTAAAAATAGAATACTCATATTTTCAAATATATATGATTTATAGGCTCAAAACCTGTACAAACCCTAAAGGAGTTGATTTACCTAAAATTGTTCTGAATCAACTCCTTTAGGGTTTCTTAAAAATGTTTCCTAACACAGTCATAAATAATTAGAGTTATGATATTTATGTAATAAAAGAAATATTTTGAAAAAAATTTAATTAAACTTAATGACTTAAATCATTTAATCATTAAGTCAGACAAACATTTCATATAATTTTAATTCCTTATGCTTTAATTCCTTATCTATTACATGGTCCACATAAATTGAAAAAGGCTTCAAAATTACGTTGGAAAAAGGATTATCTAAAGAAAAAAATTCTCTCAGTGCTTTTCGAAAAATAGACTTCTTAAATTTTTGTGCCAACCTCGTACAAAAGAAAAAAAATCGTGTAAAATGTATTCCATTGACTAATGATGTGATGTACAATGATTGAGATATCTTTAAACAATGATTAAGGTTAAACATGAATTAGAATGTAAACGTCTATTCCTAGTGAGGAAAAAACATGTTCTTTTGTCAGTGGCGGCTCGTGGGATACAGCAAGTACAGCCGGGCTGCACTTGAAATTACCAGCACATACTTTAAAATAATTTATTGTACTAATTTTCCTAAATTCAGATTAGAATTGTGGAATTCCTAGGATAAATTAAAAAAATCTCCGAGAAAAAAAAAAAAAAAAAAAAAAAAAAAGTATGTGGCCGGATCGCACATTCAGAAAAAAAGCACTTTAATTTTCCCGCAATCCAATTGGGAAAATCTTTGGTTCAGCCCAGAGCGCTGAAAAGAAAATTGGCAGCACCGTTGCCATGACAACGACTACGTAAGCAGCCTCTCCGGCATAGGGAGTATGCAGCTGATACAGCCGATGAAAGATTTTTTTAACGGCAGCTGAACTTGAGAACTCGACTAACTGATTGGCTCGGACGAGAGCCAATCAGTAAGGAGAATATATGTTTGGGAAACTCTGGACTTTATATTGCTGAATTTATCAAGAAGGTAAGCCTGAATAGACGCTTATGAATGGACAATTACCCATCAAAGCAGTATTGTTTTTAAGTAAGCAAGAACTGGCATTTAGAGGACATGGCGCGCGAGAGAATTCTTTAAACATGGGAAATTTTAAAGAACTTTTAAAATTATTGATATCTGAATTAAAACAACGCCTTTTTACGGGGAGATCACTGACCGATTCGCATGTTTAAAAGAAAGGAGGATTGATTTGACTTATAAAAAATAAGTAAGTTTTCTTTTTTTTTTCTTTTCTTCTCAAGTTATCGTTACAAAAGAAAATTCTAAGGAAACTTCGAATCAGACACGGATTAATGCAATTTTGAGGATAAGAGCGTCTGGCTGAAATTTATGTACATTTTATGGAAGTAAAATAGGATCTCTCACATTTTTTATGTAATTTCTTTTTTTTTTTTCCTCGGTGAGGGCTTAATCCGCCAGCTTTTGAATTCAGTAACAAAGATTTTCCAATCCTGTCCGGAGGAAAGGGGGGGGGGGCTCATATGCTTCCGGCTGCACTAACAGTTTTGACCAGGGGCCGCCACTGTCTTTTGTAATTTCTGTACGACCACTGAATTGAAATCATCTAATCATCTGATGCTCTCTTCCTTCCATTTTTCTCTTCAAAAACCACTGGAAAGTGGTTTAAGTCAGCACATATTTATATTCAAACCCACAGGCACTCCTTCCACAAAGGGGACTATGGGGACTGAAGTCCCGCCTGAAGCTGGAGAGTTACATGTGAAAAGCATTGAAATTTGTCACTAATGAATTAAATTTTCTTAAAAATTGTCTTAAACTCTTTCTAAAACATTTTTTACCAAAAATACATTGGTTTTTAAATAAATACTTACAGTTAGTGTATGAAATATAGTTAACCTCGGTAAAAACGTCACTGAAAAGATTGTATAATTATTTATGACTCTATAATGAGCTACGTTGATCTCGGGCTTGTGCTCTATGGGCAAGTGGTATAGAATATTTTGACGCTGCCCCCCTCCGACTAAAATCCTGTGTTCGCCACTGTTCATATATGTGACAGATTTTGGAATATAACTCTGAAACTTGATATATCACTTCAGGAGTGTATGGGTCACATTTTACTAATAGGGATTTTTTTGTACGGGGGTTGTATACAAATTGTAAAAGTGTAACCTTTTTTGTAAATGAACGAGGGCAATTTTTACTTAATGAGTCTTATTTCCAACCTGATTTTGAACATTTTCTCAATTTACAATGCCCACTTATGTCCAACAGATAAAGAATTAAAGCCCATTACAATCTTTTTGGAACTCCTTGTCTGCAGCAGAAGATTCTTTTGCCAACAGTAGGAAACATAAACCAGAAGTGCGAACTGTGAGGGGTGATTTGCTACTTTGTGACTTGCGACTTTGTGATTTGCTACTGAAGAAACTAACCAATCAGTGAACGGTATTTCATTTCTCAGGTGGTGTAATGGCTAAAGCAGCGGTGCGCAAACTATTTTCCTTTGCGACCCCCTATTTTGTGTAAAAATGTTGTCGCGACCCGTGGATAGACAGTAGACATTTTGTTTAATTGACAACGAAGTTACATTGAAATTCTTTCTGGGATTTGCTCTTACAGGGTGTTTTTAAAAGAGTGTCGTGTCGTCATCGATTGAAAGAACACCTTTTTAAAATAGCGCACCAAATTTATAAACCATCACAAAAATGTTATAAAAGTTGTAACATCATAAAAATCAGTTAATGAATGAATTGGTATTTAAAGGAATACAAAATGAATCAATCTGGTATTTAAAGGAATACAAAATAACCTAACCTAAGATTTCGAGAAAACCTAAGATTTCGAAAAAATATTGGTCTTAAAATTCTATCATTACAAAAAATTTTATTAATATATGAAGAATAAAAGAATTATTATTAAAACTAGTTAGTATGTAAAACTACTATTTAATTTCCTTTGTAAATAATAATAATTATTATTTAATTATGTGAGCTTTCTGATAAGAAAAATAATTTCATTGAAATATTGTTGCGGAATTACTCTGCTACTCCTGGGGTTCGTCGTTCTTAAGTCCAGTTGGTGTAAAAAGTTCAAGTAAAAAGTCACTTGTCAGGATGGAACACAAACTTTATTTCTTCTAGAACTTCGTAGAACAATCAGCTGCACACAATTCACAAGCACAATCTAGCAGTAACGTGCTTTTAACAATCCGCCTGGATCAGAAGCTCTCACAAATGCTGTATTTCTCACACAAAATAAGACACTTTTACAGGCTGAAATTCCGTGGAAATATTCAAGGGATATAGTACACTATCCCTTAAGACACAGCAATGAAGAATTTACACACAGCACTTTAAAAACAGCTTCACAAAGCAAGCTAAAACACAGCTTCTATAGCACTATCAGTTCACACAAAACAAGCGTACTCAGAGCTCTTCACACATTGAATGTTCAACTCGGAACTGAAACTTCGGGGCGATGCGCGCTTCTATAAATAGCCGACGCAGGAGGTACAAGAGGTTTCCAGAAAAGTCAATTTCTCGAGGGTTCTACATAAAGCGTGATTTTTGATTACGTCATAGAAGAGAAATGTTAGGTTATTATGCGTTTTTAATGCAGGAAAAACAACTTCCAGGCCCCATTGGGAAAATCGCGCCAAATGACCAAAAAGTCGCCAAGCTTGGCGACTTTTGGCGAAATATCGCCAAATTTGGCACCAAAAATAAGTCCCCAAAAGTGAAGAGATCTAAGCTCTAGGACTAATATTTCTCGAGTTTTCTAGAAATCCCATATATTTGAATGGGAAACCGAAACCTCCGTATCTCCGGTTCTAATTGGCCGATTTTGATGCAACAAAAAGCAAAATTTATCTATTTGAAGCGTAGAATACGAATTTTAAGCCCCAGAGCAGCGGGTTGCCCCGAAAATTCATAACATTGCCCCCCTTCCCAAGGACTGCACGTCCCGGGCAGTACAATCCCCAGTTAGGAGGTAACACAAATATCTACAGTGTCCAACCTTTAACCAAATCTTAACAACATAATTTTCAGCAAATAATCAATAGCACAATAAGCAAATACACATTAATAAATAAATAATCAACATAATAAATAATTACACTGTAATAAATCATAAACATAATAAACAAATACGCATTAATGAAAACCAATATATTACAAATATGTACACTAAACATGGCGTAAGTAGTAAGTGAAAGAAAGTTGACGAAAGAGGAAGAGAAGAGAAAGACAGGAAAGAAATGAGAGTTGAAAGAAAAGAGGAATTACGCCACAGTGACCATGGTCTGAGCTAATTACAACCGCGGTAGATGGCAAGCCGATCGTAATGTACAACTCTTGGCTTCGAGTTTGGTGACTTACGAATCCGTACGATGACGTCATTCAGCCGGTTTAGGACTGTGTAAGGACCGTCCCACGGCGATTGCAGCTTGGGAGACAGGCCTTTCCGTCGAGTAGGATTCCATAGCCAAACTTTGTCATCTGCGTTGAACTCGTGTCCCGTAGCCTTCGTGTCGTAGCGAGTCTTCATCTTTTCCGTGTTCAGGTTGATCCACTCCCGAGCAAAATGATGCACATCTTCAAACCGTGCCCGAAGGTTTTCCACGTACTCCTCTGGCGATGAAGTCGCATCTGGAGGGCGGCCGAACACTAGATCGGCGGGAAGACGAAGATCTCTGCCGAACAGCATCTGGGAAGGTGTGAAACTGGTAGTCTCGTGGACGGCACTCCTATAGGCCAGCAGAAAGAGGGGGAGTTTCTTGTCCCAGTCCTCTTGATTCCTAGATACCAGGAGCGAGAGGTTGTTCAAAATTGTGCGATTGAATCTCTCCACCATGCCGTCGGATTGTGGGTGTAAAGGCGAAGTCTGGGTTTTGTCCATTCCGAGAAGTTGGCATAGTCCTTTAAAGACTGCAGAGGTAAAGTTCGTTCCTTGGTCGGAATGAAGTTGCAGAGGGGTTCCATATCTGGAAATCCATTCTTGCACCAGTACCTCTGCTACGGTCGTAGCTTCTTGATCGGGAATAGGAAACGCTTCGGGCCATTTAGAGAAGTAGTCAATGACAACTAGGATGTATTTGTTGCCATCCGAAGTTCGCGGAAGAGGTCCCAGGATGTCGAGGGCAATCCTCTCAACAGGCGCTCCTACATTATAACGATGTAGTCTTACACGGCTTCTTTTCTTCGGGCCTTTACGGGCGGCACAGGCGTCACAAGCTTGACACCACTTTTCGACGTCGCCTCGAGCCCTAACCCAGTAGAAGCGCTCGCGAACTTTCTGCAGGGTCTTCATTACGCCAAAATGGCCTCCAGTTAAGCCATTATGAAGTTCTTCTAGAACCTTCGGAATCCTCGAACGAGGGAGTACTAACTGCCATCGGAGCATCTTGCCGTCGTCCGACTCCCATTTACGATACAGGACTCCATTGCTCAGGCGAAGCGAATCCCATAAAGCCCAGTACTGTTTTGTTACCGGACTGTAAGATGATATTTCTTGCCAACTGGGCTTAGCGCTGGATTTTTCCATAAATTCCACAATAGGTTTGATGTCGCTGTCTGCTAATTGGTCCGCCCGAACATTTTCGTCACTCCAGGGATCTTGAGATGGTGCCGATGATGTAACTTGGCGGACAATGGGATGTTTCAGATGGTAATTTTTCTCTGCCCTGGAGCAATAGCGACAACTGTCTATGCAGGGCCTTCTCGACAAAGCATCTGCATTTCCATGAGATGACCCTTTCCGATGACGTATCTCGATGTCATATTCTTGTAATCGCTGTATCCACCTGGCTATTTGGCCCTCTGGATTCTTGAAATTTAGAAGCCAGGTTAAAGAGGCATGGTCCGTTCGGAGCAGGAACTTTCGGCCGTACAGGTAATGATGGAAGTGCTCCACGGCTTTAATGATAGCAAGAAGTTCCTTTCTCGTAACACAATAGTTACGTTCTGCCTTTGAAAGGCATTTGCTCCAGTAAGAAATGACGTGTTCTTGGCCATCTATCTCCTGGGACAAAACTGCTCCAACACTCTCCTTACTTGCGTCTGTGTCCAGGATAAATGGCTTGTCAGGGTGTGGATACAACAGGATCGGCGAAGATGTTAAAGCCGTCTTCAGTTCGTTGAATGCGTCCTCACATTCCTCAGTCCATAGAAATTTCTGTCCAGTCTCTGTCAATTTGTGAAGAGGTCTTGCAATTTGAGAAAAGCCCCTCACGAATTTTCGATAGTAAGTACACAGACCGAGAAAACTTCTTAAGTCATGGATATTCTCGGGACGACTCCAGTTCTTGACTGCGGACGTCTTTTCGGGATCGGTTCGGACTCCGTGGGCGGATATTATGTGCCCGAGGTAACGTACTTCCCGACGGAACAAGTTGAACTTCGACGGACTTAGTTTCAAGTTTGCCTCTTTTAATTTCTGCAGTACCTTTCGAATGTTATCGAGATGCTCTTCGAAAGTCCTTCCGACGATGATGATATCGTCCAAATAAACGAGACATGCTTCGTAGGAAAGTCCTCTCAACACTGTCTCCATTAGACGCTCGAATGTAGCCGGTGCGTTGCAGAGTCCAAAAGGCATAACTTTGAACTGCCACAATCCTTGTCCCGTGGTGAACGCAGTCTTTTCACGGTCATCGGGATGGATTTCTACTTGCCAGTAGCCACTCTTGAGATCCAGAGTGGAGAACCATTCATTTCCCGATAAAGTGTCCAATGTGTCGTCTATCCTGGGAAGAGGGTAGCTGTCTTTCTTGGTAATGTCATTCAGACGTCTATAGTCAACGCAGAACCGGGTGGAACCATCTTTCTTTCGGACCAAAACAATCGGCGAGGCCCACGGACTAGTGGTGTGTCGTTCCGACCGGAACGGGTCCGGAGGAACGGATCCGAGCATGGACCGGGTCCGGAGCGGATCCATCTCTAAAAATGGACCCGGTCCGGGACCGGATCCGGATCCGCTCCTTTCGGTCATTTGGATCCGGACCCGTTCGTTTCGTTCATCTGGCTCTGAAATCAGTCATTTGGGTCCGGACCCGGTCCTTTCGTTCATCTGGTTCCGAAATCAGTCATTTCTGTCCGGATCCATTCATTTCGGTCATTCGGTTTCGAAGTCGGTCTCGGTCCTCTCTGTCCGAACCCGCTTCCATTGATCGAGTGAAGAACATAGGCTTTCTGAGAATTACAGGGGGTGGGGGGATATAAAGAGGTACCTGTTTCACTTCCTGTGGAAAGATAGTCTTGTACTAGTTGATGCCGTGGGACGGTTGACATTCCAAAGGAGACTCAAAGGTCATTCATTATTAGTGAGATGAGATGAGAGCTTATAGGAAGAAATCTGGGGATAAATTGCTTTTGAGAATGTCGTCATTGGATGTAGGACTGGAGAAAAAATACGATATCTCTTAATTTATTGATTTGTGAGTGGAATTCAGTGTTGTTACGGGAGGTTATTTTATCATTTTAGTTAGTAGGGATGGAGTTTTTAATAGTTAGGATTAGATTTTCTCACAGTTTTTGGGGGTTGGCTGATCAGCTATAATTTGCCAGGTGTGGGGAAAAAACTTGGACTGAAAAAACGCGAACGGTAAGAACGCCCAAATGATTAATTTTTACTAAAAATTGGACATAAAATTCTTTGTTTTGTAATATGCATGAGGAATATATTTAATTGTGTTTTATGCCAAATTTCTTTTGTTTTGGCATAAAGGGGTAAACTTTCATGTTCAGTAGATCTGGGAGTGAGAAAGCTATTGTTATTAGGGTTTCCGAGTTTCCTAAGCACGTAATAATATGAACCATAGGGAAAGCGTCGGGAGGGGGCACAAGGGGTCACCTACCCCCCTTTGCCCCCCCCCTCAAAATTCATCACAAAAATTTTTTTAAGTAAAAATTTGCTTGAAAATGTAAAAAAAAAACTTCCCTTTTCTGCTCTTAAATCCGATATGTGCCCCCCGCAAACCTTTCCTGTACCTCTCCAAAATTTCAGTAGGTCTGGAAGCAATGATAAACTCTTCCTTACTATTATTATTTGATTTTCCTAAGTGTATAATACATATGAATCATAGCAGCAGTTTCGGGGGGGGGTGCAGGGGGAGCTCTCCCCCCCAACTTCATTTCAAACTCTGTTAAACAATCTTTTAAAGCTAATGTTATTAAGTCTTCTTAAGCATATAATACATATGAAGCATAGGCGTAGTATTGGGGGAACACAGGGGGGCACTTGTCCCCCAACTTTGTCTCAAAATCTTTTCATTTTAAAAATTTGTTCGTCGGGTCGTATTAACCGATCCAGCTAAAAATGTAGAAGGAAACTCCATTCTTCCCCTTGACAAAATGTTGTAAAAAAAATTGTCCACTGTCAGGGTTGTTTAATTCAAACAAAATTAGTTTTTTATGCCCTTGGTTAAACAATATTTTCAATATCAAATCTGTTGTACTAGTTAAAGCTTTTAAATAATAGGGCTTCTTTAAAACTTTTGTTTCTTTATTTTAAGCAATGCAAAATATTTTATGCAAAAAAGGCTTTATTTGGTAAATAAAGTGAATAATGTTTTCCTTTTTCATAATTAAGTAACTCTCACAGCTTTACATAAAGTTACATTGATTGTTAAAATAGATTATTGCATCCTTTTTTTAATTGTCTTTTATTCAGGTATGAAGATCAATATTTGATAATTTATCGTTCCAATTTTTTGTTTATCGTCATTCTTGAGTATTTCAGGAAGTTCTTTTTAAAGTTTATTTTGAAAGTTTCTAGTTTTATAAAAAGAAAAGGCTTTATAAGTTTATCTTATAAAGCTTAAAAAGAAAGATTTTTTTAATAACCTTTTGCGTCATAATTAATTTTTCCTAAATTCATGGCAATTTGGTAAACTGCTGAAGTGTGTAGGTTTAGAGTTCTGGGCTACCGAGCAATTGTTTACTCCAAATGTAACCCGAATACGCGTTAGAACCCCTCAGGAAGTCCCCCGCCCAAGGCATCCCTTAATAAAGCAGACTGCCCTCGTGTAGACATCCCTTAACCATGAAACCAAAACAACTTTCATGATAACTTTCATTGGAAGTAAAATGTTTAATATAGGGTAAAAATTATTATCACTTCCGATCCCTATTGTAGAGATATCCTAATAACACTGATCTAGGGTTTTCTTCTTTCAATATTGATCATAGACATATAGAATAAATTACAAAGTTACTTTATATTATCGAATAAAACTCTCAGGAAATCAGAGGTAATTAATTACAAAATTTTACTTTTTATACATCCCTCTTACAAAAATACTTCAGCCTTTCCCATAAAAAGGCTCAGAGATAGTTTAATCAAAGTTGGTGAGTGGCAATACGCTATACAATATCAATAATAGTAAAAGTATTATTATTAGAACTATTGGAACAAAGCTATTTAATTAATTAACTAATTAATTTTAGTCACAGTTATTTAAAAAAAATATTTTACATTTTTAGAAGTGAGTTTTAAATAATTTTAAAACTTTAAAAGTTTTTTTTTTTTTTCTGTTTTAGCATTTAGAAATGAAAATTTGTCAAAAACCTTGCATGTTACACTAAAATTTGATTTAAAGAGGGTCTTTTAGGGAAGTTTTTTAAAACCCTGGAGGATAGAGGGGGGCACAACCCCCTCCCCCCATGAGGATTTTTTTCCCATACAAAATGTATATTCTTCACTCCGTTATCACACCCAGATATACATGTATGTGAGTTGCAGAGTTTGGCAGTATCGTTAATATACATGTATTTTCAAAATACATTTGTATCTTGTATTTTGTATTTTCACTTGCAAAAAACAAAGTATTTTGAGAATGTATTTTAAAATATATTTTCATAGTATTTTGTATTTTCAAAATACAAAAAATACATTTTATATTCTGACATTAAATTAATCTTAACACCACAGATTGCTCAGATAGCATGTGCAAATGAAAATCATAAAATCGCTGACTTATCGCTGACTTTCACCCCCCCCCCTCTCTTGATGTAATTTATGAGCTGCACTAGAATTACACGTAGTAGTGTCACTGAAGAAGTGTTAGGATCTCTTGTGATCTTTAAATTTAAGTAAACAGGAAAGGGAAAGAAAAGCCTTTCATACTCCTGTTTAAAACACAAACAGTATATTTGTCTAGGAATGTTTCTGGATTCCCACTGTATATGAAACCAAAAGTAGTAAAAACATTTTTAGGTAGTATTTATTAGATTCTTTAAGGGAATTTTCGAAATGTGTTCCTAAGTTCTAGAAAAATAAGGCTGCCAGTATTTCTGCAGTAGTATAATGGATTCTTGGTTACTGTGGTTAAGAGACAAAGATACACGAAGGCTGTCAGCCGTGGGGGGATGCCTTGGGTGGGGAACTTTTTAAGGGGTTATAAGGCGCATTCGAGTTACATATGGAGTGAAACACACTAAATTCCCGACCATTAGAGCGACAGCTTCCCGTAATGGATGGGGTGAATCAAATTTCCATTCTAGATGATTTTGAAACCTTTTGCGCAAATCTTAGTTAAAAATGTTTCCAAATTTTATCTGTAGATGGAAATGAAAATGTTAAGGAGCAGTGTCAGTTATGGAAGCGGAAAACTTAGATAATATGGAAAATATTTAAATTTACGATAAATTCTAAAACTCACTGAAAGACAAAACTTGAATTTTTTTAGGTTGTGATTTAGCTGAGTATTTATATTCAAACATTCAACTGGGTCCATGGGCGTCGCAAGCTTTGGGGACAAAACTGCATTTTCCTTCACCGTATGTATTTAGAATTACATAAATTGTATGCTTCATTTCCATAAATATAATTTAATCTACTAAATCAAATTTTATTTGTTTTCTTTTATCTCTTTTTTGAAATACATAATACCGTGTTTACTCGCGTAATAGTCGCACCCCCGTTTTGAAGTAGAAAAAATAGCTTTAGTTAGAATAACATGTTGTAAATTTTACCCTGCATAACAGTTGCACGTAGACTTTCACTCTGAAAAATTGGCAAAAAAGTACGACTGTTACGCGAGTAAACACGGTACTTAAGTATGTGTATTTTGTTTGTTATTAATATTTTTGTAAATTTAAATTTCAAAGCTTTTTAAAATCTCAGATGGTCATTACTACCCCCAGGTTATAATAGACCCACCTGTCCAAATATTCCGTATAAATTTATATTTGAAATAGTATAAAATATCTTCGTCATAGTGCCTTATCAACCCAATTTATGGCTTCGAGTTCTTTGTGTAATTTTCGAATTAAAATAACAAAATATTTCATTGTCCGAGCCACATTACTTTAGAGTCTTGACTTACACGAGAAATGCGTTCCCAGACCTCTCGCGTAAGGGAAAATTTGGCTTTGTGAGATAGGACATTAGTAGATCCAGAAGGTGGCCTCCAAACGAGCTGTCTTAGAAGTATATATTGCGTATATTAAGTCAAACTTGCACGATGGGTATCTGCCTAAAAAGTGTGTTTTTTTTTTGGGGGGGGGGGTTCTAACGTGTATTTCCGTTACATTTGGAGAAAACCGACCAAAACTCCAGACCATTAAATCGACAGCCGTGCGATCAGCGGTCTACCATTTTGAGTGCCTTATCCACTCGGACATGGCAGAAACTCTTAGAAGATTGACTTTAAAAATTTTAAAGAACTTATAAGCATAGGCGCCGACTTCATGGGGCTTCAGTCCCCCCAATATTTTTATTCAGGGGGCTGAGCCCCTTCAAAAATTTCACTCCAACTTATTTGTGTCAAATCATATTTCTTCCTCCAAATCGGTTAAACTTAAGAATCCTAAAAATAGAGAATGTATCGCTAGCTTCTTCTGTCTCCCACTCCGCTTTTTCTTTCACAGAGATTCAGGAATTACGTTGGGCGCCTGTAATGCCGTAAGGCACTGATGTCAACCTTCTTTATCAAGAGCGCAAGCACAAACAAATGACCATCAGATAGCTAGGCAAAAAGAAACGGGTTTTTTCCCCCCCAAGAACCCTTCAGATTTTACACCGTGACACAATTGATGTTGGAATTGCTTTCTAGTAGGGAGAAGACTGCGCTTTTTTTTAGGAGGGTCGTTCTCATGTAATGTAATCTTTCTTTTTTAAATCAGTACAGCAAAAGCTTTCACTTTTATTCTATTGTGAGATACAGACTCTTCTGTAGACGTCTGACCATAAGGGAGATTTTCCCATTGTGCAAAACTGCAAACGATTGTGACATTCCCATTTCCCAGCAGTATTAAGTTTCGATGCTGAAAATAAACCGTTTAAATGTGACTTAAAAACAATTCAAGGCAGAAAATTGATAGTCAAATTTAAGTTTGAAGATTTTAAATCATGAAGAACCTTGTGAGATAGATGAAAAATTGATGTTTAATACAGTTTCGGATATAGACAGTATTCATTTCTTTATACGCTTTATCAAAACTTTACTAATATCGAACGCTTAACGTTTCTGATTTAGCTACAGTTAAGAGCTAAATAAAAAATGATTTCATAAAAATCTTCGAGCAGCACAACTTCTGGATTATATTTTATAATTGCTTGCTCTTATCTTCTCTCTTTACATATAAAACTCTATCCCCCATCAAGGGCGTAATCAGAGGTGGGGGGGGGGGCGGGGCGGGCTACGCGGGCTGAGCACTACTTAGCTGTCTCCCAGCCCCCCTACGATTTTCAAAAATTTTTGTTAGTTTACACATAAATACGAAAATTTAGAAACGAACATTTGAAAACCATGAAATCTTTAAGAAGACTCGTTGTTTTAGGCGAATTTCGCTTCATAATTGCAAGATTTCTGTTCGGTTTATTATTTTGCTGCTCTTGGCTGCATGTGGTGCCAGTGGCGGTTCCAGAGGGGGTCACAGTGGTCATGACCCCCCTGGGCCTAGATTTAACCATCTAGCCAAGAAAGAAGGAAGAAAAAAAAACGAGGGCCCAAGCCGAGCTTGGACAAGGCCCAAAATTCAGAGAGGCCTTGATCATGTGCATACATATCATATTGTGTTGCTGAAAGAGAATTCCTCTTTAGAAAACCATTAGTCTCTGACTAATTTACTTTATTTTATAACAACACTAAAGTATGCACACAATATTCTGACTATGTGCTCAGTCGTTATTCCTTGGCAGAAAAATATGCAGCCGTTTTGTAAATATGTGCATTCATCCATATTCATCCATACATAGAGGGCAAATGAAAGGGGAGTCACAGCGAGCATGATTAAGGTAAGGGTGGATGGGGTAGTTGCCTCGAACTCACAATGAAAGAAAACGATCAAAATCAAAAAATGGTTTTAGAAAAATGTGTGAATTGGGCGTGTGATACATATACTCGTATTCGACACCCACCTCCACCCCACACTTGCAAATAGCCTCCCTCTTCTGTAAAAGCACTCTATGGAGCACCTATGTTTGTAAATTATTATTTATGGAATATCAAACTAGCGTAACTGCTACAAAACCATAAAAATTATAGAGGAGGAAGGAGGGGGCTGTCATGGGGAAAGAGGGACTATACCTAAACAGGGCCGGATTACCCATTAGGCTGAGTAGGCTTTCACCTGTGGGCTCCTACCATTTTAGAGGCCTGCGTTAAAATTTAGAAGGAAAAAAATATAATTAAACATTATTAAAGCTATTTTAGCGTTAATATTTATACAGAATATGTATATGTAACTGAGAAAATAATTCTGATTCATTATTGACTTCGTACACAAGAAACACTTTTTGGCATTGTACACTTCTTAATTGAAATTTGAATGAATATGTGCTAGGAAGTTTGAAGCTGACTATTTAGCTTGAATTTTTATGTGCACATTTCAGTGATACCTTGCATTAGATGGATGTATATTTTGCAAATTCAATAAGGAGAACTTTTAGCACTATGTTTACACGAACGGGCTATGGTAATCATAAGAAGGCTTATAAATAAAATACCCTTCGTACCCTAGTCATCACAATCATATTTTATACAACTCTTTTCGTTCTGAATAAAAATTAATTTTCGTATATTGTTGCACAAATATCATCAGAATAAATTTCAAATAACATAATTCGTTATGGTTTTAGTTTATAAAATGAATACTATGTATCCATTTAGCCAAAGCGTCTCTGACTTACCAATTGCTAGTGTGCTAGTTTAATTTGTTTTGATAACTGTTTAGGTAATATGGAACAATTTTCCAAATAGAAGGGTGATTTAGAGTGCAGTGGAGTTTTTATATATGTTTTAAAAATAATATGGCGTAGACTATGATTTCGAATTAGATTTCATTCATTTTTTTTCCATTTTTCATATTATTGAGTATTCTTATTTTAATGTAAAGTGAAAATGTTGAGTATTTTTAAAAATTGTCTGTAAATATCTACAGTAATTCAGAGTGATATTTTTGGCATTGTATTATTCCACTGTGTTATTCCAATTTTAAATGTAAAGCACGATTATATTTTATACAACTTTTTTCCGTACTGAATAAAAATAAATTTTCATATATTGTTGCACAAATATCATCAAAATATGTTTCAAATAGCATAATTCATTATGGTTTTAGTTTATAAAATGATTACTATATGTCCATTTTGCCAGGAGCGTCTCTGATTTGCCAATTGCTTATGTGCTGGTTTAATTTGTTTTCATAATTGTTAAGGTAATCTGGAATGGTTTTCCAAAAAGAAGTGTGATTTAAAGTGCAATGCAGATTTTATATGTCGAGTTTTCTATGCCAAGTTCCACACGAAGCCCCCCCCCCCCCTAAACACTTCGCTTCCAAATCCTTTTATTTTAAACATTTGTTTGGCGGGTCGTTTTTAACCGTTCACTTCACCATTCCACTTAAAAATGCAAGCTATTGCCTGCGTCTTGACAAAATATAATTAAAAAAATTGTTCCTTGTCAGGGTTGCTTAATTCAAACAAGGTTATTTTTAAGCTCTTGGTTTAAACAATTTTTCTCTTCTGTAATTCGGTTTAAAGTGCGTGAGTATATATCGAGTGCCTTCCCCCCTCCCCCCCCCCTTTTGTGCACTCACACAAACTGACGGGCGTTGCGCGGGTGCATTGAGTGTTAAGGCACAACTTTTCTAAAATTACTGTCTGGGTTGCTTCTCACCGTTGCAAAGACGCGAACGCAGCGATTTTCCTTCTGTGATCAGCTACCCCATTGTTACCCCACATCATTTCTCCCACTGCGGCCCAAGACCTGTGCCGGGAAGCAATGATGTACACAGAAGGAAATCGCTCAATGATCCAGTGGGCCAAATTTCGTTAAGATTCGACGTAAGTTCTAGGTGCCTATAGCGAATGAACATACAGACAAACAGGAAAATTATTCTTATTTTATATATTTAGATTATTGCATTATTTGGATGAGCTTTAATAATACTGGTTTTACTTAATATTAATTTGTAGAAACAGTCCATGATAGTTTGTTGGACTAAGGATCTAACAATAACACGTACACACGATGAATGTGCATGCTAAATCTGTACGGCTGATTATGTACTACCGATTATTATCAATTCTGGTTCCTGTTCAACAACACAACCAAATGAAATAATTGAGAAGTTACTGTAAATTTAATGAATTAAGTTATGTATAGAGTTTAATTATTCCGTTTAATTAATTATTTTCAAGAGAAAGTCTTTTTTTTTTTAATCTTAAAAATCAAATAGAAATTCTGTTAATAAGAATATATCTGTTAATAATAATTCTGTTAATAATAGAATTCTGTTAATAATAATATTAAGAAATTCTGCAATAGAACATGTATTATTTGTATGAATTCTTCTGCACTGTAAAATTCTGTAGATTGATACCAATAGAAATAATTAGAACAAAAATATGGTTCAGAAGAATTTTTTTCATGCTTTATTTATTTATTTTTGTGAGCGTGTGTGGGGGAGAGGGTAGGAGTTGGTTATACAAAAACGGATAAAAAGTATGATGATTATCTTCAAGCATTTAAAATGAAATCAAATAAAATGCACGAGATATTAAAAGAAAACATTTAAAATGACACAAACCACTAAAAATAATTTTCAGATTTAATTTTACAGCTAAGCCAAAGTACTTTTAGAAAAAAAAAATAAGAAGATGAAAGATAAAAATGTCTATTTTACAGGAATTATTAGAGAATTAACCTTTTTCTTATATAGGAAAGTTTAACTTGAACTCGTCTCAATACTTTATAATTTTTAATCTCAACAACACAACTTTACGTTAATGCAACATTGTTTGGTGTTTTGTAAGCTAAGTTTTACAATTAAAGCTCAATTGCTTTAATTGTAATCAGTCTTCTCCGTTGTTGTTGTAGTTTAAAGTTTACTTTTAGTCATTCTTATATTCAACAAGGAATTTCTTTACGTTTTCTATTTTCTAATCAGGTATTGACCAGGGACATTTCTTTTACTCGTTTTCTTTTCGTCTTCGACTTCCCTTTATGGAAGGTTCTAAATAATTTCCAGAGTGATCAAAGATAAACGCTCTTTTCGGGATATTCTCTGATAGCCCGGGGATATTTGCGTCTACAAAAGGTAGCGAAGGAGCGCGTTCTTGGAATTTGAGGGGTAGTTCTTCAGACGACGCTGTGCTTCTTTGTTACTAATCGGAAAAAACGCGAAGGGTCGCCAACCAGAATAAAAGAATTCCCCCAGCTAAGAACAATAATTTTTATTTAAATATTGAACATAAACTTGCTTCGTTTTGGATAAAATATGAGAATGGCATTCAATCAAAAGTAAACGCACCAAATTTCTTTTGTTTTACATTTAAGAATATATTATATCCAGCAGAAACATTCAAAAGTTTTGTGATAGTAAATATGTTTTATCAGATTTTTTAAAAATTAATTTTATACCGATTATTCTGTTTATAAAAGATAAAATTCTTTTATTAAGAATTTTTAAAATAAAACATACTAAATTATTTGAAAGGAAATTTGCAAGGGCTGATAGAACTTAATTGATTTCAAGTGAATTATTTAAATTTTAATGAAACTTTAAGACGTAATAAGTTGATTTCTTTCCGCTGAAATATTTAAATCATTTTTATTTCCTAGTTTTATGTGACATCTATATATAATGTGACATGAATTGTATACATGCCAAAAAAAGTAACAAAAAAAGTAAAATAAAGTAGCATCAAAACATTCAGTAGATGAGAGATATGTGCCTTTGATTGACTTAAATTTTAGAGTAATCTGATATTTGCGAATAGTTATGTATAAAATAATGTCACCATGGGTGCCCACACATTTTTATTTTCGGGGGTTCGGGTCTGCTTTTTAAAGGGGGGACTTTTAAAATGCACGGGATTTCACATACTTAAAAACTCTTCCTTCCTTCACCCCCCCCCCCGAAAAAAAAAGATAGAAAAAGAAAAAATGGGTTTGCTTGTGTGATTACGGCAACTGTACGCTAGGGCGATCTGCCAAGGATGGGAGTGCCTCGGTAGGCGGACTTTCTAAGGGGTTCTAACGCGTATTCACGTGACATCTGGAGAAAACAGGCGCGTGGTAGCCCAGATTCCTGGACTTACACACTTCAACCGTTTACTAAATTATCATGAAATCAGTAAAAAGTAATCATACTATGACGTAAAAGGTATACGATTAAAGAAATGCTTTTTAAAGCTTTATAAGATAAACCTATATAAAGCTTTCTCTTCATTATTAAGCTATTATACTTATTTTACTAGCAAGCATTTAAAAAAGATGCTGAAACACGGGAGAATGACGATATACAAGTTCAAAGGTAAATTATCAAACATTGAACTTCATATGTGATTAAAAGACAATAAGTAGGATAACAATAAATCTATTATAATATAACTTAATGTAACTTAAGTAATATAACTTAATGTAAACACGTGAGAGTTATGTAATTATGAAAAGTTAAAAGATTATTCACCTTTATTCATCAAATAAAACCTTTTTTGCATAAAGTATTTTGTATTGCATTAAAAAATGAAATTTAATTAATTAATTAAAGTTCTAAAGAAACCCTTTTAGCCAGGAAGTATTTAAAACCAGTACAACAGATTGAAAATGAGAAAGGTTGTTTAAACCAGTGCTTAAAAAAGTAACGTTTAAATTAAACAACCTTGACAGTGGACAATTTTTTAAAAATATATTGTAAATACGCAGACTGGAGTTTCGCATTTTTAAGTGGAGAGGTTAAAACAACGCGTCAAACAAATTTTTAAAATGAAAAGATTCTGCGACGAAGTTGGGGGAGAGGGGGACACGTGCCCCCCCTCTGTCCCCCCGATATACACCTATGGCTCATATGTATTACATTCTTAGGAAAACCTAATAACAAGAGCTTTCTAAGGAAGGCGGAAGGCTTATCACCGCTCAGAGACCTACTGAAATCTTGGAGGAACACACAGGGGCGTAGCCAGAAATTTTTCATGGGGGGGGGTTACGACTACTACAACTCATATATATGTATACGTGGGTGTGACAATGTAGTGAAGAATATACATTTTGTATGGCAAAAAATTCCTCATGGGGGGGGTTATGACCCCCCTAACCCCCCCTTGGCTACGCCCCTGGGAACACATGAAAGATTTTTTTTGGTGGGGAGGGCACATATTTAATTTAAGAGCAGAAAATGGAAGTTTCTTTTAAATTTTGAAACAAATGTTTGTTTAAAAGATTTTGAGAGTAAGTTGGGGGGGGCAGCGGGACACGTAAACCCTGTGCCCCTCCCCCCGACTATAATGCTATGTTCATATGTACCATACGCTTATAACAATACCTAATAATATAACAGTAACTTCCTAAGGAGGGCTTATCACTGCTCCCGGACCTACTGAAATTTTGGAGGGGCACAAGAAAGATTTGAGGGGGGCACATATCGAATGTAAGAGCAGAAAAGGAAAGTTATTTTTAAAATTTCAAGCAAATGTTTATTTAACATTTTATTTTGAAATTCGAATCAAAATTTCTATTTTTAAGGGGGGAGGGGGGGCACGGGACACCCTGTGCCCCCCTCCCGACGCTTTTCCTATGGTCCATATGTTATATGCTTAGGAAACCTAATAACAATAGCGTTCTAAGAGATACCATTCCCAGACCTGCTGAACTGAAAATTTACCCCTTTACCCCAAAACAAAAGAATTTTGGATTTAAGATCCAGTTACCTTTCTCGTGTATATTACAAAACAAAGAATGTTTATGTCCAATATTTAGTAAAAATTAATCATGTGAGCGTTTTTACCGCACACCGACGTTGTTTATGCTTTCTGAAATCAGTCTTATTGCTTATTTCTGTTATGTCTGGCTGGGATCTTTCCTTTCGATCATCTCTGTCCGGATACTCTGAATTTGCTCATCCTCATCTCTGTCCGGATCCACTTCTTTCTGCCCAATGGATCCGGAGTCATTCATCTCTGTCCGGATCCACTTCTTTCCGCCAAATGGATCCGGAGTCGTTCCTCTCGGTCCGGATCCACTTCTTTCTGCCAAATGGATCCGAAGTCGTTCCTCTCGGTCCGGACCGGTTCCGATTTCGGACCGAAAGGAACGGGTCCGGACCCGTTCCTTTTCCTGGGAGCGGATCCAATAGGACCGGGTCCGAAGGAGTCGGTCCTTCAGAGGATCGGATCCGTTCGGACCGGATCCTCAAAAGGACCGACTTTACCCACCACTACCACGGACTAGTCGATGGCTCGATGACGTCATCACGCTGCATCTCCTCTAAAAGTCTGCTCACCTCTTCTTGCTTAGCAAACGGCAGCCGCCTAGGATGCTGCTTGATGGGAGAATGGCTGCTTGTGTCTATTCTATGTTGCGTTAACCTCGTACGGCCAAAGTCACCGGAAGTACGAGAGAAGAGGTCTTCAAATTCAGCTATTACTTTCTCTGCAGCGCTTCTCTGTTCTGCCGTTAACTCCACGTCTTGTAATAATTCCTTCGTCAGGCACTCGGAAGATTTAGCTGTCGTTTGGTTGATGTTCTTATTAATGCAGGTAACAGGAGTGCATGTCGCCAACACTTCATTTTTCTTTATCACCTTCGACTTGTCCGTCACATTTACTACTCTAACTGGAATTTCTGTTCTCGACAAGTCCACAAGTGTTGCTCCCACAAGTACTCCTCTGATAGAATCACTATTGCTTGGGTGTTCGACTAATCCAAAACGGAATTTATTGCTTTCTTTTACTGTTCCAGAAATTATTGAATCAGTTCTGGGAGGTAGAGTGATATCAGTCTGGGCTATTATTTGCTGAACAGGCAAAACAGTTTCATTTCTAATATCGAACGCAGCTATTTCTTCTGAATCTGAACGAAGCTCATTATTCTTAAAGTCCAAATTAAATTTGTGTGATTTTAAAAAGTCCAGTCCGAGAATAAAAGAGTCTGTAATATTGGCGACATATACCACATGGTCGTATCTGGCATTTCCAAACGTGATTTCTACTTGCGCTTTTCCGCCCACTACGATCTGGTCACCTGTCACAGTCTGGTGGGTCAGCGAGGGCGGAGTCCAGATAATCTTCAAGTTCAATTTCTTGGCCAGATCCGTCCTTATGATGGTTACGTTCGCTCCAGTATCAATCACCATGTGGCATGGGGAACCATTAACGTATCCCAGTACGAATAGTCCATCACTGCCGCCATTCACTGATGAAATCTGTAAGACTTTCAAACGGGGCTTTTGAATATCCCTCAGCCTCTGTTCCTGAAAGTCGTCTCTTTTCTGTCTTCCTTCATGGGCTTCTCTGGTGCATTGATAACTGCTATCTTTACGAAGAGAGATCTTTTGTGCGTCGCAGTATTTTCGTAAATGCCCCTCGCTGTTGCACCTCCAACATTTCACTTTTCTTGGCTCTGACTTTTCTTGTCGTTCCACCAGATTTTCCAGGGTCTTTAATTTATTCTCTAATCTCTCCATTTCTCCATCCGTAACCCAGGTAGCACACATACGTTGGGGCAACGTATGAATGCATACGTTGGGGCAACGTTGAAATGACACGTTGGCTTACGGTTATCCAACGGTTGGCAACTGGTTATTTCTTACGTTGGGCCAACGTATGCTCTAACGTTTTGCCAACATATTTCCAACCGTTGGGCTAACGTATGAATGCATACGTTGGGCTAACGTATAAATACATACGTTGGGCTAACGTATTAATGCATACGTTGGGCTAACGTATTAATGCATACGTTGGGCTAATATATTAATGCATACGTTATGTTAATGTATAAATGCATACGTTGGGTTAACATGTAAATGTATACATTGGGACACCGTAAAATCTGTATGTTGTCACTCTATTATCCAACTGTTGGAAATTGGTTATTTTTAACATTTAGCTATCATAATTGTTAACCGTTACATTTATAAGTTAGTTTCATATTTTAGGCCAATGCAGAAACCTAATGTTGGATAATTATATTTGACGAATATTTGACAAATTGATGTGCTACTTCATAACATTTCTATAGATATATGAAAAACTGTGAAATTTGAAATTAAAGTTTTTAATTATTTTACTAACAGCAAATGCAGTGACAGATTCAGATAAGTTTTAAGGGACGGTAGATATGTAGAAACAAAGCATATTATCAAATAGTCACATTTTTTCTTTCATCAAATATTGAGGTTTCTGTGCGCTTAGGAGGAGGGCGAGCGGACACCCCACCCCCCCTAAAAAATACTTTTGTCGACAAAATTGTCAGTTGCCAAATGACTGTCAGCAAATTTTAGCTTTGATCACCAATCTGTAAAATGCTCAGTGTATAAATTACCAGTTCTGCCGAATGTTTATTATAAGTTATACTATATCATGAACATAGTCTTGTTACGATTTTCCTTTTAGTGAGTTTTGTGCCAGTAAGCAAGTCCCTTTTGTCCCCTCAAGCCAACTTCATTCCAGATCATGTAATGCAGTGTGTATTTAAGGCAAACATGCACATTAAGTATCTGCCTGGGGTGGGGGGTGCCTCGGGCGAAGGACTTTTAGGGGATTTAATGCGTATTCAAGCTATATCTGGATGAAACCGCCCAAGAGGCCAGATATTCAGTGTATATTTTTGAAAGCATATTGGTATATATCGTCAGAAAATTTTGTCTTTACACCCCCCCTCCCAACATTTTTTTTTTAAACCGGCTCTAGTCCCGTCACTTACAGAAATGTGTTATTTTCAAATAGTAAACGATCTGTCAAGTTACAAACATATATTACTCTGTAGAAAACTAACCTATTTTGCACTATGAGGAAAATTAATATTGCAGGTGCAACTTATGAACTGTTTAAAAAAAAGGAGGGGGGAGAGATCGGAAGCAGGAAAATATTTAGAAGGTCCTTTCAGAAGCTATCCTTTACAGTTTTAGAGAACCAGGACGGCAGGCAAACCAAAACTTTTCGAATTAATTAAAAGAAAAAACATATAACGTTAAAGGAAAGAATGCTAATTTTTTGAAATATGATTCATATACCTCCTTGTCCTTTGACAGTTAATTTTGTAAAGTGTCTCTCAAAACATCTGAAAATTTACTCCGTTGAAACTTTTGTAAGGAGGCTTACTCTTTTTTTTTTTTTTTTTTTTTTTTTTTTAATATTCATGTGGAGAAATCCAATAGGAATATAAAGTCACTGAAGAATGTCACTGAAATCATTCTTTACTAAAATATTTATTTATTATTTTTTACATTTGTTTCAATTTACGTAATTTTTTAGATTCTTAATTTTTAGTTTGTCCGAATAAAATTGGTATGGAATACAATGCCATTTCGTAGTTCTATTTTGATTTTCAGTTAACTGTAGATATTGACTGCAAAGTAAAAGAAAAAAAAATATTGCATGCGTAATGCATATGCATTACGCATGCAATATCAACGCATGCAAGTATCGCAAGGACGCATGCAAGTATCAACACACGGGTGCATCTATATTATCTGACTATGAGAAAGATATCAGTACAACAGAATGTATTAGTGATGTTCTTACACGCTATAGCACATAAAATGAAAACTCTCAGTCACCGCGTATTACTTAAAGAGCTACTGATATTTTTCATTCAACTAAAATATGCAGTAGAAGAGACTTGTCAAAGCAATAAAAATGCTTTTTCTTCCAGTACTCTCAGATAGTATTTGATTGCATATAGATTATGTATTTTTCTCCATAAAATTTGAGTCCTGTAGCATATAACAGGTGTAGATACAGAAATCTCTTCTAAAATAATAAATAAATAACAAAATGAAGTTGGTAAATATAGATATATATATATGAACTGTAAAGTACTATAACACATTTGTAAAATATTTAAATAACTGAATTCTTAAAACTGTAAATTATTTTATACATACCTTTAACAACAAAACAATTTTGATGCACAAATTTAAATCCTTGTTGTGGATTAACCACTGTGAACCAACGAGATTTCAAAATTGAAGTAGTGTTTGTTTAATAACTACTTCTAAATCTGAAATCTCATTAGTCATTATAATCTTGTAAAATATAAGAACGGCTCAAGTTGATTTTATTTCAGAATAAACTTATTAGGAGAAAACAATTGTGTCCAATTTTACCTTCCCGACTGTTGTACAACTATCAGCAAATAAAACTTTATTATTAAGCTGTCTAGCATTGTTTAGTAATCCAAAACGCATCTTTTAATAAGCACTGTGCAATTATACATTTATTACCATAGCTCCATAATAAGTTGTTTGTTTACATACTTTGAAGATCGTTAGGCTTATGGACAATCGAACTATAATCAATGCATCAATAATAATAGTTATCGTGATTCAAGTTACTACGAACCTATGCAACGAATAAAATTCACAGAAATATAGCTGAAAAGATAAATATTCGTTTCAGATTTCAACTATCAATCACTTTATAAAAGTGTATCAACACATCATAACAAGCAATGGCGGAAATGGAACGGCGAACGGACATGAATCTATCGCTTCCCGGTTTCCTGAATGTGTGTCTCTGCGCATGCGCAATGGTACGGTTGCCCAACACAACATTCAGCCATCCGATGGCCAACGGTTGTTTTACCTACGGTTGCCCAACACAACATTCAGCCATCCGATGGCCAACGGTTGTTTACCAACGGTTGCCCAACACAACATTCAGCCAACCGATGGCCAACGGTTGTTTACCAACGGTTGCCCAACACAACCTTTAGCCAACAGAATACCGACATTTCCATATGGACATCCAACGTTTGCCTAACGTAACAACCTTGTGCCAACCACCTGCCAGCAATAACCCAACGTATGTGTGCTAGTTGGGTAAGCTCCTGGAATGACACAGCTCTAACATTATGCCGCTCTTTTCTTACGGCCAGCTCAGCTGCCTCTAGCTTCATGGCGAATACGAGGGCAGACCTGAGATCTTTATAATCCGCCAAGATCAATGCTTTCTGAATTTCAGAGTCCACGAGGCCTTCAATAAAATGTTGCACTGCAACTTCTTCTCGAACATTATCAGGATAACTGCCATAGGCTAGATGACACAGCCTATCTATGTCGGAAGCCAGCTCTTGGAGGGTCTCGCCAGGTCTCTGCATCCTTGTCTTAAGTTGGATTCTACTATATTCTTTCTGGCACTTCTCTCCGAATTTCATCTCCAAGGCACTGGCAAGGGCGTCAAAATCTCCTATCTTCGTCGCTCCGATAGTTTGCAATACATTAATTGCATCTCCGCTAAGGGAAGCGGCCAGTTGATTAGCTTTCTCGGACTCGCTCCAACCATTGGCTCTGGCGACGATCGAAAATATGGTCTTGTAAGCTTCCCAGGGAGTCTTTCCGTCATAGGCAGTAAGTTTCACTGCTGGGCGGTGTGAAGATAACCTGATGTTTTCGGGTAACTTTCCCAGCTTTACGAGAGAGTCCAATTTCTCTTCAATTTTAGCTTCACATTCTTCACGCATTCTGCAAATATCCTGCTGTAATTCCTTAACATTCCCTTCAATTCTTTGTTCATATTTCGTCTGAGAGAAACTCTTTTCTCCATTTCTTCTTGGCCCTGCTTAATTTCTTCTAAATTTTCTTGGGTTTTCTTTATCTTCTGCTCCAACTTTTCTTGATTTTTCTCTATTTTCTGCAACCCAGTTTTCATCTCTTCTTGTCCGGCTTCAATTTTCTTTTCTAAATCCGCCTTCATTTGTTCTTGTCCGGCTTTCATCTCGTCTTGTCCGGCTTTCATCTGTTCTTGTGCGGCTTTCATCTCGTCTTGTCCGGCTTTCATTTCTTGCATCATATTCATGAGCTTTTGAAGTTGTTCTTCCATTTTTTTGTCTAGTCAAAACCATAAACTGGAAAATTAAAGTCTTTATTTAGAACCCCGATTCTGACACCAAATGTAGCGGAATTACTCTGCTACTCCTGGGGTTCGTCGTTCTAAAGTCCAGTTGGTGTAAAAAGTTCAAGTAAAAAAAAGTCACTTGTCAGGATGGAACACAAACTTTATTTCTTCTAGAACCTCGTAGAACAATCAGCTGCACACAATTCACAAGCACAATCTAGCAGTAACGTGCTTTTAACAATCCGCTTGGATCAGAAGCTCTCACAAATGCTGTATTTCTCACACAAAATAAGACACTTTTACAGGCTGAAATTCCGTGGAAATATTCAAGGGATATAGTACACTATCCCTTAAGACACAGCAATGAAGAATTTACACACAGCACTTTAAAAACAGCTTCACAAAGCAAGCTAAAACACAGCTTCTATAGCACTATCAGTTCACACAAAACAAGCGTACTCAGAGCTCTTCACACATTGAATGTTCAACTCGCAACTGAAACTTCGGGGCGATGCGCGCTTCTATAAATAGCCGACGCAAGAGGTACAAGAGGTTTCCAGAAAAGTCAATTTCTCGAGGGTTCTACATAAAGCGTGAATTTTGATTACGTCATAGAAGAGAAATGTTAGGTTATTATGCGTTTTTAATGCAGGAAAAACAACTTCCAGGCCCCATTGGGAAAATCGCGCCAAATGACCAAAAAGTCGCCAAGCTTGGCGACTTTTGGCGAAATATCGCCAAATTTGGCGCCAAAAATAAGTCCTCAAAAGTGAAGAGATCTAAGCTCTAGGACTAATATTTCTCGAGTTTTCTAGAAATCCCATATATTTGAATGGGAAACCGAAACCTCCGTATCTCCGGTTCTAATTGGCCGATTTTGATGCAACAAAAAGCAAAATTTATCTATTTGAAGCGTAGAATACGAATTTTAAGCCCCAGAGCAGCGGGTTGCCCCGAAAATTCGTAACAATATTAATTACATATTGAATTTTAGAAATTGGGTTAATGATATTAGAAAAATAAAGAATTTTAATTAGAAATAGCTATCAAAATACTAGAGATCATCAGAATATGACAAGAAATACTTAAAGAAAAAGTTAAGAAGGAGTTTTACCAAAAAATACTTAAATTAATTATTTATTAATTCAAAATCTTAACAATTTTTAATTATTAATTATAGCAAAATAAACTTCTGAAAAAATATGTAAAGTATATAATAATCTGTTATTATTTTTTTAAAATGAAATAAAACAAAAACGGCAGTAAAGCAAAGCCCATCTCTCAAAAGAGCAACAGTGGGAATCGAACTCAAAACGTTTGGACACAAACCATATGCGGAACGTACTAGCTATCTTGGCACAAACTGGTTTACATTATAAATTGAGTTGTACAGATGTTGTCACAGATCTATGCGACATCTTTGATAGCTGAGAGCCAAAAGCAAAAGAAATAGAAATATTATTAGTGACTAATTCAAACATATGACGGAATTATTATTAAGTGTGTATGAAATCATAGATTGAGATTGAGCCCCCGAGTCATTTCCCTTTAGATTTTTTAGATCAATTGTTTGCATCAATTTTGTCCAGAGCATATTTATAACAATTTGGAATACTGTGATGAAAATTGATGATCAACTGAACCCCCCCCCCCCGCAAAAAAGAAGAACCTACTTATCCTTAAAAATATTTTCTTAGGCCGTCCTATTCTCTCACTTTCGCGTCCGCCAACAGCACTTTATTCATACTCCATTCCTTGTTACCACGCCAACGAAGATGATTCACGTATTTATACGCGGGAGTTAAATAGTCTCCTCTTTAAGCTCGATTAAATGAAAAAAAAACGAGTTTTCCTAAATAATCGGGCGGTGTTAGTCATCGAATTTAGCACCGATTAAATTCATGTATTAATTTTAAAAAATCGCTAGAGCGGATTCCGAGATCCAAATGGCACAGATTTTTAACCTCCAAATGAGCTGTAATTAAGTGTCGCAGTATTTGGACGGCTGGTTGGTTGGTGTTGGCTGCGTCACTCGTAAAACTGTCGTTCTCCATGATTGGAAGTAAGCAGCCGATTCCGCAGATCACTATGGTATCGGCTGCCGGGGGGTTTTGAAGCCCCGTGATAGCGATCGCGAATATCGCGCTCGTAAAATAATAATTGTCAGTTTTTTCTCTTGTATTATTCCCGTTCTTTGAAATGAATAATTGTAGATTTTTCATAAATTTGAATTTCTTTGAATTTAGCGACCCCCAAAAATTTTCTCGAGACCCTCCGGGGATCGCGACCCCCGGTTTGCGCACCGCTGGGCTAAAGAATCATTCTTTCACGCCTTCGGTCCGTTTTCGATACCCAGATTGGATGTTAACTCATCCGTCCCTTTACAGAGGGTAATTTTAGGGTGAGATTCAAGTGAAACACAATTCGACCGTTTTCCGCGTCGAACATTGGAAACTTCGAAATATATCAATGTTTCTTATTCAACTGAAACAAAACAATCGTGTTTTGATCACGTGACAGCGCGATAGGTTTGTTCATTGGAAGCATTCTGGGGACTGAACTGCGAAACGTTCGATTCGAACTCGATCGCGCGCGTTTCACTTGAATCTCGCCCTTAGCCTCCCATTCGTTGCCCAATAGAATGGTCAATAGCTTCGGACCATTGTAGTGGTGAATGCCTAAACGACAAGCCCCCGTCCGTTATTAAAAAATAAACCTCTCGTCAGTGGCGGCGCAAGACCGAAATTTAATGTGAGCAAGGTACATTTCGCGAGACCCTCTGATGGTGCAAGGAGAAGGGAATATAAAATAAAAAATCACTTAAAATTAAAAAGTTTTTTATTCATTAAGAAACAAACCTAGATTTTTATATATACTTCTTTGGAACATTAAACAAAAATGAAAAAAAAAATGAGAAAACTTAAAGAAACAGAAATTTTCTACTTTTGGTTTTACTGAACTCCTTAAGATGCTATATCTGCTTCAATAGATAAAACTACCAACGCTGAAATTCTTTCTTGACCCATAGTATATCTTAAATAATTTTTAATTAGTTTCAATTTTGAAAAGCTCCTTTCAGCGGAAGCAGTACTTACAGGTATTGTTAACAAAATTCTAAAAACAATGTAAACATTTGGGTAAATTTCTTTCAAATCGTTCTCTATGATATATTGGAGCAGATGTTTCACGTCTTTAATAGAGTTGGGTAAATTTGGGATCATATTTTGTAACTCCTCATACAACTCATAAGGTTGGAAGTCACTGCTCTCACCTACTTGCAAGACTGTGTGTAAATCCTGACAGTTTTTCAGTATTTGCTCTTTTGGAATTTTTTAAAACTTGTTTAGGTCATAGAGAAAACCAAAATTTTCAAAATGTTGATTTAAAGACATGAATCTCGATTCCATGTTACTTATCACAGAATCAATCATGGTATTAAAAAAATCTGTTTCATACCGGCTTTTAGCAGACTTTATAGGTTGATCGCTGCTTTCATAATCAAACACCCGTTTCTTTTTGGCTACTCATTTATTTTAAAAATCTTTTGGCAAATCATAACTGCTTTTCTTAATAAACTGATGAGCGTCAGACAAGCATTTTTCGAATCCAGTTTGTTGATATTCTTTGATCCAGTCGCAAAATGTACGCAAATGTTCAAGAGTAATGCTTAAATGGACTTGTACTGATTGCCATAATTTGCTTATGGTATTGACACGCGTTAATAACTCATATCATATATGTAATGATATGATAAATTCCAAACTGAACATTTCGTTTAAAACGGAATCGCAATCACTGAGTGTGTCCGATTGTTCCGTTTGGCATTTTAAGTTTTCTATGCATTCAACATCATCATCAAATTGCAATAATACGGCCTTCACCGCCTGGATTCTGCTTTCCCACCTTGTGTCTGATAAAGGCTTCATAGTAAGCTTTAATTTATCTTTGATTATGTTCCAGCGTTTGCTCGAATTTGAAAATAGCAAAAAAATCTTCTGAATAAAACCAAAAAATGTTTTTGCTGCCACCGAAGAATTAGCTGCGTCTACTAACAACAGATTCCAGCTGTGACAACCGCAGGGTGTGAAAAATGCCCTGGGATTTATATTTAATATTCTAGTTTTGACTCCACTATTTATGCCTACCATATTTGCACCATTGTCGTAGCCTTAGCCACGACAGTTCTGAATATCTAAGTCATTTTTCTCTAGCTCTCCCAGTATTGCATTTGTCAAATATTCTCCAGTCGTTTCAGTGACAGCAAGAAATCCGATAAAGTTTTCTTCTATAGTTCCAGTTGATGTATTACAGTATCTTAAGATAACCGACATTTGTTCAATTCTACTGCAGTCGAGTAAAAAAGAATAATATTTTGCCTCTTTTATCCTACCAATCACTTCTGGTAACTGTGTTTGACATCAGTGCGATCAATTCATTTTGAATATCGTGGCTTAGATAATGGTGTGCAAGTTGTTTATTATTAATGCGATTTATGTGTTCCTGTAACGTAGGATCATATTTAGATATCAATTTAAATAAGTCTATGAAGTTACCAGAATTCTTAGTGTTTTCGTCTGTTTTGAGAGATTCTCTGTGACCTCTAAATGCCAGATTATGAGAGGCTAAGAAATTTATGAAATCAATTAATCTCTCAAACAAATTATACCAATGTCTTTGAGATTCAAGAATTCGCCTTTCGTTTTCTTGGTCTAAAGTTTTTCCGTGCTTTATTCCCTTCTCTAATGTTATCCATTGGAACATATAGGCCATATGTTCTTTACTATTCTCATGTCTGTGTAAAATATTACTCAAGTGTTTCCAATCACAACACCCTTCCTGTACCATTTGAGTTCGTGAATTGCTAAAAAGTCTGCATGGAAAACAGAAAACTTTATTTTTAGAACTTGAATAAACCAACCAGCGACGACGCTGAGTTTCACCATTATTTAGTTTTCTTGAGAAATGAAAATTGGAAAAGTGTCTATGATCATCATCTTGAGGATAATATTCATCACTGTTATTTAACTGCTGTGTGGGACCGCTTTGAACTATATCATGACGCTGAGCATCCGTCATGCGGGAAACGTCCACAATCCCGGGTCAAAACTGGCAAATGCTTGTTTCACTACATCACTGGGATCTCTGTTAACAGGTGGAGAACTTATTTCAATCTTTTCTTCTTGATCGTGATTTACATTACTCAAAGTGAACACAGAAATTTCAGCGTCAGATTTTGATTGGCAAGCTATTTCTGTTTCCGATTTTCGTCGTTCGTTGTCGATAGTCGGTGCATCTGGAGTAATTTCCGAATTCTCGGATACATGTTGTTGAGAAGTCGAAGCAACCGATTCATTTGATTCTATACTACCAAATTCAGTTCGATTGAGAAATTTCATCATACCTGAACTTAAAACCTGGTTTGATACAGCTATTTCCGCTTTTCTTTTTGCTGAACCAGATTCCCTTGATTTGTTTTTTCCTTAGTTATAATTAACATATCAGAAGTGGACTAATTCGTTCGAATAAAAATTCGATAAATATAATGCATATTACCTACCTACTTTGTACCTACTTTAATATTTCACTAACGTAATACGTACAATCCTATCCTACTAGTATATAAATGTCAATGTTTGTATGTATGCTTGTTACTCTTCCACTGACTGAAACGGTTTGACAGATTTGAGTGAAATTCGGGATAAAGACAGTTAAAGTCCTGGATTAATATAAATTCTACTTTTTATCCTGCAAAAATTAACACTGTTCCTATAAGGTACAAAAAATCTACTTTTATCCGAAAAAAAAAAAAGAATACAATTGAGTTTTTATTTTACAGAGTCGTCAACCGATGGCGCAAAGTTATAAAATAGGTAGTTTTTAATAAATAAAAGATCAGATACCTATACTTTTTTACAGGCGAATTTGAAATAAATGTTAGACGGTTTCATTTTATGTTATGAAATCTTAATTGAATGAGTTACGTGACGAACCACCAACATGCTTTATTTTTATTTATTTATTTATTTTTTTTTTTTTTTTCACGGCGTGCAAAAATGCATCTTTCTATAATAAAGGGAGATGTTCTGACACACTGACTGACTGAATGAATGACTGACGATCATCGCTCAGCCGAATCTACCGGAGATACAGATATGAAATTTCAGGATCTCATGGCTTTCGTGCGCGAGGCGTCATTTAAGAAGCGATTTTTAAAAATTCGAACGCAGACGGGAGTGGGGGTCCAAAACGTTCTTTTCACGTTTCCCTTCCTATCTCGGGGGAGAAAAGAGATAATCGAAAAATTCTTGCTTCAAAATGTAACTAATATAAATATCTAAAAGTCGTTTTTAGGATTTTTTAGAATTCGTACCAAAACAGGCGTGAGGACCCCAAACGTTCTTTTCACATTTTCCTTCATATCTCGGAGGAAAAGCGAAAGACGTAAAATTCTTGCTTTAAAATGGAACTAACAACAATACCTAAAAATCATTTTCAGGGTTTCTTAGAATTCCCACCCAAACAGGGGTGAAGGCCCCAAACGTAATAACGTTTCATGACGGCGTAATAACGTTCTTTTCACATTTCCTGGAAAATGCCTGGCGAAGATTTTAAAACAGTTTTAGTAGACGATTTTGACATAGATTTCGATTTTGAAGAATTATTTTATGGAGCTAGAAGACAAATGCGGCCGACTCGCTGAATATGGCGCACTTGCAACCATAGGCGCCGGCAGAATTTTTTCCGGGGGGGGGGGAAGACTACTTTAACGTATGGTTACCATGTTGGAAAGAGCAAAAAAGCAAGGGAAAACACTGCATACAAAAATCCAGGGGGGGGGGGTTGGCCTCCCCTTGCCCTATGCTGCCAGCGCCCATGCTTGCAACAGCATTTAAAAATTTAAGTATAGTTAGAATACCCCTGGCGAATATTGTAAAACAGTTTTTGTAGGCGATTAAATGTATACCCAAAATATATGTGTTTTTATTTACTTATTTTCCATTTGCATTTGCTGGTTTAACAATATCCATTCCGTGCGAAGAACGGGTGCTTCAGCTAGTACAATATAATACGTTATACGCATAATGAAAAAACTTCAAAAAAGAAGGCGGGTTCTAGCGCAACAAATAGAATATATAAAACAAATAATAAACGCAATTTTTGGTCACGTAATGTTTTGTAAAGAAAACTATAAAAACATGAGTGAATGAATATTTCTTACCTTATTCTTGACAAATAAACACAGGTACCATTATTTTTCTTCACGACACAAACCGAATTTCCACTTATTAAGCACGTGTTATCGTTTTAAAAATATGTAACACTATTTTTATTCTATTATTTATTTTGAAGGAACAAGAAGCGAGAATGCGTTTGCATGGGATAGGTACTTTGATTGGCTTTCTAATAAGGAGAAGTCCCGAGCTATGCCCGTCTCTGACCGTAGACTCCCCGCAATAGCAGCTTAACGCCAACTAATGTTGCCAGACAGTCTGGCAACATTAGTTGGCGTTAAGCTGCTGGCCCAGACTAAACATAAACGAATGATCAGAAACGACAGAGATTTTTTAATTAATTAATTTTATAAGATAATATAAGTAGTTTATCAGAAATATAGATTATTTCATTCACATTCATTTCGTGTGCCGAAGAGTGGGATATGTTTACGTTGAGAATTAATTCTAATGTATTTAATATAAGAAAACCTTGTGGCGTGTACTTTTGGATTTTCCATATTTTTTTAAATTTATTTTCGGCTGTGAGGCGCGAGGCCGTGGGCGGTGGCCCATACATTACGCCGCCTCTGCCTCTCGTAGCATCACCCAAAGCGGAAGTACTTAAACCGTAGAGCTGAAGCAAACCGCATGTATTCGGTACTAAGATACGGATAATCACTCAGACTCGAAGTAACGAATTGCTACTTTTCGATTGATATCGTTACTCGATCCGAAGCTGTTTCGGATCGAGCAGCTTCGAACTTCGAATACAGACTGCCAGGTGAGGCGAACTAGGGGGGAAACGGGTTCCAGTAATCGAGTACTAATATCTTCTGTTATTTGTTACTGGATATCGGATCGCGGTTTCAAGGGGGAAAATGACTTTTGAGTGTGCATTTCGGATCGACCAGGTTCGAACTTCGAATACAAGACTGCCGGAGGGAGAAAATGAATTTCGGTATTTGAGTAATAGTATGTTCCGTTCCGTTACTAGATACCGGAAGTATTATGGATTCTCGCTGTTTGAAGGGAAAAATCAGTTTCGGTATTTGAGTAGTAGTAGTATGTTCTGGTTGCAATTCGTTTGTGCCGAGCCGAATGGTATCGTTTTGATGAGGTTTGGAAGAATCCGTATGTTTCGTTACAGTTATGGAGATGGATATACTATCTGCTGCTCTATTGATATGGGTCGTACAATGGGGGGATAGGATCCGGTGTATAGTATGTTCTTATGCGCAGTTGAACTTTTTTTGCGGGGGGGGGGGGGAGGGGGTGTTCTTATAATTGTAGAGGAGCAATACATATAAGAGAAGCATGTTAGTAAGGGGTGCTAATTTCGGGCTTTCTAACATTTTAGTACTAAATAGTGGTGCAATCAGAATTCTTTCTTTCAGGGTGGTTCCGAAGCAGGATTGCGAACTTAACTTTTTCTTTTTTTTTTTAGCTAGAATCGAAATATGAGTAATAAATAACAAATTATTTAAATACACCTTTTAAAAAAATATATTTTATAAAGTAAACGAATTCACATATTTTTATTATTTGAAATATTATTTGGAACTAAAAAAAATATTTAGCATGGAAACCTAAACACATTTTTTAAGTAATTGTTTCAAAAATATATAAAAAATTGGGAGCTACCCGGGATTTCTATGCCCACTCCTGCGTAAGCCACTGGTATTAAAATAATTCAATAAAGTCCAGTATGTTTCTAAAATGTCGGCGTTTAGGGGGCCATCTGCCCTATTTTATGGTACATTTTATTCCATGACCTCATGGAATACGCATAGTCCGGTGCAACCATTCTTTCTGTATGAAAGGAGTGATAATTTTTGTTTACAGAATGCTCTCATATATGCACCCACAGAAAGGGCTAACCCCTTTCATCCCAAAAGTGCAGAAATAGAACTGGAAATACTTAAAAATAGATAATTCTCACTGAATTAAACAATTTTAATTTAAAATATGGTAATTTTTAATTTACTTCGAAAAATCGTCCAGCAAAAGAAGTTTTTGATATGAAATAAGAACTCACAAATAATAAAGATATTATGCTTGTAGAGACGCAAAGTAGTTGATATCATACTGAGATCCCCTGCCCTGTGAATTTAATATATGTGGCCCAATCCCTGAATCTCAGTATTCGAGAACCCGCTTCCAGAAAAAACACGAGTCACAAGCTTTCCTTTACACTTTTTATGATAAGAATGAACAGGTTAAACCAGCGTTCAGAATTTAAAAAAGGGGGGGTTGAGAAAAAAAAAGAATGGCATATGTCTTTGGAAGATTTCTATGTGCACTCAGTAATTCGGATAATTTAGCATTGTATAAAACCATAAATGTGTATAAAAACAATCTGTAAATCAGAGAAAATAAGCTCTAAATACAACTTTGTACAACTTCGCTAAAAAAATTCTTTTTGGTTAGGTTTTGTTATGGGTTTATGTATGGGCGGCATATACCCATAACAACACTGTCCCGGATGTGTTGTTATGGGGCACATATAACACCCTATTACCGATTCTATTAGTAGTAACGAAAGTAACGAGTAATGAATACTTAGTAACGAATAGCGAACATCTAAGTAACAAATACATACGGATACTCATTTTGTCGTTACTTTTACAGCACTATTAACCCATTCGTGCCTGGATATTTTTGCGACTTTCTTCGATTTTTGCTAACACCAGAAGTAATTGATAAATTTCTGATGTCAACTTTTTGAACAAGGGATGATTTCATTTAAAATTGTTATGTATAAAAATTGAAATGTCAACATCCTACTTGCCATATTAAAATATTTTGTGGAATTGAGGTTCAATACTCGCGAATAAAGGCTAGGAAAAATAAATAACGTTTTCGAATGATAGCGATAATGCCGTCCCAAAAAAGGGACGCTAGGCATAAATGGGTTAAACCGACCCATCTAATCTTCACTTTATCCGGGAAATGGTAACACTGTGAAACCTGTGAAGTTGACCTAATTGGCCAAGAACGGAATGGCTTAATTACTTTAACATTGAGTGAACCCTTTATAAGTTGACCACCTGTCTAACTTGTATGCTGACCAGGTAATTGGGGTGGAATTTGCCTCAAAGCAAAGCTTAGAACCTTTGAAAGTGGACCATTTCCAGAATGTTTTCTATGCCTTTCTTTTATAACAACTTTTATATATTTTTTTTATTTATTGCTTCTCATTCACACTGAATACAAAGTACAGTACGTATATATTTACCATACTATTCTGTCACGTGGCGAAAACATAATTCTTCCTGACAAAGCAAGATTAATGCCTATTTCAGGCCACATTGTTAATCTATCATTCATCCTTATTCCTTATTTAAGTGCAATTTTTTTGTAAGTACATTAGTAGGTATATAGCAGTAGAAATGTGTGAAGAACGAAACCCGTAATACATACGCACACTATGCAAAATGTATTTGCAGTCATAAATTGAGTTTCACAGTTAAATGAACTCATTTCTGTTCAATTTACTACTGTATGTACTAACCCTACGTTGTTATTGTTTGTGTGATTATGGCAACAATGAGCTAGGGGATATGCTAAGGATGGGGGTGCCTTCGGTAGGAGGACTTTGTGAAGGATTCTAACACGTATTCACGTTACATCTAGAGAAAACCAACCAAAACGCCAGACCGTTTGATCGACAGTCGCGCGAAGGGACAAGAACCCAGGACCTTCGCACTTCGGCCGTCTAACATTTTCAGTGACATAAATCATTGTGCCATGGTGACGCTAGTCACTCTACCTACAATGACAATATTCAATAATTATACAATACATACATATAACTGTATGACGTATTAATGTTTAAGCCTAATACGCAATATTATTCCTATTTTGTATAGTTTTAATTTCATGTTTTATATAATTTTTAGTATATTGCATATACTATGTAGTATACAAGGCATTGCAAAAAGGTGGTAATGGGTTTAATTCTTATCTATTAGACATAAATGGGCAGTGTGAATTGAAAAAAAAAAAATTCAAAATATGGTCGGAAATTAGACTCCATCAAGAAAAAATTTCTCTCGTTGCTTTGCAAAAAGTTACTTTTTAAAATTTTTATATGATCAACATACAAAATCATTCTCAATTAGTAAAATGTACCCCATACACATAATGAGGCGTTGTACCGAATTTGAGCCTTTCATCATACGCAGTCGCAGACATATCTTTAAAGAAAGATGATCAGGCACTGCACATGATTTTGAATGTAAACGTTTATTACTAGAGTGGAAAAAAAGATTTTCTTTTTAGTTCCAGTACGACCCCTGAAATGTGATCATTCGACGTGATTTTTTTCCCTTCGAGAGCCAACGAAATGTGGTTTAACCCATTTATGCCTAGCGTCCCTTTTTTGGGACGGCATTTTCGCTATTAGTCGAAAACGTTATTTATTTTTCCTAGCCTTTATTCATGAGTATCGAGCCTCAACTCTACAAAATATTTTAACATGACCAAGTAGGATGCTGATATTTCGATTTTTATGCATAATGTTTTTAAAAGAAATCATCCCTTGTTCAAGAAGTTGACATCAGAAATTTATCTATTATTTCTGTTATCAGTAAAAATCGAAGAAAGTCGCAAAAATATCCAGGCACAAATGGGTTAAGTCAGCGTTATATTTATCTTTATACCTTTCACACTTTTTAAAGATCTAACAATTTATCAGTTCTCAACATTTTATGTCAGCTCCTTAGTGTACGGGGCACATTTTACTCATTGTGAATTGTTTCGTACTGGGATCGTATAAAAATTTAAAAAGTATAACTTTTTGCAAATTAACGAGAGGATTTTTTCCTTAACGGAGAATTATTTCCGACCTTATTTTGAACATTTTTTCCAATTGACACTGCCCACTTATCTCTAACAGATAACGAATTAAAGCCCATTACCATATTTTTGGGAGATACTGTAGAGTACATAGATGATAAAATAGAAAAATGAAAAATTAAGTATTCTACCACCCTTGGTAAGTTGACCATGACAACGTAAGTGGTCAACTCAGCAGTTTTTACTGTATGTACTAGGTAGAGAATGGTTTCAAACGATTTGAGGGTTGTTTACAAAGTAACTACAGGACGCTCCCTCTAATCCGCAGAGGCTGGGATTAAGGGTTGTGCGGATTATAGAGTATTTTCACGTGACGTCACTGACATTTTTTTTGGTCAACTCAGATATTTAGGGATACAAAGCCACGTTTTCGACCAATGACCATTCTCAAATGAACGAATGTTTGACCAAAAAAAGTTGGTTGCTAAGGTGTGACGTAGTGATAATGACGTAGGTGAAACAGCTCTATAGAATTTTGCAGATTATAGGTCATTTGATTCACACGGGAAAAAATGTGTATTTTTCTAAAAAAAAATATTAGCAACAGTGCACATATAACTAGAGAAGTGTTTCTTAACCTTTTTGGCACAATGGACCACTTTAAAAATTATAAATATGTCACGGACCCCTCTGTGGAAAAAAAAATTGCTTGAACATCATTTATTACAAAATATATTCTGTTTTATTATTTAATTATTTTAATATTTTTATTTCAAAAGTATAAAAAATTTGAAAAATTAAAATTGTTAATGTGAAGGCTGTTGCTGCTTTTCCTTGATTGACAGATTGAATTGAGGGATGGTTTTCGACAAAGCAACGCGCATATCATGTTCAATATTCAGTCGATTTCGATGTTTCGTTTTTATTGTGACAAGTGTGGAAAATCCCGCCTCGCTAAGATATACTGTTGCAAACGGAATAATGGCTGCCATAGCTCGTTTTACAAGCAATGGGTAGGCTTCTCTTAAAGAAGACCAAAACTCTCCAAGAGTTTTTGAATCGAAATCCATTTTTAACAAGGACTTTGTTTTCAAATCAATTAGCTCATCTTTGGCAAGGTCCATGTCATCGATACAGTCAATATGACAAAGAAAAGGATTACGAATCCAACACTCATCTTTTATATTTATTCCATCCGAATTGAAATATTTTTCAAATGAAACTTGAAGTACTTCCAGGTGTTCACAGATTTCATTTTTCAATGATGAAGTAGGTCCGAGTTACCACTGCTGGCTAAATATTGATGGAAACATTTTAAAAATTAGGATCAGTCGGCGGACCCCCAAAATATGACCCATGGACCCCCAAGGGGTCCATGAACCACAGGTTAAGAAACCCTGAACTAGACAGAAGTGAGACAAAACTGGTCGTAATAGTTATTTTGTAATAATATATGAAAAACTTTTATATATATATATAACTTTTTTTTTCAATTTAATATGCTATATGTTTTAGTTATTTAATAGCATTTGAAATTGCATTCGACAATTTTGTCTACCAGCTTATTAATAGTTATGTATTTTTTGTGCTTGGAAACACTAGTTTATTTATTATGTGTGTTTATTAAATGTATTTATCAGTTTGTTTTTGCCCATAACAGATATTTCTCTAGAGTAATGCAAAAATATACTGAATGATAAATCTAATACCATGCCTTTCCATGTATCAGTACAAATAGTGAATTTCCACAATAATTATTCTAGTTATTAATATAAATAGGCTAATATTTCAGTGGAACCTCTTTTTTCTGCTCTTATTTCCACGAAAGTGAAAGTTTCACCAGTCTTTCAGAGTCTATGTAGAAAAACTAAAATGTAAAATTATTTGCTTACATGTAAAATGTAGGGCGGGTTTTAGGCATTTGCAGACTATAGGGTTGCGGATTAGAGGGAGTGTGCGTGTTCCTAAAAGTCGTACATTTATCCTATTTCAAAAAGCGAAATTTTCACTTATCTGAAGGATCTTTGAAATGCATTCCTCGTGTTCCGTCGTACATGAAGTTGGTAGCAAAGTGGCAGAATTTTGTCATGCTTTCTGTGGCAAACTACAGCAATACAAAATTTTTCCTGCAGCTCAATACTATTAAGAATTTTCAGGGTAACCCGCTGTTCGGAGGTTTAAAATTCGTATTCTACGCGTCAAATTGTTAAATGCTGCATCAAAATCTGTTAACAACAGCATGATACTATATAGAGTTTTGGGTTTCCCCATTGATTAATATAGCGTTTTCTAGAAATCTCAAGAAATACTGATCCCAGGCCTTCACTAACCTCACTTTTGGCGCAAAATTTGGCGATATTTCGAGCGATTTTTCCCATTGGGACTTGTTAAGGTGTTTTCAATGTATTAACATCACATAATAGCCTTGTATCGTATTCATGAAACTTTGTTTTCAAATCAATTAGCTCATCTTTGGCAAGGTTCATGTCATCGATACAGTCAATATGACAAAGAAAAGGATTACGAATCCAACACTCATCTTTTATATTTATTCCATCCGAATTGAAATATTTTTCAAATGAAACTTGAAGTACTTCCAGGTGTTCACAGATTTCATTTTTCAATGATGAAGTAGGTCCGAGTTACCACTGCTGGCTAAATATTGATGGAAACATTTTAAAAATTAGGATCAGTCGGCGGACCCCCAAAATATGACCCATGGACCCCCCAAGGGGTCCATGAACCACAGGTTAAGAAACCCTGAATTAGACAGAAGTGAGACAAAACTGGTCGTAATAGTTATTTTGTAATAATATATGAAAAACTTTTATATATATATAAAACTTTTTTTTTCAATTTAATATGCTATATGTTTTAGTTATTTAATAGCATTTGAAATTGCATTCGACAATTTTGTCTACCAGCTTATTAATAGTTATGTATTTTTTGTGCTTGGAGACACTAGTTTATTTATTATGTGTGCTTATTAAAGGTATTTATTTGTATTTACCAGTTTGTTTTTGCCCATAACAGATATTTCTCTAGAGTAATGCAAAAGTATACCGAATGATGAATCTAATACCATGCCTTTCCATGTATCAGTACAAATAGTGAATTTCCACAATAATTATTCTAGTTATTAATATAAATAGGCTAATATTTCAGTGGAACCTCTTTTTTCTGGTCTTTTTATTTCCACGAAAGTGAAAGTTTCACCAGTCTTTCAGAGTCTATGTAGAAAAACTAAAATGTAAAATTATTTGCTTACATGTAAAATGTAGGGCGGGTTATAGGCATTTGCAGACTATAGGGTTGCGGATTAGAGATTATTTTTACTATGACGTAATCGAAACGCGTTTCTTCGGGGTCCCTTTAGAGAGGTTCCGATTTTTCTGGAATGTACGTCGGAAATTATAAATTGTGCCGGCGGTCCCGGTCGAGTCAGTCTTGTTCATGCTTGTTGAGACAGCAGATATCCGTGAGAGCTTACGGGTTTGTGGTGAAGCTATAGAAGCGGTATTTTTGGTTTGTTTTAAAGTGCCGTGTGCTTCTAAAGTGCTTCATTGCTGAGTCTTCAGGGACAGCTTACGATTTCTCTCGTAAGTTTCCACGGAATTTATACCTGCGGGAATGCTTTATTTTGTGTGAGAAATACAGCATTTGTGAATGCTTGTGTAGTAAGCGGGCTGTTATCAGCACATTGCTGTCTGATTCTGCCGGTGAATTTTGTACAGCTGATTGTTCGACTAAGTTCTAGAAGCAATAACGTTCGCGTTCCATCCTCGCAAGTGGACTTTTTACAAGAACTTTCTAAACTTACTGGATTTTAGAATGACGAACCCAGAAACTACCAGAGTTTTCTGCAACAATATATACAGGGTGTTTCTAAATTGTTTTTACAAAATTGAACTCGGATATAGGTCACATAATAAGGAATCAGAATCATATAGCAATGTGGGAACAAAACGTTGTCATTGTGTAGCTGTTAATAATCACTTTGGAGCAGGCGCTGTAACAACACTGAACTTTCTGACCATTGTTTGTCAAAAACTATATTATTCTCAGAAAACATCTGATTAAAATGCATAGTTTCAAAATTCTATTTTATTTCATGGATGAGATTTTTGGAGACAAGCCCATTGTATTACTAAATTCGCTTAAGAAATTAGACAAACACTTTAACGCTGATTATTACCAGGTGAAGTAGTATAAATAAATATTTCCCTATCTTGCTACACTGCTTTGGTCTTTTGAAACTAGTCTTCAAAAAACAAAGGATTTTAAAAATCTAACCTGTTCATACGGACGTTAAAAATATTTTCCAGCTATCCACAAAAAAGCTGAAATTAAATTTGTTAAAATGAATCATTCTAATTCTGATCCTTTTCTAATAAATCTTTCATTGATCATGTTTAATCTCTAATAAAGAAATTTTGAATCATTATACAGGGGGTCCCAAAAATGTGGAAACAGGCTTTAATTCTTCAGCTATTAGAGTGAAGTGGACAGTTTAAATTGAAAAAAAGTTCGAAATAAGGTTGGAAATGAAATATCATTAATAAAAAGTTACTATCATTAAGCTTAAAAAAATTACACTTTTTAAATTTGTATACAACCCCAGTATAGAAAAATTCGTAATTAATGAAATGTGCCCCATACACTAATGAGGTGATCTACAAGTTTTCAGCCTTTCTCATAGAGCATGTACACCCGTGCGGAGTGATCTCGGAGATACCTTTAAACAAAAAGATGGTCAGGGACTATACGTAAATTTGAATGTATGCACTTATTGCTAGAGTGGAAACAAAACTATTTTCTTTTGTAACTTCTATACAATGCTTCAAATGCGATCATCCTACGTGATATTTTCGATTCGAAAGCCACCAAAAAGTGTGTTTAAGTCAGGGTGTTTTTAATCTTTCTATCAATGACACTTTTAAAAATGCAATTCTAAATTTCATTGATCACCTCATTAGTGTATGGGGCACATTTTACTAACTCAGGCTTTTTTCTATGGGGGTCATATACAAATTAAAAAAGTTTAAGTTTTAGAAAATTAACGAGAAGCATTTTTTCTCAACAGCATCTTATTTCTGACTTTATTATGAACATTTTTTTCAACTGATATTGCCCAATTATCTCTAATAGATAAAGAATTAAAGCCCATTACCAACTTTTGGGGAATAAAGGCATTTTTAGAAATAAGACAAATTTTTGGATTAGTAGTACAAGAAATCAGAAAAAAAAGTGAAAATACTTTTCTGTTTTAAAAAATGTAAAGTCATCATACAAATTCAATGTTTATTTACAATTAATTTCACAAATTTAATAGTGAACAAGAAAAAAAAAAGTGAAAATACCAGTGGCGGCTCGTGGGATACAGCAAGTACAGCCGGGCTGCACTTGAAATTATCAGCACATACTTTAAAATAATTTATTGTACTAATTTTCTTAAATTCAGATTAGAATTGTGGAATTCCTACGGTAAATTAAAAAAATCTCCGAAAAAACCAAAAAAAAAAAAAAAAAAAAAAAAAACCCGTATTGTGGCCGGATCGCTCATTCAGAAAAAAAGCACTTTAATTTTCCCGCAATTCAATTGGGAAAATCTTTGGTTCAGCCCAGAGCGCTGAAAACAAAATTGGCAGCACCGTTGCCATGACAACGTAAGCAGCCTCTCCGGCATAGGGAGTATGCAGCTGATACAGCCGATGAAAGATTTTTTAACGCCGGCTTAACTTAAGAACTCGACTAACTGAATGGCTCGGACGAGAAGTGAGGGAGGGGGTAAGGAGAATATATGTTTGGAAAATTCTCAACTTTATATTGCTGAATTTATCAAGAAGGTAAGCCTGAATAGACGCTTATGAATGGACAATGACCCATCAAAGCAGTATTGTTTTTAAGTAAGCAAGAACTGGCATTTAGAGGACATGGCGAGCGAAAAATTCTTTAAACATGGAAAATTTTAAAGAGCTTTTAAAATTATTGATATCTGAATTAAAACAATGCCTTTTTATGGGGACATCACTGACCCATTCGTATGTTTAAAAGAAAGGAGGATTGATTTGACTTATAAAAAATAAGTAAGTTTTTTTTTTTTTCTTTTCTTCTAAAGATATCGTAACAAAACAAAATTCTAAGGAAACTTCGAATTAGACACGGATTAATGCAATTTTGAGGATAAGAGCGGCTGGTTGAAATTTATGTCCATTTTATGGAAGTAAAATAGGATCTCTTACATTTTTTTATGTAATTTCTTTTTTTCCTCGGTGAGGGCTTAATCTGCCAGCTTTCGAATTCAGTAACAAAGATTTTCCAATCCTGTCCGGAGGAAGGGAGGGGGGGCTCATATGCTTCCGGCTGCACTAACAGTTTTGACCACGGGCCGCCACTGGAAAATACTTTTCCGTTTTCAAGAATGTAAAGCCATTACACAAAATGAACATTTATTGACAATTAATTTTACAAATGTGACAGTGTTTTTGTCATAGGGTTTGTCCCCAAAGTTCCCGGAATCATTTTTTGTAGTTGGCAACGCTGTCTGATGGGTGGAGAATTTGGCGGGAATCTAAGTTTGGAAATGTGTGAGTCTGGTATTAGTCGCATGTGGAAAGTAAATGAAGTAGGGTCAGAGGTATCTACTGCACCCTCTTCCAGCAAAAAAGGGATTCGTTTTTGGAGCAGCATTACGTAATCAAATTTTGTGTGTCAACTTTAACTCAAAATGCTTTGGAAAGCTTTCCATGTTAATCCCTTACCGGATTTGCCCGAGCTGAGCTCAGGCAGGTAAAACATTCCATTCTGGATTATCCAGAGTTAAGCTCGGGCATTAGGAAATTTTTTTTTTCACATAAACTTTTCTGAATTATTTATTTTTTTTTTCAAACATTTATTTACTCTTCTGCCCATTAGATGATAGAACTATACACGATTTAGGAAATCTCATATGAGAATAGTTATTATGCTTTAAAAATTTATATATATATCAAAATATGCATTAAATAAAATTGACATTTTTTGCCCCTCTAGGTCGAAAGAAATTGAACAGGCACGGGATTAAAAAGTTTTTGTCAAGGGGTGGTACTGACAACGCCCATGCATAATCCACTGCCCTCCAACCCCCATGAAAATGTTTTCTGGCTACTTCCCTGATGTATCAATACCTATTAAATCTGTTTATGGTGTTGCTTAAACTATGTAAACTATTGGAAATGGTGTATGCAGCACGCATAGGGTCAGATATTGATATTGAATAAGTGATTTTTAAAAATCATTTGCGAATTTTTGGGACAAACCCTGAAATCATATACACAGAAGTAAATACTATGTTCTAGGAGGCCAAAATGTCCCTTTCACAGTTCCTTCTCAAAGAAAATTAAGAGATCGCCATAAAATTCTTGCAGCAATCCTATCCTCTTCTTCCAAATCATTCTTGAAAAAAAATTGTCTATGAAACTCTTGCTTTAAAATTTAACCAAATATGATTCCCATTTTTAGGTTCAGCTAGCATGTTATCAAAAACTCTTAGAAAAATAATTTGAATGAAACAGAAAACAAACAAAAAGATATCCATTCTTGATACACCAAATATTTCACAATCACCTTTTCTCCTGTGTGAGTTTTCTTTTTCAGAGAAACCTTTTTAACATTTGTCACATACATAGTTTCTCTCCTGTGAGTATAAATATGTGTACTCAAGTTTTGTTTCTTGGAAAATACCTTTTAACGTTGGCATACACAGAGAGTTTTACTTGTATGTGGGTACAAAGTTGATTATTCAAACACTATTTATAGTAAAACTATTTCTCAGATATGTCACACACATAAGCTTTTCACTAATGTGTGGGTATGAAGATGTGTATTCAAGTTTTCTTTCCAAGAGAATCCTTCCTTACATATGTCACAGACCTAAGGTTTTTCACCTTTGTGGATACGGAGATGTTTGTTTAAGGTTCCTTTTTCAGAGAATCCATTCTTACATATGTCACACACATAAGGTTTTTCACCTGTGTGGATACGAAGATGTTTGTTAAGGTTCCTTTTTCAGAGAATCCTTTCTTACAGATGTCACACACATAAGGTTTTTCACCTGTGTGGATACGAAGATGTCTGCTTAAGGCTCCTTTTTCAGAGAATAATTTTTTACATATGTCACACACGTAAGGTTTTTCACCTGTGTGGATATGAAGATGTCTATTCAACTTTTCTTTCCGAGAGAATCCATTCTTACATATGTCACAGACATAAGGTTTTTCACCTGTGTGGATACGAAGATGTTTGTTTAAGGTTCCTTTTTCAGAGAATCCTTTCTTACATATGTCACACACATAAGGTTTTTCACCTGTGTGGATACGAAGATGTTTGTTTAAGGTTCCTTTTTCAGAGAATCCTTTCTTACAGATGTCACACACATAAGGTTTTTCACCTGTGTGGATACGAAGATGTCTGCTTAAGGCTCCTTTTTCAGAGAATAATTTTTTACATATGTCACACACGTAAGGTTTTTCACCTGTGTGGATATGAAGATGTCTATTCAACTTTTCTTTCTCAGAGAATCCTTTCTTACATATGCCACACACATAAGGTTTTTCACCTGTGTGGATCCGAAGATGTCTTTTTAATTTTGCTTTATCAGGGAATCCTTTCTTACATAGGTCACATATGTAAGGTTTCTCTCCAGTGTGGATGCGAAGATGTAACATCAAGTTTGATTTGCCAGAGAAAGTTTTCTCACATATGTCACATGCATAAGGTTTTTCACCTGTGTGGATACGAAGATGTTTGTTTAAGGTTCCTTTTTCAGAGAATCCTTTCTTACATATGTCACACACATAAGGTTTTTCACCTGTGTGGATATGAAGATGTTTGTTTAAGGTTCCTTTTTCAGAGAATCCTTTCTTACAGATGTCACACACATAAGGTTTTTCACCTGTGTGGATACGAAGATGTAACATCAAGTTTGATTTGCTAGAGAAAGTTTTTTCACATATGTCACATGCATAGTGTTTCTCTCCTTTGCTCATACAATGGGATTTCTTGAAAGTGAGCTGTACTGAAAAGTTTTTTTGACATCCAGTCCCCTCTAGTAGTCTCTGCTCTAAATGATTGCCAGTGTTCGAGAACGGATGCTGAGAGTATGTTTCTTGGCAAGAGCCAGTATTGCAAATTTTTACATTCATATGAGAAATAGTAAAAATGATTTGGAGAAAGACGATAATTTCCAAGTGACTAATAAGACAATGTTGACCTTCAGTTATTTTCACGGTATATGTGTAAACAACTATTTCAGTAATCTTTCTTTAAATGTTGCGTGATTTTGAGACCCTGATAAGAAAAAAATATTGTATGTATTTATTTTGAAAATGTTTCTTCTTAATAAGGAAAACTCAAGATCTTTATGATGTGAGGTCTTTTCTCCTTGTATGAAATATCTGAAGATATCAATGACGTAAAAGAACTGAGATTTTGAAAATCAACAAGTATAGTCTTAAATCTCTACCATTGATCTGTACTCAAATCTGACAGATTCTATATTATACAAAATGGGAAAGAATCTTCTAATCGCAGGAACAAATTATAAATGTACTGGAAATCTGTAAGGAAATAAAATGAAATAAAGTTAATAAAAAATAGTCATAAGAAAATGAATTATCATATAAACTCTTGAAATTTCATAACAACAAGAATAACATGAAACTTGTGAAATAGCTAGGACAATAGGTGATCTATACAGTGTTTTACATTAAAAGTTGCTAATCAAAAATAGAGCTATTTCAGACTTTCATCCTCTTTTTCTTTCCATGATTTTAAAATATATAGGGGAGGAAACACAAGGATGTTTAATTCTTTCTGAATTCAAATATTCTTCAGAAAAAGGTGAGATGTTGCCATTTGAAAGCCAGGCAGACTTTATGCTTATATTTCAAAATAAAATTCTTTGAGCTTTATAGGTTTTACAGATTATTCTATAGGAATTTCCAGGCTATGTCAAGTATAAAAAGAAGATAAATACTGCTTGACAGTTCTACTTCTATATTACACATGTGCCCTACTCCAATTACACTAAAACATCACAGTAGTAATAAGAATTATCGCATACCGTTCCATAAACAATATTCATATCAAACAAGGTCCCATGTTCAATTCACTTAAATAAGGCAGGAATTATGTAAGAGCCTTACAGGGGTGAAATAAGTTTTTCAGGATTCCTTCGCCGACTGACCATTCAGGATAAACTTCTGCGAGTATCAGCACACAAGGTTAATGGTAAACAAATCTCAGGGTAGCTATTCCTTTTCAAATAAAAAACTTAAGGGCTTTCAAGGACAATTCTTTAATGAATTCAAGGACTATTTATTCACTAATGCATTTGATGTTCTAGAACTAAGGTTATACCATTCTTTTTACTTTCATTCTCATCTCATTCCTTTAATAGTTTTGTCTGAACATGCTGAAAATTATTACTAAGTCGATAATACTTAATACCGATTATACAATTCTGTAAAATAAATATTGCTTCATGCACATACTCAGATCTTAAATAGATTTTTAATAACAAATACTGTTGTAACTGGTGCATATTATGAATTACTATTGGAATCGATGATTCGTGATTTTCATATTCACTTACAAAAACAAACTGTTAAACTTCTCATATTAAGGTGTTAAAATTTCTTAAATAGATTAGGCCGTCATGATCATAAGTAGTTAGGTAGTTAGTAATTTAGCATTGTGCAATAACTAGGCAAGTTAACTGATATCTAGAAGAATAAAGGAATTTAAATTGCGCAAACCTATAAAAGAAAATTTTGATCTTCCCCCCCCCCCCCAAAAAAAAAAAAAAAAATTAAAGCTTGAACATCCTAAAATAAAACTTAATAGACAGAGAGATTGACTCCAATAACCAGACGATTAATTCGGCTCCAATTGAATTTATTGATTAACATTAGCTTTACATTACTAAAAGTAATTCTCATTAACAGAAAATACATTCTTAACCATTAAATACTTATTACTACAAATATGATATCTCACAGAATAAAATTAACTCAATGTGAAACACTTGATATTGGGAGCTGAAATTTTTTCTTTTCATTTCTTAAAAAGATAACGTTTACTGTAAAAATATATATATATATATATATTGTGAGTGGACAAAACAAAAAATAAAAATAAAATAAATAGTTGCAACTTTACATACTCAGATCTGGTGAGAAATAAAACAAAAACTTAGTTTTTATTAATTTTAAAAAGTTATTAATCGTCCCATAGTGAGATGCAAAAACCAGTAGAACAAAGGGAGGGGGAAAAAAGTAAAGTATGTCACTGGCAGTTTTCGCCTCTCGGATTGAAGAAGTCCAGTTCCAAACTTTTCTCTGTGGCTCGTTCGCTTGTCGTATCACATCTGTCCTCCAATGCAAAAGGTAGTTTGCTCCGAAAAAATTTAATTTTTTAATGTTTCACATTTCATTTTCATCTATGAGGTGAAATTATGTCATCGTATCGTCGCCTTTCATGATGATGTATTGAACGATAATAATTACAATTAATACTGGTCTCGGTATTCTTGCGCTGTTATCTTTGCCTACCCCCATCATGATGCAGTTCTCTGGAATGTTGATTACTTTTACATATGCATCATGTACTATGATGTACCAGCACTTTATTCATTGGGGGGTGCAAACAAGATGGTGAAGCATCTTCTTGATGTATCTTGGATGTTTTCGTGAAATAGGAACACAGGGAGAGATATTTAGGAAAAAGCAGTAGAGAATTTACTGAGCAAAATTACTTAATTTTAAATTTAAAAAAATAGAAAAACTCCCTTTTTTTTAAATCAAAATTTCTGTTGTAGAATATTTTAATTTCTTTAAAAAAATAATATTCCTTAAAAAATTTTACATATAAAAAAAAAACAGTCCACCCAGTGTAAAAAAAAGAGGGGAGGGGAATGTCCACTCAGAAGGGTTATAACAAAACACCAGGCACATGTCATAAAGCTTCAATTAAAATTTGATTAAATAAAAAAATCATTCATTTAACTTTTAATCTGTTACATAAATATTGAACCAAATTACAATTAATATTGGACTCTTAGGAGAGTGCTTACGTACATTTAGTACCATCACCAGCTAATTATTTCTATTATAGGGAGAGCATAGCACAAAATTTGTCTTCTGAGAAAAATAAAAATAGCTTTAATTAATTAAAGCTTATCTACAATTACTGAAAACAGCTTTATGCCTTTAAAGCTCAATAATCAACACAACAATACCGTTTTGGTAAAATTCACAAATGCTAAATAACAATTGTCTTTGAATTAACTATATAACACTTAATAAACAGGAAAAAAAGTGAGAAAATCTGAAACACTTCCAGGTTTTAAATATGCACTAAAGTGCTATATATTAAAAGCATATCATAATCCATGCACATCTTCCTTTATTCCATTAAGTTGGAAAGTACATCATTATTCATGAGTGTGCCATATTTTTCTCTCTCGTTCCATAAAACACATCTTTGGAATGGAAATCCATCAAATAATTGCCTACTGAAATTGTTTTACAATCTTCGCCAAGATATTTCAACTATATTTCACCATTTTAAATACTGTTTGGAATGGGCATCATAATCCATGAGTGTTCCATGTTTGTATTTCTTGTTCTATAAAACACATATTTGGAATTGAAATCTATATTAAAATCATCTACTAACACTATTTTACAATCTACGCCAGATATATTTTAACTATACTTTGCATGTTTCTAGCCAAATTTGGAAGATACCGCCAAGCTTGGTTTTGAAGTTATTTTTTAGCAGCAAACTTGGCATTCAGTTTCAAAAATTTCAAATCTTCTGCGACTTAAATTATGCTCGCACTTCTAGGACATTCCTTGCGATCTACTAGTGGCATTTCAGGCACTCTTGACTTAAAAAAAATCCCACAGTCGCACTTCAACTTACAGACCGGTGGTATAACATTTCGGCCTCTTGGCCAACATTTTCTTATATTATGCAGTTATTAATCATTTTCATCATTTATGTAAATATGATAAATATAAAATGTTACCCAGAGTGCAAAATATTCAATAAGAATATAGTTTGCTGTGTTCAAAAAAGGCATTTTTCAGTCTGTTATTTTTAAGCATCTTCCTACCACAACAACACACAAAACATATTTCAGTAAAGACATTTAAAAATAAAACAAACATCTTGTGAATAGGTGTTTCTTTTTTTTTTTTTTAACAAATTTTTTTTTTTAAAGGAATTTTTTTAAACTAGGGGCCAAGGCCCCCAGACTCGCTATGCTCGCTTTTCGTATGAGGCATTCAGCCCCTAATAAGACTTATTCGTAAAAAAGACATAATTTCAACGGACAAAACCCGAAGATTGGATCAGATAGAATGCTACTGAGCTACACATTGCTTGGTTCTTGCATGTTCATTGGTACATAAAAATTAAAAGATCACACTACAGTAGACCCCCCTCCCCCTCATAACACAGAAGATATTTTGTTATGGGAATCTGTGTTTTAGGGGTCCGGAGCTATACTCCACCTGTAGTGTGGACTCTGCTTATAATCGCTGGAAAAATTATTTGCACTTCTCAGAAACACAATGATATTTAATGTTGCCATTCAAAAGTTATATTAATTAGGAGCTAAAGCATAATAAAATCAGAACATCTGTTTCAGCTGTATTTTTAATAATGTAAAACCTATTGGACACCTTGCGAATTTGCCACCCATGGCGATTTTTCATTATTTGGCGACTTGCGTACATGTAAAGTTAATAAAAGCTACGGAACAGATAGAATAGCCTGCCACCCATGGCGACTTTTCATTATTTGGTGATTTACACATGCTCACAACCTATAATTACTATTTATTTAAGGTTACCAGAAAACCGTTATCCATATTTTCATTTACATAATCGTTTGCAGATTGACGTACTTAGCACCACAAATTATACCATCTCGTCGCACTAGCAAATATTCAAAGTGTACTATAACTGCTATAATGGCATAGTTAACGCCGCCAAATATTTCTACTGGTAGCAAATAATCCAGCTGGACCGAACCAGCTTTAAAATAATCTGCATTTTAATAATTTTTATTTTCAAGATATTAGTTATTCTGTTTTGGAAAAACGAATAATCACTCATTCTAAATTCCTATTGTCTAAGCGAACTTACTATTTGAAAATTGTCAACTTTGTGTAACACATTTTGAGTTATATATTTCATATAGTTTTTATTTTGGTGTAAAATGGGCATAATTCTAACTCATATTTGTAAATTTCACGCAATTCTAGATACTTGGAATTGCTTTGTTGCAAAGGAATGAATGATTTTATGCCGAATCTGGTAACCATTATGTTTATTTTTTCAGTTTTTTATTAATATCTTCTAAAATAATTCGATTTTCGAAATTTAAGTCAGCTTATCAGGTTCCTTGGAATTTTTCAAATCTGTGGGCACCCTAGTCGAAACTCAAATCCCCACGGTTTAGGAGGAGATAGGCCAACAAGCTTTGATAGTGCCAGCGGCCTTTACTTTTTTTTAGAATAGAGAGATAAAAGGTTAAGTCAGGACACAAAATCAATATTATATACGATTAATTTTATCAGGTAATAATTATTACATGTTATTTTTTCTATTTAGAAATGCATTTCAGTCCATAAAAAAACACATTTTTTTTTAAAGAATGAGACTGGTAAAAAAAAAAAAAAAAAAAAAAGACAAATCATACGTCAGCAAAAAATTTATATGCCTGATATTTGTATAGAATAGGTACACCCACCAAAAAAAGTATTCGAGCAAGAGAGAAATTTCCTATTTTAGATTAGCGAATAATAATTGAGTTTTTGAAAAACGCACAACTTGATAGAAATATGGAAAGTCATATTTATACATAGCCTAAATCATATTCCATGATAAATAATTTTTAATATGCGAAATCAATGTAGGAAATTTCTCTCTTGCTCGAATACTTTTTTTGGAGGGTGTACATGAAAGATGTTTTAAAAAGAAAAACACATATGAGCATGCTACATGATAAAAGTAACACAATTTTTTATTCACTAAGTATCAACAAGAAAAAGAATATTAAATTATTATTAAATCATTTACACTAAAAGTTTAGTTAAGAAATTTTAATGTATCATCAAGGGCATCTGAAAATACAAAATTAGTTATTAAAAGTTATTTACCTCTTGTAAACTGCTGAGATGCAACATTCATCCAACAGAAGTGCAAGAAGAGTTATATTTAACAGTTTTTTGATGTGCAATAATTTAGAAACAAATAAAGTGAGAAGGGAGGATTGTAGTTATGATCCCAATGATGGATTCATTTAGCATAATTGTTATTTGAAACATTTCAAATAACAATTATGCTAAATGAATGCTGATATTGACAAATGAATGCCCTATTGTCCAAAATCACAGACAGTTGAAAAATCTGATTCTTGTTCCTTAAAAAAGAAATGTATTTAATGAACATAGACTTAAAATCTTGCGATATTACTTCAAATTTTCATACTAGCCTTTAAACAGATGCTTTTAAATAATCTAGCCTGTTTATACATACTTTTAAAATAAAAATTACAACATTTCCAAGTCATGAGCATTTTTTTTTTTAAATTATTGAAACTGCTAAAAATTATCTTTCTAATGCCGATTTTTAAAAAAATCCTTTAAGAAATCTTTCTTTGATTATATTTATTCCACATATTAATGTATCATTATAAATTTCTAAGCTGTATTTAGATAAAGTCATAAACAGCTATTAGCCCTTTGAAGCACAACCAGCCCAATACAGTTGACTCTCAATATTGTTTATCTCGATTTTCTGCTTATCTTGATGTTTTAAGTCCTAAATTGATGTAATGTAATTCAATTTTTTTCACACCAACTCAAAGAAAAAATCTGGCACTTCGCTCATGTCAAGTTTTAATGTTACTAAGAAATTTGATAGCTGATTTTTTTTTAAATCTTTAAACTGTTTCAAGATGAATCAGAATTTTGAGACTACATAAATGCAGACGAATTAATAACACACAAAGAACTCTGTGATGAAGACATTATCACAGAAATAACAGCTCAAGAAAAGACTAATGAAGATGACTCCTGGGTTTTTATTGATAATTATCTGCCAAAGAACACTGATGCTCATAGTGCAATATCGGTTATTTATATCATTCAATTGAAATCTGTGTTAACGTACCTGATGGTGTGCTTTGTATGAAATTAATGATTTCATACATAAAAATAACTTGAAATCGAAACTAAAACAAGTTTGAAAAAATACATAGTAACTCAATCGCAATCCTAAATAAAATTAGTGAATTACTGTTTGATTCTGTGTATGCATATATATATATATATGTATATATATAACTAACAAGTAAAACACAAAACATACTAAAAATAAAACATATCTCGCATAAAAATATAACAGCTATTAGCAAGAATTAGAAACCAGATTTTGAAGCCAAATAAAGTGCAAGAATTATTGTGATAATATAATAGATCGGAAATTATAACCACTGTCACCATCGTCAGGGGCCACAAACAGTGGATTATAATTTACAGCAAACCAAATAGTAGGGTTTCGGTTGTGTGGCATATCAGAAGAGATATTAACTCCACACATCTGGGCCCTACCCTACTATATAAAGGAAAGAAGAAATCAAAACGATAACAAAAATTAGAAATAGGAATATAATTTTACATACCAGACCTTGAGCACATGGAAATTTCATTTGAACAATTGATATGTGTTGCCAATGTTAAGAATTGTAAAAAGTGAAAAATGGTGTTGCCAAAAATAAAAGTGTAAAAGTGGAAAGAAGAAAGTATAGGAGTTGCCAAATACTAAAAGGTAATATTATTAAATTTTAAGAATATCCAGGTATATTAATATAATAAATATATATTGAATAATAATAAATTAAAATGATTGAATAAAACAAATGGTATAGCAAAATTAAATATAACATATTGTTTAAAAAATATAATGATTATTATTATTGACAAAGTATGTATAATAAGTTATTGTATGACAGAAGATTAATCTAGTAAATAAGAGAAAAAAATAAAAAATAATGTTTAGGACAGAATAATCACAATATAGGAACCTTGTTTTTTTTAAAAATTTTATTTATTTTTTTTTTTTTTAAATCCCTCCAGATATATATATGCATGCATATACACATCCAAATTGTTTTTAAACATATTACTTTTTTTTTTTTTTTTTTAATGAGAAAAACTTCCTCCGCCCGACCCAACCATCCAATTACAACCTTAAAACCAAAACCCCACCCAACCTTTAGTAAATTAACAAAGATATTAGACACATCATTATCAAGAATTGTATATAATAGATTTTAGGAACATAGTGGGATAGTTGTATTGTCTAGCTGACAGAAAAAGAGATTTAAAATTGGAGACATTAAAATCATCAGAACATAGAAACTTGATTCTACAGCAGTGATTATAGATGATATTGCGAAATACAGATTTATGTAAGCAGGAGGAAAAATGAGTAAAGCTATTTACTTTAAAGCTAAAATCTTTACGCTTATCATATATATTGAAACTAAGGCTATTTCTAGGAGTGATGGAGATACTTAGATATAGAAAACTAACAGAATTGTTAAGCATATCATTTTTAATTAATTCCAGAGCAGATGGATATTTTATGGGGAAGATAATGTTATTATTATTAGTAGTGTTTACAAGTCAGCTATCATCTATATATCGTTTAAGAATGATGTGTGTATTAGTATATTCTTTTTCATAGTAATATAAGTAAAGATCTGCAAGGTAACTAGATGCTGAACCACCTTGTGGTATACCATGATTTTGTAGATATATTTTATTGTTATGTAGAATAAAATTATTATAGATAATAAATTTAGATAGACAATTGAAATAAGTTACATCAACATGGGAAGGGAGCTGAATATTGTTAACACAAGTTTCAAATAATTCAATAATTACATTGTAAAGGTCGTCAAGAGGAATATTGTTAAATAGATCTTTAAAATCATAGGTATATAAAGAGGTAATATTACTAATAGTACATATTGTATTGCGTAGATCATAACTATTTCCTATAGAGATAGAGTAATCATTACGTTTTATATAATACTCATGCATAACAGATAGTATCTTTAATAGAACTTTACTTGCTACATTGCTATATGTATTACATCCTATTGTAACAGTTCAAAACTTTAAAGGCGATTTATGAAATTTAGGGACTAGTACAATATAAGGATAGTTTAGATTATTATGTTGTAGGTTGAGAAGTTTATAGAAAGCCAGAATTTTTTTGTTACAAACTACAGTAGACAAATTAGTAGAGGAATAGATACTGTTATTTACAATTGTAGAGGCTAACAAGCTATGATATAACTGTTTACAAATAAAAGCATAGTTATTGGATGATTTATCTACATAAGTAATTATGAAATACTGCTTTATAAAGTCTATTTGAGGATGAAATTGACTATTGACAGGAGAACTATATTTTACATATTTAGCAATATTTTGCTTTAAGATTGAAAGTGCTTTTTACTTTCCAGGTAGTGAAGTCTTCAAGAGGAGTGTTGTATTTTAAGGCAGTATTATATATGTAAAAATCTAAATCATATGTGAATTGTGTTACAATGCCACTAAGAGAGTGTTTTGAAGGAATACGGTGTTTAGAGCCCTTCTGCATGAGTTTTTTTAACCAAATATCTTTTATGATTGCTAGATCCCCAGTAATGATGTGTCCATAATCCCTATTAATGAAGTTCCTATAGTGATTGTCATTGCATATACAGGGTGGTGTATCAGAAGGGTTATATGTTTTCGAAAAGGAGTTATAGTTAAATAGTTTCCTACCAAAGGGTAGGGGATATTTAAAGGACTTTTTAATAATGACATTTTTGATGGGAAAGTAAGTGTTATTAGTAGAAAATATTGTATTGAAGTTTAAGTTATTGATTGCAGGATTTGTGAAAGTAATTAATAAGTTAGAATTAGAAGGTGTATTATTACTGTTATTGGTTAGGTTTACGGTAAGTGCAATGGCTCGTGCAACAATGAGATCGAAGAATAGGTGAGAAAAATGTCCAGAAATGTTAAGATTTGAAAAACTAGAAAAATACTTAACTAAAAGTTTCTTTTTAATGGAGTAAATGAAAGTACGTATATTAATCCAATTATAAGTACTGGTATAGTAATTATATAATTTTAAAATAGCAGATTTTATATAGCTATTAGAATACTTAGGACTATTACTCTTTTTACGTTTACCTCTAGAAGTTCTAAGTGTTTTATTATATATAGACAAGTTTAAAGTATTATAGATTGGAGAATATTTATTTATGTTAGTAGTGCTAGTATAATATATTAATTGTTTATTATGAACTAATTGGTTTAGACCATACGGGTAACTAGTACTATGAAATTGGATGAAGTAGTTTTCTAAAAATAAGCGTTCATTATGATTCTTCTTTATAGATAGAATAGTGATATTAATATTATTGAACCCATGCATGTGAAAATGTTCATACTCAAAGTTATTACCAGAAAGATTACTAGGATAGTTCTTAACATGATTTCGATGTAGATTAATACGAAGGTGTAATGGATTACTAGTTTGGCCAATATAAGCTATTTTACATTGATTACAGGTTAACATATATATACAGTTGTATACTTTGCAAAACGTGCTTAAATTAGACCGACTATTACAAATATTTGTAGTATCAGCAAAAGGACAAGTTTTACAGCGAGAAGATGTGCATTTTATAAATTTAAGAGTAGGCAATTGATGTATATTATTAAGTGATGATAAGTCGCAGGATCTCTCAAAACACTCTAAAACTGTGGAAAAAAAACACTCAAAATATCCTAACTAATATTATAAATGCAAAAGTGAGTTTGTTTATGACGCTTTCACGCCTAAACCGCTGAATCGATTAGGATGAATTTTGGTTTAGATATAGATGGGACAGTAGAGAAGGTTATAGGCTAATTAGAATTTTAGATTTTTCATTACTTTTTTAATTATTAATTAAAACCCATTTTTATGTTGCCATGCTTGGCGAGTTTCGCCCATATCAAATGATTCATGTTTTGAGCTAAAAAGAATGCTATTACTTCAGTAAAGAAGCGCGTGCATCTGAAAAACATAATTTTGAAATTCTAATTACTTTTCTAATTATTAATTAAAACCGTTTTATCGCACGCACAAAATTATTTATGCTTTTGAAATGAAGCAGAAATTCTATTTGCAGATTCACATGCATTTGAAAAACATCAAATAGTATTTAAATTACGTTGATTTTACGCCAAATTAAAAAGCATTAGAAAGAAAAGTCCAAATGTGTTTCTTAAAGTTCATAAATTTCTAAATCCTACTAATAATAATATAAATGTGTACATTTGTGTGTATAGATGTTTTTGACTGAATCACACACAAATGGATGAACGGATTTGGAAAAATTTGTAATGAAGATAGCTTATGCCCTGGATTAACATACAGGCAACCTTTCAAGCATATAGCATAAATAATTCTTTTACAAAAACACTCAAAATAATTCTAATTCATTGCGCCCTATGGAAATTTTATAGCTACTAAGCTGATTCTAAAACTTTTTCATTGATTGAAAATTACACTATTCCTGAATATTATTGTTTGTTTGCACGTTCATTAAGACCGATTAATAGGGTCGTAGGCCTATATGAGGACTTCCTCTGTGGGGAACTTTCTAAGAGATCCTAGCCCGTATTTACGCGAGGTTTTGGAGAAAACCACGAAAAACTGCGAGCGGCTAGGTCGACAGGCGCGACCGAGGTTTGAACCTGACACCTCCAGCCTCCCAGTTTTGAGAGCAGAACCTCTTATACACTGGTGAGACCCTGAGTGTTATGTGCTACCTTTTATGCGTATATCACAAATAGTTCTTTTACAGGGATACTTATAAGAATAACATTACGTTCTGTGTGTACCTCTGTAAGTACTGAACTGATTCCAAAACTTTTTTCACTGAGAGTAAGCTACACTATTCTTGAGTATTATGGGCTAAAATTCATGCATGTAGCGCAAATAGTTCCTTTACAGGAACACTCAAAATAATTCTAATACATTACGCTCTCTGGGTATCTCTGTAACTATAGAACCGATTCTAAAACTTTTTCGCTAATAGAAAGCTGCACTATTCCTGATTAACATAGGCTAAAATTCATTCATATACCATAAATATTTCTTTTACAAGAACACCAAAAACAGTTTGCAAATACTGTCGTAACTGTCTCTATTTGCCAAATGCCTGAAAAAAAAAAATCTAAATTTAGTAACTCTGCATACTCTCTTATTTTAAATGAAGTATACTACCATGCATTATACTTCATTTAAAATAAGTAAAAAGCAAATAATATTTAAATACAGTTTCTTTTGTCGTAAACATATGTGTTATTCACACATTCACACATGCTTCATTTCTCTCGGGACCTAACTCTAAAGCCGATGTGGACGAAGTCGCGGGTAGCAGCTAGTGTATATATATATATATATATATATATAGGTTGCCCAAATGAAAAGTGGACACGTGCGATAACATCAGAATGAATGCATCGATAGCAGCGCCACGGCACAAGTATATAAAGGGCGGTATGATGTATGCATCTCAGACGGTGTTTAACCGTGAAATCTATTTGTAGGAGATTAAATTGTGCGAAAGGAAAGTCGTGCTATCCATGGATGCATCTAGATCCAAACAACGCGCGGCAGTATGGTTTCTGGTTGCAGAAGGTGGGCGGTAATGCGGAGATCTATCGAAGAATGGTCACAGTGTATGGCGACCACTGTTTTGGTTGTACGGCTGTAAACAAATGGTGTAAAAGTTTCCTTGAAGGGCAGCAAACGACATCAGATCTGCCGAGACCAGGCCAAGCACAGAAAGTGATCACCAATGATTCCATTGCCTCCGTTAATGAAATGATCCAAGCTAATCGAAGCGTTACGACCTGTGAAATCTGTCATGAACTCAACCTGCGTAAAGGAAAGGTTCACACCATTATCCACCAACATCTGGGGTACAGCAAAGTGTGTGCGGCATGGGTATCAAAAAACCTGACCCTTGATCATCAGAAACGACGAATGGACTTCTGTCTCCAGCACTTGATCCGTTATGAGGAGAATCCCGCATTTCTGGATCGTATCGTTGCGGGCAACTAGACCTGGTGCCACCACTACACACCCGAATCCAAGAAAACGAGTATGCAATGGAAACACAGCTCACGGAAATCGAAAGCAACGATAACTGCACGGGAAGGGATGCTTTCATTTTTTATCGATTGTCGTGGACCACTTTTAATAGAGTTCCTGCCTCAAGGGAGCACTATCAATTTCGCACAATATTGCAGTACTCTGACGAAACTGCGACAAGCAATAAAGAACAAACAGCCGGGTTTCTTCTCACACAAGGAGGGATCCTTCTGCATGACAGTGCCCGCCCACACGTCTCCCAGGAAACCCAGAGGACCTTAAACACATTCCGTTGGGAGGTTTTGGAGCACTCCTCGTACAGTCTGGACATGTCACCTTCTGACTTTCACATCTTTGGGCCACTTAAGAGAGCCTTACAGGGGAAACGTTTCCATTCAAACGATGGAGTGAAGGAAGCCGTGAAGGACTTCCTCAGGAATCAGCCCCAATCTTTCTACAGCAAAGGCATCGAGCTGCTGCCGCAACGCTGGGACCGGTGTTTCAATGCCCATGGCAATTTCTTTTGATTTACAATAAAGGTATTATTTTTTCCAACTTGTCCATTTTTCATTTGGGCAACCCTTACATATATATATATTAATTCTTTCATTTAACATTATTCCTATGATCAAATTTTCATTTATCATTGGAAAAGTAAAAATGTTTTACTTCACAGTTTGATTTGACAGCATATTTTCACCACACGATTAAGAAATAAAATTTTATGTGCCAGTAGCGTAGCCGGGATTTTATTTTGGGTAGGGGGCTGCAGCCCCCTCCCCAAACAATCCCCAAAAATTTCAGGACAATTGTCAGGACATTGACAAATTGTCAGGACATTGTCCTGAAATTTCCTCCCCAAAAATTTCAGGACATTTTGAAAATCTTCCTCCAAGGAGCACAAATGAATGTCCGCCCCTCCTTTTTAAACCCTTTCTTGGGGGGGGGGACATGAAATTCTTGGTTTCAAAAATAACCAAATGTGAATCTTATATTTAGGCTGTAATTAAAAAGTTGTTGAAAATTTACTCTAATTTGAGAGAGAGAGTGTGGGTACCCATACCAGAGTACCCACACCTCTCTCACACTAGAGCAGGGGTGGGAATTGGGTAAGCTGATTTGGAGCAGTTTTTTGGAGCAGCACAGTCGAAGATTTGGAGCACTGAAGCAACAAATTGGAGCAAATTACATTCTTAATCTATCGATAGAAATATTCTACTACAGTCAAGCTTTTATAGTAAATTTGAGAGTTTTAAACATTACTCAAGATGAAAGAAGCCCACTTCAATAAAAAATAAGCATTTAAAAATGAAAAATATAAACTTACCTTAACCTAATATATTATTAGATGCTACATTCAAAGATGCAGGTAATTTTTTAGCACAATAATAATAAATAATAACGAAGACTATAGATTAAAAATAAATGAAAAATGAATAACTTTTGCAAAAATTATTTTATTTGA
>JAWZYV010018234.1:600000-806548 GCA_038373885.1 Cheiracanthium punctorium | reverse complement strand
CGAGTGAAGAGAGATCTGGACTGTATGGATGACGTGTGAAGACTTCTTAGCGAAATTCTACAGTGCAGTCGAAACAAACTTGGCAACAAATTAGGTGGTTTGCGACAGAATCCTGCCGTCCACTCAAACACGTGCTCACGCGACATAATTTGTTCACTATTAGGTGTACCGGAAAAAAATGTCGTTGCTTTACATAAAATTCAAACAAATGAATTTTCATCAATTATTGAATTAACAAACAAGCTGTGCCTAAGCACAGGACTCATAATTTCAAAGCGAGAATTCTATAGATAATATTTTTTTTTCCCTCTCAGAGAAAAATGGCCACCCTCCCCCTTTTTTCACGTCTACCCTCCTTGGAGTATTCTATTCGAAATGTTCTGAAATCTATTTTTAGGTATTCGTGAGCATTGTATTTTAAGGCAAGAATTTTATGGATATCTCTTTTCTTCTTTGAGATCACACAGGATATCTGAAAAGAACGTTTTGGCTCCCTATCCCCCATGAGTTACAAATTTTGGAAAATGCTCTGTTTTCTAGCGCCTATGTTATAAAACTCACGTACCTGGCAAATTTCGTATTATAAGCTTCTGTAGTTTTGGCTAGGCAAAATATTGACATACGAAAAAACGACAATACTTTCCGGTACACCTAATATGTACAACAAAATTTCGGGCATCAATTTCACTTTCTGACGCTCCTTTTGCTGTCAGCTTTTTTGTTTTGCTCCGTTTGCTGGGAACCCTGCTGTTCCTAGTTCCCAGACTCCATGTCGGACGCACACACGACTCGCTGGCACGCCTAACAGACAAATGGTTCGCACTGTTTAATTATAATTCCATTAGAGAACGCTTCTCGCAGTCCCGCAGTGGACTGGGCGCTAAACTCCGTTCCCATAGAACACGGCAAGTGAAGCAGCACCCGGCTTGGCCAGTGCTTGGGAGGGACTCCGCCCGTCCGCTCTGGAACCGTGTACGCTAACGGGAGCTGGTGCACGTAAAATCCGTCGTGGCTCCAAAGTCCTCCAAGTTGTTAAACGATACCTCTGGAGGTGCCGATTTCAGGGGGTTGGTCCCTCCTCTGGAATTGGTTCAAAATTACGGGACCCCGAGCTAAGACGGACCTCCTTCCACTGGGGTTCATTGAAATGGAAGCCGCTCCTTCAGCCCATCGCCTGCCTATATAGGGGGATCTGTCACCGCAACGCGGTTGCCAGAGGGCATTAGCAACAACAACAACAACGCTTCTCGCTTGCATAGTCGCTTGCGTAACCAACTTGCGCTCCACCCTAGTTGTATAGTAAGTCCCGTTTCCATCTGGCTGCCCCTTATAATTCGGGTAAAATCAATTTCAAATACGGTCTAGTACTTTCTACTGGAATGTACGTTATCTTTCAAAAACTTCTTATTCACAGTTAATAATTCTAAAGAGTAAAATAAATATCTTCGAATACATATTGCTTCGATAGATCACACAAGTCATACTCAAATCTTACTGTTTCTGCTGTTAGATTCCTTTCTTAATTAACGTAGAGTTCGCTACATTAGGTAAGTTTTCAATTGACCTTTCATTTTTAGTTTTTTTCCACACTGTAATTTTATTTTTATTTGTAAAGACATTAGCAAAAAGTATTTAAACCTCAGGTCCTTATCCCTTTAATAATATCCCAAATCAAACTCAATGAGCAATATACCAGCATTAAACCCGAAATACTTGCGAATGGTTTACACTTGCCCAGGGAAGCAAAATTTTTCTAGCTAATACACTGCTGGCCACCCAAATTGCAACACCAAGAAAAACAAGAGATATCACAACAAAATTTATTGTGTAGATAACATGTTGACCAAGTAACAAATGATTAAATTTACAGCATTCTATGAAGCGTGGTTCCTGCCAAAATCAGTACCCAGAGTAGCCGCCGTTGTTGGAGATCACAGCTGCCACACGCCTCGGCATTGATTCAAAGAGACTTTGAATGTGTTCTTGGGGTACAGCAGACCAAGCAGCTTCCACACGTTGCCAAAGTTGATCTGGTGTGACAGCTGGGGATGAACTCTGGGTCAGTCGTTGAGCAACCATGGACCACATGTTTTCTATCGGCGAAAGATCCGGAGAGCGCGCCGGCCAGGGAAGCAATTCAATCTGGTGATTGACGAAGAACCCTTGGACAATGCGTGCCACGTGTGGCCGTGCATTATCCTGCTGAAATATGGCTGTTGGCAAGCCCTGAAGGTAAGAAAGGACAACTGGCTCCAACACCTCGGAGATGTAGCGCTGGCTGGTTAAAGTACCGGCAATGCGTACTAGAGGAGTGCGAGAGAGATATCCGATACCGCCCCATACCATAATACCCGGTGCAGGACCAGTGTGACGGTGCATAATGCAGCTGTTCAGCATCCTCTCTCCACGGTGTCTCCAGACTCGAATCCGACCGTCGTGGTGTTGCATACAGAAGCGTGACTCGTCAGTAAAGAGAATTTCATTCCATTCTGTCGTCCACATCCTTCTTTCATCGCACCATTGGCGGCGGAGACGTCTGTGGTTCCACGTCAGAGGTAGACAAAGCAACGGACGTCTTGCGGACAGACCATTCTGCTGTAAACGACGTCGAATGGTACGCGCAGACACTGGATGATGCGTTACAGACTGAATCTGCTGTGATATGGTTCGTGATGTGACTGAGCGGTCCGTCACTGCCATGCGTACAATCTGCCTGTCATCACGTGACGTGGTGCACTGAGGTCGATGCGGTCGATCACGTCTGTCCGTCGTACCCTCCTGCACCCAACGATCACATATCCGCATCACAGTTGTTTGGTTTCGTCCAATACGACGACCGATTTCCCTGAAAGATAACCCACAATCTCGGTATGCCACTATCCTTCCTCTGTCAAACTCGGATACTTGATCAAAAGATGATCGTTGTTTCCTACGAGGCATAATTTATCGTTTTTTTTAAAAAAAAGCAAGAAAAACACAATTGCTGTACTTGAAACCGTCGAAATCTCCAAGCCTTAAATAGCGCTTTGAGGTGGCGCCACAGGCGCGCTTGATGTGCGTCTGCGCTGAAATTCTAATCATTTGCATATCTCACCTCAGCTAATGCATGTTGTAAATTTCATATTATTTGCATGCTTCCTTCAGGGTGTTGCATTTACGATGGCCAGCAGTGTAATACAGAATATTTATTAGCTAATAATACAGAATATTTATTAGCTAAGCTAATAATACAGAATATTTATACAGAATATTTATTTACTTTTTTTTATGTATTACATATTTAACCCCTTCCATTACGCTCCCGTGATATTTCTGGGATTAAAAATTATGCGCGAGAAACATTACAGCACTTCAATTCTTACGCACGGAAATTATTTTATGCCAACATTTTCAAAACCTTAAAAAGAATGCATATATTGTACATGCACTTATTTTTATACAATATTTTTATTTATATTTTTTATACAATATATACATATTATATATACAATATATATACAATATATCCATATTACACTACTGGCCAAAAGTATTGCAAGTTTCGGAAATCTAACCCTTTTCAAGATTAAGCCCCCTTTCGCCCGTCAAAATTAAAAATGAATATGATTAATATGTTTCAATGTCAACATGTTAATGCTATCTTGTCTTTGAAGTAATTAATTTAAGTTAAAGAGCAAAAATAATTATTTAATTTATTGAAAAAATAGCATAAAAAATATATAGGTTATTATAGAAATCATAATCCATTTTGGCTCGCCGGAATAAAATTAAATAAAGAATTAATTTCAAGTTATTCTACAAAAAGAGGATAATAAATAAATGCATTGAACTAAAGATCATTTATTATGCTGATGAGCAGTCTTGACTTTGATCACAACAGTCAGTCTTTTAGGTATGGAATCCACAATGTTTTACAACACTTCCTTCGGTGTTTCATGGTGCCAACTTAAATTATTGGTTCCTGAAGCTCTCATTTCATTTTTTAGTGATTTTCAGGTGTTTTCTTTCCAATTATACTACATAAATTCTCAAAAATATTTAAATCTAGCAAATTTCCTGTCCATTTTTTTATGGGCTTATTCTTAAAACGATGGTTAGATTTCTCAAACTTGCAATACTTTTGGACAGTAGTGTATATATACAATATATATATACACAATATATACACATATATACAATATATACATATTATATTTTATCCAATAACTCTACAGTTACCTACATAACAGTGAGGTTTTTTTTTTAAAGTTTCACTAGCTGACCCGGCAAACGTTGTTTTGCCATATAAATTATTCCTAGGATTATTTTAGTAGAAAGAAATGACTAACTTATTGTAAGCGTGTGAGGATGTGGTATATGAGTGGAAGAGGCATGGAGCGCTGTGAACAATGCTGGAATATAAAAAAAAACAATACCAAACATTTATATTTTTAATTCATTGTAATTTATTCTTTACATTTATATATATCGCTAATTACAATAATTTTACTAAAAAATAATATCAATCCCTTAACGGAATAGAGTGAACAATATTTTTAGCTAACACAAACAAACTGCATGGTTTGCCCACTCGAGATCATGCCACGTTTAATTGTCCGTGTGAAAAACATGGCGTGCTCAAATCTAAGCCACAAACAAACATAGTTTGGCCTTGAGACTTATTCATAGTCATTCCATAAAAAATTTTGTCCAAAAAAAAAATAATAATAAAAGTATGAAAATCTGAAACATTTTCAGATTTTAAATACACACTAAAGCGCTATATATTAAAATCGTATCATAATTTATGCGTCGTCCCTATTTTTCTCTCATATTCCATTAAGTTGGAAAGTGTATATTATTCATGACTGTGCTGTATTTTTTTTCTTGTTTCGTAAAACCCATCTTTGGAACCAAAATCTATCTTAAAATCGTCTACTAAAACTATTTTACAATATTCGCCAAGTATATTACAACTACACTTCATCGTTCTATATATTGTTTCGAATGCGCATCATAATACATGCGTATACCATGTATGTCTTTCTTGGGTTGATTCCTACTTTAACGCCTCTACTCTCGCCAAGGTGGCGATCATTAAACATATGCAGTTACAATGACAATTTTTTGCATTTATGTGGCAGTCATAATTTAGAATTAAAATGGCGATTTGGAACAACATGTAAGCACAGCATGCCGTTACATTTTTATTTATTTTGGATTGCCAATTAATGTAGTTGTAATAATAAAGTGTCTTCAAATTCCTTAACTGGTGCGTTTATCGCTAATTTGTTTACTTTAGTTTTCATCTGGTTCTTTTGGGAGCGCCGAAACGGTACGTACGTATTATGCCGGCGATCACTTCCGCCAAACTACTTTTTCGTCAAATTTGCTGGCAAACTATTGCCAATCGTATTCCAAACCATCAACAATTTCATGTGCCCGGCATTTATCTTGGTGAAAATTGCTTGTCTTGGAGGACCGCCGGGATAATACGTAAGTACCGTTGAAACTTGTGCATTACTCCCAGAGACCCATGACTGCAAAGCTCGCCAAAGTACGGGGATTTTTTAGGTTGGCGAGAGTGAGGGGGCGTTAAAATAGGAATCAACTCTTTCTTGTACCATAAAACACATCTTTGGAATCGAAATCTATCTTAAAATTGCCTACTGAAACTGTTTTACAATCTTCGCCAGGCATATTCGTCCTATAGGCATATTCATACTATGCCGCAAAGACATGAAATGGGAATCATAATCCATGAGTGTACAGTGTTTTCCTTTCTTGTTCCACAAATCACTTCTTCAGAATAGAAATCAATATTAAAATCGCCTAATAAAACTGTGTTACAATATACGCCAGGCGTTTTCTAACTATACTCGAAATATATTTATAATAAATTGTCACGTTTTGGCTCCCCATTTAGCGATCCATTATCAAAAATTGCAAATCCTTGTGCGACTTTCAACATTTTATTAACGCCCCCCCCTCTCCACGTTATCTGGCAAACACATTTGAAAAGGGACTCGATAATGTAATGCCTAGACAAAAATCCTGATTGAACTTATTAGCACTCTGGTGCTAAAAATTTTGAGGTAGACCGCCCTTGTGACTTAGGGGTATGAGACAAAATCATATTCGCAGACCTAACGAATATACATATAAAATTTCTTTAAAATCGGTCGAGCCGTTTTGGAGGAGTATGGTAACTGACACTGCGACATGAGAATTTTATTTATTAGATATACCCAATATGAGTTCAATCGAATGTACCGTTTAAACGCTAGAGCACTTTCAAGAATTTCCCCCCCATAAGCCATAATGTAAAAGAAATCTTTGTAGTAGCCCAGCAGAAAAACTATAAGTTCTATACACATCAAAATCAATGTCGGTCTTACGATGGTGGTTTATAACATATATACCCAATTTGAGCTCAATCGAATGCCCCGTTTAGGAGCTATCGTGTTCACACACACACACACACACACACACACACACACAAACATACATCTCGTAAAAATAGCATAAATCAATTCAGAAGACCTCAAAACGTGTTAATACAACAAAATCTCGAAGTCGAATTTTTTTCATGATTACAATAGTTTCCTTACAGGGTACATGTTCGGAAAGAAAAAAGGATGAAAATCTGAAACACTTTCAGGTTTTAAATACACACTATACGTGTATTTAGTGCGTATATTAAAATGCGTGTATTTAGTGCTATATATTAAAATCGTATCATTAGTTATACGTTGTCCCTATTTTTCTTACTTATTCCATTAAGTTTCAAAAGTGTATCATTATTTATGACTATGCTGTATTTTTCTTGCTTGTTTCGTAAAACCCATCTTTGGAATCGAAATCTATCTTAAAATCGCCTACTAATACTATTTTACAATCTTCGCCAAGTATATTACAATTATACTTCATCGTTTTATATATTGTTTCGAATGTGCATCATAATCCATGAATGTACCGGTTTGTCTTTCTTGGGTTGATTCCTACTTTAACGCCTCGACTCTCGCCAAGGTGGCGATCATTAAACATATGGAGTTACCATGACGATTTTTTGCATTAATGTGGCAATCGTAATTTAGAAATAAAATGGCGATTTGGAACAACATGTAAGTAAAGCATGCCGTTACATTTTTATTTATTTTGAATTGCCAATTAATGTAGTTTTAATAATTAAGTGTCTTCAGATTCCTTAACTGGTGCGTTTATCGCTAGTTTGTTTACTTTAGTTTACATCTGGTTCTTTTGAGAGCGTTGAAATGGTACTTACCGTATCGTACAATCGTATTCCAAACCATCAACAATTTCATGTGCCCGGCATTTATCTTGGTTAAAAATTGCTTGTCTTGCCGGACCGCCGGGTTAATACGTAAGTACCGTTAAAACTTGTGCATAACTCCCAGAGACCCATGACTGCAAAGCTCGCCAAAGTACGGGGATTTTTAGGTTGGTGAGAGTGGGGATGTTAAAATAGGAATCAACTCTTTCTTGTACCATAAAACGCATCTTTGGAATCGAAATCTATCTTAAAATCGCCTACTGAAACTGTTTTACAATCTTCGCCAGGCATATTCGTCCTATAGGCATATTCATACTATGCCGCAAAGACATGAAATGGGAATCATAATCCATGAGTGTACAGTGTTTTCCTTTCTTGTTTCACAGAGAACTTCTTCGGAATAGAAATCTATATTAAAATCGCCTAATAAAACTCTTTCACAATATACGCCAGGCGTTTTCTAACTATACGCGAAATATATTTATAATAAATTGTCGCGTTTTGGCACCACATTTAGCGATCCATTATCAAAAATTGCAAACCTTGTGCGACTTTCAACATTTTATTAACTTCCCCCCCCTCTCCACATTATCTAGCAAACACATTTGAAAAGTGATTCGACACGCTAATGTCTACACAGAAATCCTGATTGAAATGAATAGCACTCGGGGGCTAAACATTTTGGGGTGCACCGCCCTTATGACTTAGGGGTATGAGACATAGTTAAAAACCTATTCTATGACCTAACGAATATACATAGAAAATTTCATTAAAATTGGTCGAGTGGTTTCGGAGGAGTTAGGTGACTAACACTGGGACAGGAGAATTTTATATATTAGATTTAACAAAAGCACATATACCTGCAAACACACGTATACTTATTTTCTGTACTTGACATACGTGTAACGTGTATACATTAAATAAGCACTTTATTAGATTGAGTTTTAACCAAAGAAACAAGGATCTTTAAGTATTTTCAAAACTTTTAGGTATACCAAAGAAACATATATTATATAACTAACGGATGTATTAAATGTATTTTATAAATTTACATAGCCGCAAAGGTTTTAATAATAGTCGTGAACGCAAATGGGATCATAATAGTTATAATATTCTGACATATAGATCAACTGAAGTTATTTCGCAATTCCCTTTGATGAAAATGTGAACTTGTACTCGCAAACATGCCTGTTGAAATGAGACTAGAGTATCTGAAGCATCTATTAACGCACACAAATCTAATGTGGTTATATATTGGTGATTTTAGTACAGATGAATATTTATTGATACTTTTAATGTTAGAATAGAACTCTATTAATTTACATATTTAAAAATATATATATCGAGGTGAAATCAAACGTAATTTGCCTTCAAATGATAGTAAACAGTCCAATAAATCTGCAATTTCGTATGAAATGCATTTTCTATTTTCTTGCCTTGTGTAAATGTACACATATTAGCAAATTGGTGCATATAGAGGAGAGGAGGGTATTATGGAATAGTGGGGAAATATGGAATACCGAGTTTTTGGCTCTGTTAGTTGTTATTGCCACAAGTTAATACCATGAACAACTCAAGAAAGATTCCCGTCTTACAATGCAGTAAGAGTTGACCGCTCTCTGCTGCCGTACCACTTGCTACAGAACAAAGTATGTTTTGTGATTTGCAAGAGTTTTTTTAGATAAGTTTTCAAACATTTTAACTTACTAGTAAACACGTGACATGAACATCGATGTTACGCATAATGTACACTAAGAGAATGGTAGTTTGTTCTACTGTGGTTATTTTTTAGATGACAGTGTTTTGCCAATTAGTTTTAAAGGTTCGTTTTCCGAGATGGCGTGTAGGGTATTATGGAATACTGGGTAATATTGTAATGGATTTCATGTCATCCACTAAAGACCCGGAAAACAAAGACGCTGAATGCATCTTTTGTCACGAAAAATTCTCTAATGATCAACGACGATAAGTTTGGATTCAAAGATCCAGCTGTTCTCTGTGGGCTCACCATGACTGTACTGGAGCAAAGAAAGGAAATTATATCTACAACTTTTCTAAATCGACTCGAAGCAGAAATGACTCAATGATTTGAACTACAAAACATAAAAATTTGTTTTATAGTAACAAATAACTATATATGAAGCAATATGAATTGCTTTTCATCGGTTTAAACCATCTATTCCATATTACCCGACTATTCCATATTATACTCCATTCGTAACTTTTTTTTAAAATATTTTTTTCTATAACAACAAAATAAATTGTGTATTTCTTTGCAATTTACATTTCATTACGATTATTATAGCATGTACTGATGCTGTTTTAGGGGATTTTATTTAAAAATCTATGAAGTTACAGTTAGAAATGTAAATGGTATTCCATAATCACCTCCTCTCCTCTATGTGTAATTATTTGAAGGGAGCAGGTAAACACTGTGGCAACCGCTGAATTATGAAATGAAACAGTCAAGTTCCAACGACAGTAAAGGTCTTTGCTGTTTATTTTTAACATACATAATAGTGATACAATATTTTTTAGTCATATAGTAATAATGTATATATAGCTAAATGCTGTTACAATATTGTCTTTTAAGAGAAATTAATGTTTAACAGGATCCTTTACAATCAACTGTAAAAGCTATTGATAAGTAAACTTATTAAATTTACTATTAATTAACAAACTGAGCCCTATTGTAATAGAATCTAAGTATTTAGACTTTATATCAGGTTGTAACGAAAGTTTTTCACCAAATCTGCATGAATCAATTCATGCGGCGGCGCCCAGCGATTGAAGTTGCACATCAAGTTTATGGGGTGCATAGTACGATTAATGGGCATGACACAAACATGTAACTTCTTAGCTTGCTCTTGAGTGGTTGAATACTGATTTTCTTCCACAAGGTCTCGCAGTCCATCCTCCCTCAACAACATCAGTAGGCCGGCCAGAGCGCTCTATTTCTTGGATGTCCCTGTCCTTGCGTTTGAACTTTCACACTGTCATATGATTCAACAGTAGTACCTAAAGCTGTACATTTAACTCGTTGATATTCTTTTGAAAGAGAACTGGAATTAAATGATGGTTCTAATTTGGTATCGTGATAGTTCCTTTTCAGACATTTTGTACTTAATGATAACGGTATTTTTTTACCTTTCACAGCACAGAGTTCTAAAGCAAGTTTCTTTTTTTCAGGAGTCCAAAAATAGTTTGACAAAATATGAGCAAACGCGAACTGTTTGCGTAGACCATATTTGCGTTGGCGGAAAACTTTCGCTACAATTTAATAGAATCAGAGTTCAAAGAAATGCTACCATAGCAATAGTACAGTCGAAATTAAGAACAATTTGAAATATATATTCGTTTATAGATCTGAGAATTTTTATTGTATCAATGTACTTGAAAATAAATAATAAACTATGTAAATTCATTTAAAGAAAACCGTTATTATGCAGTAATTTAATGAGAAAAAATAGTTTACAAGAAATCACTATGCTAAATCCATGCAGCAATGAGGTTGACAGTGACTTAATGGCGACTATAAATTTTCTCCCGTTCATCGCATCGGAAACATGATGCAAATGAACACCTTGTATGGCGTTCCTCTGTGTAAAACATGTGACGCTGTAGAGTGACATCGTAGGGAAAATGATAATTAGGTGCTGTCTGACAAACATGTGATGTTGCAGGGTGACGACTCAGTATAAATATAGGTCACCATGTGACGTCCAGCATGGTCATCAACTGGCGTCACAAAAACTGTCCCAGGTGACCACCTGGCTGACTCCACAACTTCTCTGTGCCGAGCATGTCAAGCGAAGCCACAAAGTCTCAGTGTGTCCTGCATGCATACGTGTTGCAATGTTAAAGCGCTGTAAGCTTAAAGTCTGAAGTCAATGTATAGTAGATTCCGGTTGTTTTTGGAACAATGCTTAACCGGACAGACCATTTATTTGGAGCAAGAGTCCAAGAGCAAAATCAAATAAATAAAATAGCGCAGTGGTGGCTCCTCTATATGAGCACATGAGCAAGTGAACAGCCCCCCCCCCAAAGGAAAAAATAAAAAATACACATATTAACAAATTAAATTTAAAAAAATATTAAATCAATATATACTACCAGATTTTGGGGAATTTAAAATGTTTTTCTCTTCTCTCCTCACTATTAATAAATGCGCTTATCATAGCTGACGCGTGGTATTGTGTAGGTTACTACAGCATATATACAGCATATATATAGTACAGGGGGGATAGTAAAAAATTGTTTTATGAAAATTGAATAATATTTAAGGGTCACTTATCTTCGGCAAAATTTAAAAAAAATATATGACTTTTTATTTTTGTCTAAAACAAAAAAATGTGATATTTGGTGCAGGTGGGAGATATCGAAATGTCATTTTATGCGAAAACTAATAATTATTGTTTCCTGAAAATCGGATAATATTTATAAGTCGCTCATCTCCAGCAAAGTTTTAAAAAATATATAATTGAAATGGCTTTTTGAATTCATGTTTCTTTTTGTCGTGTTTGTTAAATTAAGAATTTGTGCCCAGAAGGACAATTTGAGAATAGTACTTTGCTAAATACCCTTTGAAGGTTACAACATTTAACTGTTAAAATTTTTCTTTTTTTTTCGTGATAAAAACCTGATCTTTCTCTGCGTGCAGAGTATTGCAGACATATAACAGAGTATTGCAAACACAAGCAAAACACTCTAAATAACTTTGCCAATGGGCGACCTATTTATATTATCCAAACGCAAAAAGGCAAATTTTCCGATTTTTTTATTTTTATTTTTTTTTTTGGGGGGGGGGGCAAACAGGCCCTATTAATGACCCGCTTGACCCGATTAAAAAAAACTCACATATCTTTTGAACACTCTAGCGCAGGGGGTGCAAATAGGATTCAAATATTCAAAGGCATTGACAAAATTTCGGTGTCACCAAACTTTCCTCATATTTCAAAATTGCGGAAACTAATGTAATTTTTAGTCGCTCTCACCGATATTTTGGTCGCACCGTGCAACTGTGCGAGCCCTTATTTGCATACTTGCTCTGTTGCACACATCTCTTCATGTTCTCGAAGTCATTGGTTGTAAAAATATCTCACCATATAATTGTGTCCATTTGCTATCGTGCAGATGCATAGTTACTTTCCGAACGCCCTGTATTTTGTTCAATTAATCATTCACAATGCAATATATTTTGTTCATCAGTAGAGCTCATTCAATTTTGCTTCTGAAAATAAATATTTTAAATTTTTGATAGAGTCAAAAACTGTTTTTGCGTCGTCCCGTTCTTTTGCACTATTGTTTTAGAGTAATTTTCAACTAATAGTAACTTTATATGCATTATTAATTATTTATTAATTCATTTTTTATTGCTTTTCCTTTTCCTTTTACTGATGGTCCATTTTATCTGATACTTACGCCGAAAATTCTTAGTGATCATAAAAATAAATAAAAGCGTGTTATAATCGTTAGAAATTCAAAAGTTCGTTTTGTAAAGCATAAAACTTAGCAAAATTTTTTTTTATGATTTACTGTTATTAATTACTTATAATAAATTATTATTTTAATAAGTTATTACAGGTGAAGATGAACTAACGTCTTTTAGCAACTAAAAGTAATTAGATGGCGTACACTACTCTTTAAAAGCGATTGACTAAGAGAATAATGAATACACTATCACGTACCAGACTTCAAAACGAATTCAAGCATGTAAAAGACTTTAAAAGGTGGTACATTAAAAGTTCCCGATTCCTGGAAGTACTGTTTAAAAATAGTCCCTCGCTCATAAACCAATACGAAATCAATACAGGAGTTACAGTTCAAAAAGTGTTAATGAGCATCTTAATTCTCTTTAAGAATTTTTGCGAAACATTTATTGGTTTTCCAGCCATTAACTGCACATTTAAGTTACCATTATAGTCTGAAACTTTTGAAATGATTTTCACGATAAGTAAAAAAAAAATGGGAAAGATATATGCACAGATGCTCTCCATGACTATAGATTACGTAAAACTACAGTTATGTCAGTGATAACTGCGAAAATGTATAATAAAAGCTTCTAAATTTCAAAGATAGAATTTCTAGTATTTTAGATAAAATGAAATGAGAAAAATCTTTCAAAAAGTGTAAGGGTATTGATTGTTTTTGGTAATTATTAAATCCATTAGCTTTCAGGTTAAAGAAAACCACTTAAAGCTTTGAAAATATTGCTGAAGAGAAAGTATTTAATTTTAATGCTTTCCATTTCTAAAATGGAAGCATCACATCCATATCCAGTAACAAACATGTTCCGATAAACAATTTCCATAAAAAAATGTAAATTTACGGATAATAAATGCAGAAGGTCGTTCGTACTTTATAAAAACACATTTGCTTTTAATTTTCCCATTTGCAGTTTTAGATGAACATTTCGAAATTGTAAAATAATTCTATGCTGCTATTTTTTTATTGCAATTTGAAATGAAAGATTTTATTTTGAGCAGAGTTCTTAAAGTAGATAGATGTATTCTCTTGAAGGTTATATAGCTACGCTTTCCAAAGAGAAATATTCATGTATAAAGCGGCTTACTGACAATATGCTAATTCACTTATAAATTGTTAAATCAGTAGTACTAATTTTCGGTATAAAAGTCTTCGTTATTGCATTAAAAAGTAAGGTGTTTATAAAACATTAAATTTTAAAGGGAAAATGTCAAGTAGGGAACAAAATGAATAAAAAATGCCAGCGAAACATCATCCTAAGATTGTTCGAAAGGGGGTAACAATCAAGAAAGTGATGTCTCTGATTCTAAAGTAATGCCCCCTACTCAAAGAAACCAGGGATGTCTTCTGACACTGTATGCAATATCATTCATAAGTTAAAAAGATGTTTAAATCTAGAATTCCTCAGCATTTGCAAGTCATGTTGCTCAAAGAAAAACAGATTTTACACAATTATATGAAAATCACTTAGCTGCTGAAAATGGATATGTTTCATAACATTCAATGAGGCATGGGTATATTTAAGAGACTGCAATAAAAAAGAGCAATTTTCTATTGCACATTTGACAAACATGACGGCATTAAAAATTCATCGTCAGTGTACAAAAAAGTTTCCAAAGAGATTCATGATAGTTTTGCAGGATTTTGTTGTAGCTGCAAATTAAGAATTAAAAAAAAATATATTGCTGAAGTTTATTCACTCTGATTTCAGAAAGTTATTTTTGAACCAATTTTTGAAGGAGAAAAAGTTAGGGATGTGACGGATATCTCGCAATTATCCAGCTGATTTTTCAATATCCGGCTAGCTATTATTTTCAATATCAGCCTATCCGGCTGATTTTTCAATATCCGAAATACCGTCGGATATCCGAATCATAACTGCCGGATATCCGGCTATATACTACTAAAGTTCTATCTATAATATGCATGGGACAGGATGGAAAATTATATTTGAACATTCTTGATAAAATGATACATAAAACAGAGGGATATATTTTTTAACTGAAAATACAGAAAATTTTCAACACTGGAAATGGATCATTCAAAATAAACACTCAATTTCAATATTTGTTTAGTAGTTTTTGAGAACATTTATAACTAGTTAGGCTAATAATTAGAGTTGATTTCATGCTGCGAAGTGCTGCTTAGCGGACATTTTCTGAAATTTAAAAAAAGAAAAAAAAAACTTAGCACATTTACTTAGTGTCCATGTCCATGTGAAAATTTGGAGGCGATCTTCTCATCCTTTTCAGCTGTAGACTGCTGCTTACAGTTGTAGTTTAATTATAAGCACGGTGCAGGGTATCATTTGAAAAATATGTGCATTCAGTATATGCGGTTTCTCTCATGGTAATCGCAGAAATAACATAATTTTACCCTCTCTCCCCCATGGAGTTTCTCTAATATATTTAATTTGCTCCGGAAATCCGATAGGTACTTACATATTATCCCGGCGGTCATTTCTGCCAAACTATTTTTTGTTAAACGTGCTGGCAAACTGTTGCCAATCGTATTCTGAACCATCAATAATTTTATGTGTCCGGGATTTATCTGTGCGGAAAATCGCTAGTCTTGGCCGCGGGACCGCTGGGATAATACGTAAGTATCATCCGATGATTAACAAAAAACTCCGATTATTCTGTCTTCAAAATTTATTTATAGAGGCAGGGAGTTATTTTCAATCTTAACTATTCCCTATCTCAACTAATTTCCTTTTTGTAAATGACAATCTTTTACTGAGCATTCCTTTATTGAAGTCTCCAACACCTAATGATTAAAAATTAACCCTTATTCTACATACTTATTTTTTAATTGAATTTAGTTATTTAAATTTACTTATGATTTTCTCCAAGTTTCAGTTGATTTTTTAAGTTAAGTCTACTGTGTACATTTAAAATGTTTTTGTGAAATATTTATTAATGAAAATTATAACATGGCTGCTTGTGCAGACAGCCATGTTGTACACGGTATTTTACTAGTTTAAAATAGTTGTTTTAGTTATTACTACAGTATTGTGTATGATTATCACTCCATACATAAAATACTTTGACCATTTTTTTTTTTTTTGTGTGTGTGTGTGTCGGAATGTCAAAATCAAGAGTAAAAAAGTGAAATTGTCCTAAAATCTGGAAACTAATGTTTGAAATGATTTTTTTAAATGAATTCCCCCCCCCTTTTTTTCCCCACTTACTATGCCATATGAGTTTTTGTACTGCGAAAGAATGCTCGTATACTTTAGAAGCTAAACAATTAAACAAATCTATTTTTTTAATTGGTAGTTAAAAAAATACTATGTTCGATTAAAGAAATTTAATGCATAACCTGAAAAATTCTGTTTTGTACCTGTATAAAACTACAAAAGAAAGCATGATGATTTCATTATAAATATTTAAAAGAGATTTACTTCTTATTTATCAATCTCTAAAAGTAATTTAACCTAAAATAAAACTAAAAATGACTTAATGTAAATTAATATCAAATTATTAAAACAGAAAAATGGCATTAAACCTATGTTTGGAAAACAATTAACTCGTCTATCATAGGTATGTTAGCAAAATAGATATCGTATTCTTAAATAAATAAGATAGGACGCATTTCGTTGTAAAAATAATCTGCAATTATAGATACCTTAATAAATGTGTCATGGTTAAAATTTATTCGCTTCGGCCAGTAGTGCACACATAAAAGAATACTTTAACTTTTTACATTTTAAGTAACATTTTTTATGTACATATATGTTAAGATAATTAGTTTTTCTAAATTATAAGTCAATTATTAAAAAATACTTTAATGGTGTGTGAAACATGTTTGCAGTTTATTGTTCTGATGTAATTACATTAAAAAAATGAAAAAATACACTTGATAACGAAATACATGTTTAGTGTCGGATATCCGTATCCGGCAACCAAAGGAGCTTCGAATATCCGATATGCAGTATCCGGCAAAATCTCTATCCGTTACATCCCTAGAAAAAATTCATGTCCAATAGTCATACCTTTAAGCCTCCCAGGTGGTGTAGTGGCTAAAGAACCATTCTGTCACACCTTGGGACCGGGTTCGAATCCCGCCTTGGGCATGGGTGCTAACTTGCCGGTTCCTTCATAGAGGGTAACTCTGGCTGCCCATTGGATGCTCCATAGTAAAATGGCCAGCAATTCGGGCCTTAATTGTGGCAAACGCTTGATGAGCAAGTGCCTGCCCATTCAAATATATATATAAAAAACTATACCTTTAAAAACCTCTAGCCATACGTCTAAATCATCGCCATCCTTTTGGGAGGAAAAAATAAAAAAGTGTACCCCCAACTTAATTAAACACCAGACGTTACTCCGATGGACTTCCGTGGTTTTGGTTTATTAAACCGAGCTTTAGGAAAATATACTTAAGAAGACTCAACGAGCTTTGTAAAACGAACCAAGTAGGGGTACAGTAAAATGAGCCTAATGATGTTTACTACTTTAATGGAAAATTCTACTTAGTTATTGTAACATTGTAACAAACCATACACTAGCAAATGGACTCAAAAAATATCATTTATACCAAAAACCTTAACAATGAATATGGTACTTTAAAGTCCGAGTGATCTTTTGTACATAATGTTTTTGCAAATTTTATCAAAAAGTATTGATTTCAATCTCTTTACCGAAAAATTGACATAAATTTAAAATGAGAGGACAAAGCTGGGCTGAAAATTTATATCTAATTTAAGTGAGATTGCTTGTCCAGCTCCTTAATTAGTAGGTCATGACTACATAATAACCCAATAAGCGAAAGTATTCGATCAATATGTCGGTGGTAATAAGCTGATATGTACGAAAAAAAATTCGATTTTTGGAACAAAACGTTATATAATAAAAAAAAACTGTTAAAAATATCGAAAAAAGACAGAAATACTAAGTGTCATCCGAGTTATCCCTGAATGTCAAGTTTCAGCTGGATTGGACGATAACAAGTCAATTAAAATTCATATAAAAGTTTCGAACTGCAACGACGTGGCAAAAGAAGCTAATAAAAAGTCTGAAATAAAATTCAAGTTGAGAAAAATTATCTTGAATGAGGAGTACTTTCGAATGTCTAAAAAACCTTCTTCATTTTCAATGCATTTTGTCTTCTGTATTAAATTATAAAAATTCACTTCTCAAGGTAAAATTTAAGTTTTAGCTTTAACTGGAGGAGTTACATCCTTACTGTAAGAAATAAACCATTTTGTGATATGTCCCCTTATAAAATGCTACATCTAACGTAAGATTACGCTATACTTGATACCAATTTAGGCTAGAAAGAACACCAATCTACCCTGCAGACGACATTTTCCAGGTCATTACGTTGCAACCTATTTTCTCTTCCTTTAAAAATTCCCAACATATCACAAAATACTGTCTTTGTACAGTATCTTGTTTCGTCATCGTAATACTCTCGCTTTCTCTCTCAAATGCATTTTTATTTAAGTCCATTTTTAAGTTTCAAGCTGAAAGCCTTTTAGTTACGTCTAGACCCATCGATCATTTTACAAGATTCATTTCGCTTCTTTAGAAACTTCAAATTAGGAGAGCGAAAAGTAGCCGAACAAATGCGACTCTAAAGAGATCTTGATGGACTTTTTTAAAGTAATCTTTCTTTCGAAAATTGTTATATATAAGATAAGACTACTTTATTTTACAAAACCGTTTTATTTGTTTACAGTAAATAGTGGCTATTCACATTTTCGGGTATCTTAAAATGAAAAAAATATCTACCATGCGTTCTGGACATCTTACATTCTCTAATGGCGTATATCTGAATCAATGGAACTATTACCCAATCATAGGGAAATATACAGGGTGCTCCAAAAATATCTAGCAATATTTGAAAGAGGGGTAGAGAGGACCAAGACGTTTCAGAATGCTTTGGATTGCAGGTAACGGATTTTCCATCTCTTAATTTGAAAATATGTCGAGGAACAGTGATTAAGCTGCACCGAGGCTTATCATTGAAGAAAATGGTTGCCTATTAATCAGTGCTTCAGTGTCTATGATGTCTAAGTTATGCTACACTCGTTCCTTGTTCCCAGAAGTGAACGGTCGGCAAAAAGCGTTTTCGCATGACGTCTTCTTTAAACTGCAATACAGAAAAGTCTCGATAACTGGAAGTAGAGGAGATCGAGCCTACTTCAAACTATCGAAAATTCGACTAATCAAATAAATTTATATAACTAGGTAAATGGAAATAAAGCAATTTTTAGATTTCAGCTTTCGTTTTAATAAAAATGTACGTATATATTACAGTCGACGCTCCCTTTTAAGAACTAGCGAGTAGTTCCAAATACACACCCATATATTAATTAACAACTCGATTTTATGAACAATTTGAGTGGTCCCTACGCGTTCGTAAAAACGAGAATTGGACCGTACTACATTACGGCTGATAGCATTATAATTAACTATATTTACAAGAATATGTCAATTTTTTTAAAGCTAAAACATTTATTTTATCCATCGCCCTTAGAGCTTAATCCATGACATTTATTTTACATACAAATATATTTTGTGGCGATCGACGAACATTTACATCCGCTGCATCACAGACGAATTGACAAACTGAAATTCTAAATGCTTTTCAACATTGTTAGAAAATGTTGAAAGTGCACATATTCGATCACATATTCGCAAAAAACATATATTTAACTTGTACAATTTACTCTTATTTTCTTAAAATAAAAGTAAATTGAAAAATATAATCCAAATAATTCCATTAAACTTGGTGCAATAAGAAATAACCTCAAAGAATATAATTACTTTACGTAAAATTTGCGCATATTTTTTTAGCTAAGTCCATCTTTATTGAATCAACATTGTTATTTAATTATTAATTCAAACTCCAAATTAATTTATAATTTCATAATTCATTTTGATTTAAGAGAAATATGAATAAATTAAATTGTTTTAATTCCATTTAGACTTAAATAAACTAAAAAGTTTGAGCATTGCTTTTCTGGTATCGTTTACATTTTGCACAGCTGTTTTCTGGTGGAAGGATCGTCAGCAATTCTCGCACCAAGCTTAAATAACAATTTGTCTATTTACACTACTAAAATGAAATATTTAAAATTATATATAATGCAAACTTCAGTTTTAAAATTATTTTAATTAAGTACTTTCTAAAGCTTCAATGCAAAAGTAGTTTACTTTTTTCAAACTTGAAAAATACTTGAATATATTCTCATGAATAAGCTGAGGGTGTTTCCAATGGATTTGCAAGTGTCATTTAAGCAATTTCTAATTGTTGAAAAACATTTATAAGTTCAATACCTTTGTCTTCTGCCGAATTTTATAAATGCTACTGGCATTTAGTGTAGCATGTTTAGTATTGAAAATAGTGAGTGTTGCATTTATTGCTTTTTTTACAGGAAACATTCATAAATTTTTAATGTAAATACAGTATATAGGAAGTACTTATTTGTGACAAGAAGTTTTGATGGCATTATTGTATTCCAAGCAGAACAAAATCAAGCATATATTTTTAATGATGTTTGATGAATTGATTCCCATAAAGGATGTTCGGTACCTCATTTTCATATCATTTACGTATATCTTTCATAATTGTGGATGCGAGATTCAGTGCTTTTAACAAAATAACTTGTGATAAATTATTGAAATTAGTAACAATAGAATTTTTCTATCGAAAAGCGGGAGCATACCATTCATATTTCTTTTACCTTATCCTGCAAATCAATTCCAAAGTATCCTTAATATTACCTTAATATATGTAGCCTTTCTTATGCATTACTGCAAGCGGCCAGTAACTATTTCAAACGAGATTTTCCTTTTAAATAGTTACTGCCAACCTTATTTATTTAAACGAATTTTATCAATACTTAGCATGATGATTTTAATGATCTTTGATTTGGGTTTCCTTGTCTGTTAATCTTTGTTTCAGTAGCAATATATATTAATGGGTTTTCATGAAATTTAAGCGTGTTAAAGAATTTCATTACAGAAAATTAAAATTAAAAATTGTGTTCTTAATATTTATAGTTACTTTAAAATACCATAAGAGCATTCCTATAGTTTTATTTACCCTTTATGTACCAATTTTTTTATTACAATATAAAAAGCAAAGACCTTTCTCGGACTTTAACGAGTACCTTGTTGGTAATGTGCAGATTATCTAGGTGCTGTGCAGATTACCTGGTTTTTTGAGAAATGGAACAATTTTCTACTATTTTACTGATTACCCCTGTTAGTCTGAAAATAAGCTAAATAATTTCGAGAATAACTGATTTCCTCACTTAATCGGTATCACATCTGTATTTTCTTTTATGGTGTGCTCTAAGAGATAGAAAAGAACACCTTAGTGTTTCTCTCTTCAAGAGTACGTGAAATTTATTTTACTCATAAGTGTTTTTTACATAAACTTATTTTGGTTGACTAATCGCTAAGTTGCCCCATGGAGAAACTAATAAACAAAAACATGTTCAGCAGCACGTGGTAGAAATTCAATTACTTACAAAATGTCTAATTTCAGAGTTGTATTGACTGGTAGTGCTACAATCTTAAAGTTCCTGTATTTTTATACTTTTTTCGTGCTTATACAGTATAAATGTACGTTATACTTTGTTAAATACGTAACGGACAGAGCAATGTAAAAAAGTTATAGTACAGTCATAAACTAAGAAACAAATATTCCAGGAATTATTTTCTCTTGTAAGATGTCTTGCAACCACATATCGGCTTTAATAAATTCTAGGAAGAATGCTGTACCTCCGCTCAATTTACACAGCTGCTATAGTACTGAATAAGATTCTTATCTTGTAGAAGGCAGCAGCACAAATAACACTTTTCGACCTGATTTATTTTATCACTTATGGTCCGAAATTCCACTCTCTAAAAATAGAATGAGATTTTGAGAAATTTCCAACAAGGAATCCGCCGGAAAAATGCTCTTGAGAATTTGATAAGGCTACATAAAATTTTCTTCACGAAATATGTGCTTTCTCTGTAAAAGCCTTTGTAAGATTGGTAAAAGAATTTGCTATAAAATTATTCGATAAAATTAACCTGAGCGAAAATATGCAAAAATGGCATGCTGTTTTCAGTGTATTTTAAGTTAGGCAGTGGTATGCGCAAACAGTAAGGACGAAGACGCAGCGGAAGAGATTCCCGTTTCGGAGTTCAACATTGTTCACAGCAATAGGGTTTGAATACTATTCGAGATATTCAAAGCTGAGGATAAAACTACGCAAAGAAAAATAAATTCGCTACGGTGAGTACGATTAGTTTACGAATAAATGGAAGAATAGTTATCTCTCTATTCTAAGAAAAAGTAAAGGCCGCTGGCGCTGTCAAAGCTTATGGACCTATCTCCTCCTAAACCGTAGGGATTTGAGTTTCCACTAAGGTACCCACAGATTCGAAAAATGCCGAGGAACCTGCTAAGCTGATTTAAATTTCGAAAATCGAAATATTTTGAAGATATTAATAAAAAACTGAAAAAATAAACCAAATGGTTGCCAGATTTGGCATAAAATCATTCATTCGTTTGCAACAAAGCGTTTCCAAGTATCTAGAATCGCGTGAAATTTACAAACATGAGTTAGAATTACGCCCATTTTACGCCAAAATAAAAACTATATGAAATAAATAACTCAAAATGTGTTACACAAAGTTGACAATTTTCAAATAGTAAGTTCGCTTAGACAACAGAAGTTTAGAATTAGCGATTATCCGTTTTTCCAAAACAGAATAACTAATATCTTGAAAATGAAAAATAATTAAAATGCAGATTATTTTAAAACCGGTTCTCGTCCAGCTGGATTATTTGCTACCAGTAGAAATATTTGGCGGCGTTAACTATGCCATTATAGCAGTTATAGTACACTTTGGATATTTGCTAGCGCGACGAGATGGTATAATTCGCGGTGTTAAGTACGCCAATCTGCAAACGATTATGTAAATGAAAATATAGATAACGGTTTTCCGGTAACCTTAAATGAACAGTAAATATAGGTTGTGAGCACGTGTAAATCGCCAAATAATAAAAAGTCGCCATTGGTGGCAGGCTATTCTATCTGTTCCGTACCTTTTATTAAATTTACATGTACGCAAGTCGCCAAATAATGAAAAATCGCCATGGGTGGCAAATTCGCAAGGTGTCCAATAGGTTTTACATTATTAAAAATACAGCCGAAGCATATGTTCTAATTTATTACGCTTTAGCTCCTAATTAATATAACTTTTGAATGGCAATATTAAATATCATTCTGTTTCTGAGGAGTGCAAATAATTTTTCCAGCGATTATAAGCGGAGTCCGCACTCCAGGTGGAGTATAGCTCAGGACCCGTACAACACGGATTCCCATAACAAAATATCTTCCGTGTTATGAGGGGGAGGGGGTCTACTGTAGTGTGAAGTTTAAATTTTTATGTACCAATGAACATGCAAGAACCAAGCAATGTGTAGCTCAGTAACATTCTATCTGATCCAATTTTCGGGTTTTGTCTGTTGAAATTATGTCTTTTTTACGAATAAGCCTGATTAGGGGCCGAATGCCTCATACGAAAAGCGAGCGTAGCGAGTCTGGGGGCCTTGGCCCCTAGTATTGAAAAAATAATGAATGTTTCATAGTCTTGTAAAGTCTTTGCTACTGTTTTCAAGAAGTTTTAAAAACTGTGGGAAATGATAAATTTTAAATAAATTCAATTGTGATCAATGAAGATTAGATTTATACGCTGTTTTAATTTTTATATAAAACTGAAAAGTGTTTATGGTAGGTATACATTTTAATTAATTAAAATTACAGGTTTATTGGGATAAACAGTGGAAGTAATGAAAGGCATTTTACGTTTCTGCCACTCAGAAGATAAAAACCATTATCATCAATACAAAAGATCCGTATGAAACATTCGTTAATTAACGCAATGTTCACACAAGAGTGTCCATATGTTGAAATGCAATAGAATAAACTGCATATCTTCACAGAAATAGACTTAATACAAAACTGCCTGTCTTCTACATTTCCTTAGTGCAGACCAACACTTCAAATAAGATAATAAAACAGATTTCAAACCATGTCTATTTTTCATAGGGGAGCATTGCTTTCCAAACTCATTCTACCATGCTGTAATCACAAAAGTTATTGAGTAATTTCTCCTATCCAATAACTATAGAGGAACACAAAGCCTGTTTCAGATAACGTTCTCATAATTTCCAACCAAAAACATTTTTAAACTGTTTCTTTCAGAAATTAAAGATGGGAAACAGAGCAATCTCAAAATCGGAAATATCTGTAGTGATAAAAATATTCACTACCTTGTTTATCCCACTAAAGCTGCTATTTTTTTTTCTTTTTAAGTGTTAAATAATTTTTGACTATTTTTGAACAGATAAACTCCGCACTTTCTCTTGAGACAACTTGAAATCATTTTGGAAGCTATTATTTTGGCACAAACCCGATATATATTCCACAATGAGTGGTGGTGGTTCATTTAGGAAATTAATCACCTCGATTACTGTACGGTACGTTCTAGGAATCATTTGTAGTTGTTGGACTATCGTTGATGCCGTACGAATGTCACATGAAAAGACAGACCTCTTCATTAATGAATGCATCTAATTGGTCTAATAGTGTTTCTTCGTGTCAATCGCCAAATCATTAACAAGTCGCAACAGATAAAATTAAACTTTTAAGAAGGCAGCGCTTGCTTTTACAAGCAAGTCATAACCCACAATCAGAGGGTGCCACGAATCATTGCCAGGTTATAGCTTCAAAACTGCCCACTTGTGACGTCTTCCTAATTGTTCTATCCTTCTTGATTTCAACGGTGGAAATAAGAAAAATTCACACAGTGCCATATCATGTGAATAGGGTGCTTGTTTAGCCGTATTTTCTAATGCCTAGTTAGAAACTCAGTAATAATAATTGCGCTATGAGAAAGCGCATCATCCAGGTGCAAAACCATAGAGCTTTTTCGCTACATTTCGGATCGTTTTGAGGAAATTCTTCACACAAAAAGACACGTGATACTCAAATAATAATTTTTATCAACTGTCTGGCCATAAGGTAAGAAATGGAAAAGCACGACAGTCCAAGAAAACCGTCGACAACTCACCTTGGATTTTTGAACGATTTGACGATGATTTTATTGGAGATAGTTGCTCAAGTCAGGTAAATGGCGCTGTGATGCCAATGATATTTATAAGTTTCTACCTTTTGCTGTACGGCAACTTGCTGTTTCGTTGCCCCTGCTTGTTTTTATTCCAGTGTTTTCTTCATATACTGTACATTGTATATTCTGTTTCGCTCTGTCAATAAACGTTGTTCTAAATGTATAAATTCATCTACCACTCCCACTCTACCTCAATAGCTTTCGATTAAGCTTTACCTTTCAAGAGACTTTTAAAAACTGTTGTTTCCGATAAATAGTAGTTTTAAAACCTTTCAGCAATATTTAAAGTGTGTTTATAGCAGAAATCTGAAACAAAACTGAATGCATGTTCTCTGCTCAGTATCGTCCATAATTTCTGAAATATAACATAAAGAAAATTCTTACCTCTTAAAAAACGAATTTAAATCTCATTAAAAACAAAATAAACTTCTAGCTCTTTTGAGAAGCTTATTAAATTTATCAAATTGTTTCATAAATGTTTTCAGGCGATATTTATTATTATTATGTTTTAAATTGAGAATTTATGGATACCCTTAGCAAAAACATCACAGATGCTCAAGCCGTAAATCAAGCCCAGACCCAAGATCTGCTTTTTGCCACAACACCTGTGTGGATTTTGAATTGAAGTAGGTTCGAAAGCAAATCGTTATCATATTTCATTATGAGAAGAACAAATATTGATTTTATCTGGGAAAGTGTTTATTCATATAAGTAAAAAATCTTGAGTTTTTTACAAAGCAATTTTTCTTTCGGAGATCTTAGTTTTCAAACTAAATAATTAGATTTCTAAATATTTTTGTTTTGTTTCTGCTTTGCATAATGATTTCACACACAAAAAATTGTATAAATCTTTTTACTTTCAGTAAGAGTAAAAATAAATAGATCTTTCTTTTGAACATTCTCCATTTTGTTGCATGCATAAACAAATTCTGAAATTCAGGCTTTCAAAAACTAAATACAAAAGCTTCACAAATACATTTTCTTGTATGCATGTCTTATAAGAAACTCATCGCATACAGTCCATCTACTGCATCTTATCAAATGTGTTATAGAATCTTCTTATAAAAAATAAGCTGAATTTTTTGAGAGGCTTTCTCAAATTCAGATATTTAAAGAAAAAGTGCACCTGCAGTCTCGTAAATATGTATGTACGACTTTGTGAGTCTGAAATAATTTCTAATAAAATTTTTATAAGAACTTTCAACAGATAAATATCTAAAAAAATACTTAACACGTTGTGTATGTATATTTAGTTTCTTAGTTTTTTTTTTTCAGTTCTGTATTTGGGAATTTTTATCAACTGAACCAGTAATTTTTTTCTCTGTTTCTGAAAGAATTTAGTTATTTTAGTTAATACCAGTGCTTTCACTTGAATGCATGCATGCCGCTAAAAATTTTACAAATTTAACAGACAAAATTAAAATTGTAAAAGCTTAAACTATAAAGTTTTCATTATGCAGAAATACTAATTTTTATATAAATGTAGAAATTTTCACCAGACTTGTTCTTAAAATGCATGTACTAATAAAGCGGTTCCCAATCTTTTAACATTGCGCCTCCCAAACAAAGGATAACTTACGATGACGCCCCCCCCCTTGCATTCCTCGGCGTTAAACATTTTTTACTATTCAAAAATGAACATTTAGTCGTCTTTTCTACAAAATAATGTTATCGGTACTTCAATTGCTGAACGATTTCTAGCAGCCATTTCTGATTAGAAAAGGTGGCAATCAAGTGAAGTTAGAGCTTAAATACCTAGTACTACCTTAAAATGCCGCAATCTAGTCGACGAATAACGACATCTGTTGGTCAAAACCTAAATTAAACATCTAACACTGTATCTAATTTATTTCACTAGTTAAATGGTGAAAACGCGGGATGCTCTCCTCAATAAAGGAAGAAAAACACCTGCCCGCGCAAATCGCGGGATGAGCAAATTTTGCTACGTTTGAGTTGCCCGTGTGGGAATCGCGGGATGAGCATGAGTAGCCAGAGGGTTAAACAACGCGCGCGTTTTACAGAATCTGTTAGTGGTAAAAGACTATTACTCGGTGACAGCTCTTCACAGGCGAAAGGAACACTATGAAGCGTAACCACTGGGCAACGCAAAAAATCATGTGACCTCTGTACGGAGTTCAGAGGTCACATGATTTTTTTGCGTTCAGTTCAATCTAAGCATTATTAGTATTAATAATGCTTAGATTGAACTTATAGGGATATACCTATTTCCGGTCTAAGTCCCTATAAGTTCAACGTTATTTCTGCACTGGGGTTACGGTAATTGTATGCCCCACTTGCCGATTGGCTGAAGTCTCCGGTTGTTCAGTTCGGGTTTTTGATCCCACATCATGTCGAATAACTTTTCTGAGACGTTGATTTTATGCTTATCATTCTTGGATCTGTTAATCAAATTCAGCCTCTTTCATCACCTCGAGGTATAATAGATCTTGTCCCTTTTTCTGAAAGGTGTTCTTTTACATTTGCAATGTCATTTCTGCCAGCAGCCCGGCGTCGTCCGATTTGTTCATTTTTAAAAATGCTCACATCTTAACTTTTGCGCTTATTTTAATAGCAATTTAAATGTTAAATTATCATTGTAATGAATTTGTATGAGCAGAATAATAATTGCACACGATGTACTTTTATGAGCGATAACAACATTAAATGCAAAGCATTATCGAACGAAGAATTAACATATTTAATATCTTTCAGAAAAGTTCTGGTATTTGTTGTTAACAATCTGCTCTTGGAAAGCTCAAAGTTGCGCACTAAATTCATTTCTAGCCACGTATTTTCCTTTCATGATCATCACCATTTAAATCGTAAGTGTTTCGAATTATTCAATTATATAACTTATTTGAATAAATCCATTTAAAGACATCAGATAAGCCTTAACGTGTTAGTATCAGATAAGCCTTAAAGTATAGAAAAGCTGTGAAAAGTTGTTTTCAATTATGGAAATGCTTATAGTGGAAAGATTGCAAGATGAAGTAGTTTTATGTAAAAAGCGGAAAAGGGAAAAAAATGAATACTCAGAGAACTAGTCAAATAGTATATAGTCGAATGCTTAATACGTTGTTTTCAAATTTTTGACTTAAAAATCAACCGCAACAAGAGTGTATTTGTGAAGTTGTTATAAAGTAAACATTTGACATAGAGCATGCAAGATTTGTAAAAATACTTTTGATCCAAAATAAAGAAAAGAAAAGGGTATGAGATAGTCGGGGAAATATGGAATGCAGAGTTTTCCGCTCTGTTAGTTGCTAAGTCACATGAAAACGCCATGAACTACCCAAGAAAGTTTCCCATGTTAAATGCAGTGCGAGTTGATCGCTTACTGCTGTCAAACCAATCACCACAAAACAAAGTGTGTTTTGTGTTTTTCAAGAGTTTTTTGCAGATAAGTTTTTAAACATTTTAAGCTACTACTACACACGTGATTTCAACACTGATGTTACGCTATAATGTATACTAAAAAAATAGTAGCTCGTTCTACTGTGGTTGTTTTTTAGCTGACAGTGTTTTGCACATCAGTTTAACGCACGCCATCATCCTGTGTGGCCTGTAGAGTAGTATGGAATACTAGGTAATAGTGTATGAATTTCATGCCATCAACTAAAGAACCGGAAAACAAGGACGCTGAATTTATCTTCTGCAACGGAGAATTTTCCGAAGATCAATGAAGAGAAATTTGTATTCAATTCTTGTAGTCTCACCTTGACTGTACTTGAGCAAAGAAAGAAAATTATATCTGAGACTTTTCTAAATAGGCTCCGTGTCTAAATGACTTGAATGTAACCTTAAAAAGGTGGTTTTGTAATTAAAAATAGTTGTGTTGTATGAAGTACAATTAGCTTTTCAACGATTTAAACCACCTATTCCATATTACCTCCCTTTTTTATACTAAACTACATTCGTAAATTTTTTAAAATAATTTTTCTATAACAAAATAAATTTTGTTTTTCTTTACAAGTGACATTTCATTACAATGAGTTGTAATATGTACTGATGATGATATAGTTAGAAATGTTACTGGTATTCTATACTTCCTTTTACTTCGTACAAGCAACGAAGTAAAAAGGAAAGAAAAACTACATGACAAAATTATTACTTTTTTCAAGTTGGTTAATGAATAAATATTTCTATGAATTGTAATTTTTTGAAGCTTTAAATAAATTACATTATCCTTACTGATTTCTAAGAAATTATTTTCTTTACATTCAAGAAAAAGACATTAATGCTACGTATTCGCGATGTTATTTCGTAAAATATCTAAATGAGTGAAAAAAAGAATACGAAAAAACTAATATATTCAAGCAAATGCACATCGATCTTCTAGCTTTTGAAATCATTTCTGGGAGCACTATTGAAATATATATCCTTCTTCATTTACATACAGAATGCTTCTAGAAATGTGAATGCATATTTTTGTGTTTATCAGAAAGCTTTTATTTTCCTGCGTTATCTAAATATGTAACCAAAAAAAAAAATGCTTCACCGTTCAATTACTTGCCTGTAGAGTATAGAAACTCGTTTATAACGTAACTCGGTTATAGCGTCTTAAATCCTTTGATCCCTACAACGGCATTAGAACAGAATTTAATTGCATTTGAAAATATTTTTGTTGAAATCTAGATCACAGATTAAGATGTGAATCAAAGGATTTGATTTGAATTTCAGTCCGATATAAAAATTTTAGGAGTCATAAATCGTTTTAAAGTCCTTTTAATTTTTTTTTCTGAAAATACATTAAATTATTGTCAGAAATGTCAAAAATTTATATAAAAATATAACTGGTAGTCAAAAATGTTACAGAAGTAATTTAAAGGATCTATTTAATACGTAATAATGCATACATTTGGCGAACAATCATTGCCTGCTTGTCTAAATATTCGGACGTGATATTTTGTAATATTACTTGAAAATGTTTTTGCCTAATGCACCTAGTAATTTGAGACTTCCTTAAAACTATAAAATGTGCAATCCAGATATAGATTGTTTATAATAATTAATGTTTAAATATACTTAAATTTGCAATTTAAAAACTTTGTTGAATCTTCGCTAGTCGAGAAACTAGAAATTTGACTTTAGATGCCATGGAATTTAATTTAGTGACGAAAAAAAATATACTTCGAAACGGTACTTATAAATAGGTTGAAAAAGAAACGAAAAAGTCCTCATAGATGTTTTCAATTAGATCGATGTTAATCCAATCATTGCCGGTATTTTTTTTTTTCAGCTACTTCGTCGGTGGGGCGGAGAAACGGCATTTTGCACTAGAATTTTATTGTGCAAATCCCTGAGGCTGTGGAAGTGCTTCATGTTAAGGTAAGGATGGCCAACCTCCGTCAAAAGTGCGATAGTGTGGCACGAAGGAGTTTTAACAGTGGCACGCGAAGACATAACTCTTTTTAGTGAAAAAATGATAATGTCGTCTTCAGGAACTTTATAAAAAATCCATACAAACACTTTCATACAATAATAAACAAACACAACAAGCGGTACTACTTTTTTTAATCAGTACAACAATGAGGTAAGACAGCTTGTCCAAGGGACGAGCCCAGTCGTTTGAGTACTAGGCGCCGTTCTCGAGTGAGAGCGACATTCTGGCTGTAAATCACTTAATTTTCTTAGCTTCTTCAAAAAATAATATTAGTTTAGATTATCTGATAAAAATATCTACAATTCAAAAGTCCCATTAATTAAATACTGACTGTTTTATAATTATTTAAAATTAAATATTGTTTTTTATTTTATGCATAGCCAGACTGTCTAAAAAAATATTTATAAATAAAAAAACATGATCTTGTATTTTTGTTCTACTTATATATTTTGTAAATCTCCACATCTAGGGATGGGTACTAAATAAGACTAGAGAGAAATTTACAGATTTTATACGAGACAGATGTTCTTATCATTACTGTATAGAGATTTTACGAGTCGAGAAAAAACTTTACAGCTGGTTTACGAGACAATACAGGTCTACTGTCCGTCTCGTATTCATCCCTATCTACAACCCAGACTTACCAGAAGGGGGAAAAAATGTCCTATATGTGTAAAAATTCCATAATTAACCTATAAGTAAGATTTTTTCGCCTTTTCATATTTTAATCCAACATATTATTGGATAAGTTGGAAGGGGTACGCAAAATTCTGCAAAATTCTTTCCAGAAAGTGGCAATTTTCTTTAAAATGTTATCCAGCCCTGGGTTAACGTTTTACAAGAAATATTCATGCCACGTATCTTTGACAGTACTGACAATCAAGAGCGGATCCATAATTTTTTTTGGAGGGGCGCAAAGATTGAATACCAGTTCAGTGTTGTACGAAGTAGTCATCATTACCAAAAAAACACAACTTTATATTGTACCTATATTTCTTTGGGAGAGGGGTAGAGATGTGCCTCTTGCGCTCTTCCTTGAATCCTCACTTGCTGATAATAGGTCTACTGGACTTATATTCGGGAAATGAATAAACTAACCATAGCTCTATCATAAACTCCTCTCAAGCAGTGGTGTTTTTAGAATCAACAGGTGAAGCTTAAAGTAAATATACACTTTTAATCGACCATATCCAAACATTTTCCATATTGACACCAATTTTCAGATAAAATGCGTTTTTACTAACCAACCAGAAAATATTTCTCGGTGGTCCTCGATCCCATTCTATTCAAACAAAAAACTGTACTCAGAAAATTTCTCGTTTGTCTGGTCGGCATGGAGCAAATTGAAAATAGGAATGATCGCGAGACGAAACGAGTAAGAGATTCGTAGTTTCTAGTCGGACTAGTCAAGCTTGTAGTATTTCGCATTGTAGCTTAGAAATTCTGCAGACGAGGCGGTTTTGTACCTTGTTTGCAATCATTCCTGATTTTTAAACGAAAGTTATTTTGTATAGAGAGCAATCCAGAATGGTCTATAAAGGTATGCATAATGTGCTGAAAAACAAGCGCAATTTCCTATTTACTGCAAAATTCCACATTAATGCCCATCCTTTTCAGTAATAACTGCTGACACACCTTTTATTAACGTTGTCACAATTGATTCCAGTCCTGTTACAGGTTTGAAGCCCGGCATGATGTCTTATTGGAATTTACTGTGACGAACGGATTTTATTTTACAGCTTTTGAAAATCGTATAACTGTAATTATAATCATGCGGTGCAATGGATTTTATATGTTAGTTAACAAGACCAGAATATTTTTATCTTCCATAACGCATAAAACAGAATCAGAACACCGGATCCTCTTTTTTTATAGTGTTTCGAGGTAACACAGTGCACGGTTGCACAACTTGATACCAAACAACAGCAATCGATAACAGATTTTTTTTTTTCTAGTACAGTAAATGTGGATATGATTACGACAGGGGCGTAGTCAGGGGGGGGGGATATCGGGATATATCCCCCCCCCCGAAATTTTTGGATTAGTGATGAAATTCCGTCTATTTATACAGATATAAGTTCATATCCCCCCCCGAAAATTTTTCCTGGCTACGCGCCTGGATTACGACCCTGGTTCTGGATATTTCAAGTATTAAAAATGATGTCGTACTAAATGTGCGCAAACGATTGCATCTTGTGTCTACTACTCTGAAAAAATGTTTTGTTGAATCAACAAAAATTTTGCTAAAACAACAAAATTTTCCGGTTGAAATAGCGCCAGTGAAATTTTTGTTAAATTAACAAAATAATTTTTATAAAATTACGTGGTTATTTCGACAAAACATTATGTAAGTTTAACCTAACAATTTGGTTAAAATAAACAAATGTTTTGTTAATGCGTTGTTGTGTTAGTGTTGCATGCTTTAGTGTTAAAAACTCTGTTTTAGTCTAATAAACAAGGTTCGAAAAAACCCGGTCGCCCAGGTGACTAAAACATATCCCTTGCGACTAGCTTTTTCCTTTCGTTAATACAATTCAGTATATATCTGGCTCCTACAAATTTTTTCTGGCTCCTAAGATTTTACAACTTTTGTCGATCCAAATGAAAATGGAAGTTCTGGTCTCTCGTCTCTCTCTGGCTTGAAGTTCACCTGTGCATGCCCTTGTCGAATGCGTAAATTAACTGTTCAACAGTTTCAAGTGCCACTGGCTCTGATTTTCAACAAAAAGGTTTTGTTAATTCAAAAAGACATTTTGTTAAATCTATTTGGTTGAATCAAACAAACATTTGTTGAATCAACAAAATGAAGCTACTAAACTCTTTAACCCAAGATGTTTTGTTAAATTCAACAAAACAATTTTTAGGGTGTAGTGGATAATAGCTCTTTGTCTTTTTTATGTTATTTTCAAGAACAAAATAAATAAAATCAAGATAAAAAAGGAATAAAAATGAATTTTTTTTTTTTTCATATTCTGAGTTGATTTTTATACAATGTAAGCATCCGCCGTTATTCGTTATTTTAGCTCACTGTTTAGCAAAGTGTTGCACAGAACGTGTTTATCGTGTAAAAACGATGTGTAGTGCGGTTTCACGAAGACGATAATGACTAATATCTAACAAAGAATTACAAATAAAGCATCAAAGTAAATTCTATTACAAGTAAAATGTAAAATTTTAAAAGAAATGAAAAAAAGGTCTTCTTGTATATAAAAATGAAATGTTTGCTTTTCAAAAGTTTTACTCGCTCTTACTAGCTCTCTTTATTCATAAACCCTCCATTAACTTTATTATAAAACCACTTTCCTTATGTAAGTCCCTCAACTGTTAGCTTTTAGCAAAGAGGCTACGTGTATTCTAATATCATGACTATTTCATGAACTTATGTAACGAAGGACTTTTTTTGTAGTTTTAAAAACACGATATAATTTTAAACCACCTTTTTCCTACTAAGTTTATTGTTTTTGAATCATTATAAAAAATATTCAGCTTTTTATTGAAGCTTAATGAAATACAATTATTTAGTTTTATGCATCTTTTAAAAGAGGGAATGTTTTAAAACCAGAGTTGTTTGTGTGTGTGTGTGTACTTTTCATGAATAAAACATACATATGTATTTTTTTTTCTTTACATGAAATTTAAATAACGAGCATTATTGAATTAAGTATTACTTTTGTAGTTAATTATATTTCGCATGCACTTAATAATATTTCAGTTTGCTAATACTAATGCAAGTGCTTTTAAAAATACTCATTTAAGTATGACGTAGTTTTGGTAATTCATTTTAGAAAAAAATATCGAAAAACTTTTTTATTTAATTTTTTTCATTGTTGGAAATTTAAACTTTACTTCATGTAGAATAAATCGAAAAATTCAATAAAAATTTGAAGCTTCCGACGCGATATTTATGTATTATTTATCATTTCCCAAATCGTAATTTATATCTTCCAAGCTCGAAATAAGCTTTCTATCAAAAATCTTTTTAAAGTGTGTGTTCTGCTTTATTTGCAAAAGCCATTCTGAGGTAGAGTTTTGTCCGTCGATAATGAATAAATATTTCATTCTTTCGGGGAAAAGCACCATAAACAATTCATCATCGTTAGAAAGTCATTTTAGCTCTTAATACGTCAGAACATACATCTGCTTCTTAAAACCATTAAACTTTACACTAAAGGAAAGAAAACATTTATAAACCATCAGCTACGAAAACCTTTTTAGTTTACCGGTAATAAATTTTCTGTAAAAATTAACATTTTAATGTAACATTAACGATAAATCCACATCTGTTTTCACCTAGTTAATGATGCAATACTTAAAAATCCATAGGATAAAAGTGTAACTTGTAACACCTTTTATACATAATATGCATAACTTGAAATCTCTTATGGCCGCATTCATTGGTCAGAGCCATAACCGTGAGTTCTGATGCATAACGAATTCATGTCTTCTTCACTCGAGTCGAAGACAATATCGAAACAATTGTAAAAACTATTAACTTCACATTGAAATGTATATTTGTAACTGCTCAGGTAGCGAAAGCTTGAACTGCAATTTGCAAATTCACAAAAAGTTGTAAACCCTCTGTACTTTGAAAGCAAAAAGGGGTCTGTGACCCGCAGAGATGCCGGACCTGATCCCCGTACGTGGTTTCACCGGATAGTAAGTAGCTTTACAGTTGGAGATTGGCAAGCAATGCTGTACACTCGTTTGGGTCGGCATCCAGTCCTCCGCAGACCTTTGGACCTTAGCAGCACTTCAGGTTGTAATCCTAAGAGAAAATTGCTATCATGCCTGTGACAATAATCAGTGCTTTGCTATTTTCACCCATTTCTGTATTTGTTTTGGTTATTTTTTTTTAATCTCGTATCCAAAAATTGTATTAATTTTGGGTCCATGATTTTAAGCATGGTCCATTTTGCTTGTTTTACTTTGATAATTTTCAAGAAATCCAGGAGGTAGGTGTGGTTTGCCTTTGTCGTTTTTAACACCAACATTTTGCTTCGCCGTCTTCTGATTTCCGATTTAGAATTTCCAACGCTTTTATAAATGAAGACTTTATTAAAAATTTTAATAACATAAACAAACAAACTTTTGCTGAACTCGACAGCTGAAAATTCATCGAAACTTGATAAGTGAAAAAGTGTGTACTTCTAAAAAAAAAAAACAAATTTACTGTATTTAACATTGGTTATCCAGAGTTGGCAACTGCTCCGGAATATAATTAACCAATTTTTGTAAACAGTTATTTTGTTTAATTTTTTTTTCGAAACAGTCATCGACCTACGCTTTTAACTTCGAAATTTTGCGATAACTTGAGCCAAAAATTACTGTTTCAGAAAAATGGTTAATTGTATTCCGGAGCAGTTGGCAACTCTGGCTATCTGCATAAGTATATTAAAACGCAACCCCCAAATTTGAAAACGAAATCAACTATTAGCCGAAATGCTACATTGATTTGTGCTTCAAATGAGCTCAGCTATTACCCCTCTGAGTTGATCGGTATAGTAGGGAAACATCCTGCCTAATGTTTGGACATGCTTTGTAAAGTAGATTTCAAAGCAGGTATTTTTTATCTGAAATCGGAAGCTTGCTATTAATAGTTTCAGCTGCCTAACTTTAGAAACTGCAACTGCTTTATTCAGTATTCAGTTGTTTAAAGAACCTCAAGCAGAATTTATAAGAAGAAGTTCAATTTTTTTACTTATTTATTTATTTTATTTGTTTATTTGTTTAAAATATTTGAATTGCTCATAATTTAAGAAATGCGTTAAATTTTTAATAAAATTCTGGCTTAACACGATGAAAAACAAAGTTTTAAATGAGTGTTAGTCGTAAGATTATGAATATTGGCGATATAATGAATTTGGGTACAAAGAAGAATATTGTTTTGTATTTTAAGAGTTGTGTGTGACTATAGCTCAGCAATCAGTTGAACATTTGACTCTCCCAAACAGATTTTTAAACTTAATTTAATCCTCCCAAACCCTTAAAAAAAGAGAAAATACTTACTCAAGTTATTTAACTAAGCATAATTATGTCATCCCATCACTAAAACTTTATCAGATTCATCACACGAGGGTGAATCAGTGGAAGCAAAAAAGTAAATTTAACCATTTTCTAGGCAACATTGCATGGTGAATACGTTTTGTGATTTATGTCTCTGCCACACTTATTCATAGCGGGAGATCCAGATAAGCACGTACGATAATTTTCCAAAAGCAAATTCCAATTACCTCTCTCGTTACGGGAACGTAACTCAATTACATTTCCAAAACATATATGAGCCCCTGCGTCAGCTGTCCGAAATCGAATTGGTGGCCTATGATACCCTACTGGGTTATTTTGGGACGTGATATCAGAGTTTATTGAGTTCGGTGCGCGATTGTTTCTTTTCGTCCTCTATTATTCTGGTATTTTTCATTTCGAATTATTCGAAAGCATTATTGCAATAATAGTTCTGTGGTCTGGCATGTCATTTCATGATAGATCGTTTAGAAATTTCAGAATGGCAATCTGTAAATATTTTATGCAGTTCCATTGCATGCTTTTGAAAAAAAAAAATTATAATAAATCCAGACGCTTTTTTACTGTTGACTTCTGACTGAATTGTAAATACCACGGTTTTAAAAACTCTTATATCTCCCATAAAAGAGCTCACCCTCCTGTAACATATAGAACTCATACAAAACTTCACTCTTATTACTGAGTTTCCGGGTAACACGGAGCTAAACTTGCGACAGCCTACTGTAACGCGATATTCTTAGAGCATGGTCTTCATATTTCCTTGTCTTGGTACTTCTTTTTAAATTTACCCAAACGAAATCTTAAATTCAATAAAAATAATAAGCCGTATAGGTGTGTATTTCCATACTTTTGAGTTTCTGCCGCAACAGATTGTTCAGTTGGTTATCGCATTCCTCTCTAAAATTATGGGCCTCTGCGTTTGACTCCTGGTTCGATTCTTAAATGTCCGTCCCTTCATAAGGGTTAGCGTTGGCCACTTATTAGGCGCTTCCATAATAAAACGGCCAACACGTCCAGCCATAGTAGTGACCAGTGCCTGGATATTAAGTGGCCTACATAAACTAAAAAAAGAAACCTCCGAGTTTCTTACTGCTGTTAAGATTAGAGGTGAGCCCGGTCGTAAAAAGTTAGCTCCGCAGATACGGATCAGAAAACTGGTTATTTGTTTCTTGTATTGAGGATAAGGATGTGAAAATGGATCAATGTTCTCATATCCGCGGACAACAGATACGGATCTGTTTCTTTGGAAGTCATTTTGAAGAATACATTATTCTGGAGCCATTACTTCAGACATACTGTGTGAAATTTTCTGCCACAATAACTTTCAGATCCTGCACAATGCATGGATTAAAAAATGTTTTAGAGGTTAAAATCATATTTTAAAACCTATTTCACCGGATTTTTTGCGCATTAAATTATCAAATCGCTACTACCAAACCATCATATCTACAAAATCTCCCGCTATATCTCATTAAGTCAGTAGTCCGAAAAATCATGTGTTTTTGGTACATAAACGTGACTAGCTAATGTGAAACACTTAAAAACTCTTAGAGTATGTCTTCACGAGCTGTACTGCACACTGTAATATCTTCTGCCAGTTAAGAAACTTACAGAAAAATTTTTGCATCTAAACTTGATGGTGTTAACATTTATAACTGGCGTCCTTTGATTTGATTAAAAATCAAAGCATTTTCAAGCAAATTGTAAGCATTCAACTCGGAATTACATCTTAATACTTCTTTTGGTGTCAGTTCTTTTTTGAAGCTTAATGTGTTATACAAAAAGGAGGGGAGCGGGGTTCTCTGATAACCGGACCACGGATTAGATGCACTTACCAAAATCGCAAAACATGCATGTAAATGAGCAATAAAATTCTGAAAATATGTACGGAACTTTTCTGAGTATGCACCTAACGACTGAAAAATACGCACAGATTTTTTTTTCAAAGGTGCAATTGTATATACTTCGCGGTCTATTGATAACTAACATATGTGGCACAGTTTAACATTATAATGTATAATAAAATATTTTACATAAAATTATGACTAAAAGTTGGCATTATTAAAATTTAATACATGTGTTCTAATGCGTAAAGTACGTTTAAATGAACTGCACATATCTAGGACATTTTATGTTGATGCTAAAGACACGTAAACATTTGATGCATTCACACAAAAAATTAGAAAACTACCCATAACATTATTTTTTTATTCAGACTATCATGTCTTTGACGTCACGGAAACGCATTTTGAATCTTCGTAACAAAACTGTCACTGCCACACCCAGTGTCTTCAAAAGCATGAAATAAAGTGGCATCGAATTGTCTGACAAATGACATAGTTTTCTTCTGCTTTCATGAAAATTCAAATCCCATTTTATAAATATAACATTAAAATATATTCTAAAAGCCCATTAAAAGCATCTGCATTAAACATATGGTAGAAATTACAAATTTCAAATAAAGCTTAAAAACCTATATTTCTCGGAAATCAAATAAGCGTAGGTTCAAGAGGGGAGCATTATTATTCTAACTAACTTAGCTGCAAAATAAAGTGAAAGAAAACATTCAGTTTCAAATAATGTCCTTTTCAGAAGCATAAGTGTACAGATTTCAAAATTATTTTGGGGTGGAAGGGAGCTTAGGATCCATGTCCCATTTTACATAAACCTGCAATACATAGAAAGTAGGTATATCTAGTAGTTAATTGCATGCATTTCTAAACTTATTACATAGATCTGGGATAAGTAGCCTTAAAAGCCCATATGTTTCTGTTACTTACACGTAGAGATAATATATAGAACATAGATTGGGAAGTTTTATACATACATAATTGAACAAGTCAGAGAAACATCGTGCATAGTGATAATCCTCTGAAGTTGATGCTAAGGACCTTCATGCATCTTACAGGTGGTTTTAGGAGGGGGGAACATATTAAAGAGCTAAGCTCACCCTCCTCAAACCCCTTTATTTTTCCTTTGCACTACATCTTCGAAAATGTGAATACCACGACCAACTTTTTTTTTTTAAACAATAACTGATTCTTTTTGCTTAAATGTTTAGATTATGTGAGCATATTTTATTTGATAATATTTCCTTTGATTTATTATATTGAGACATGAGCTCCAAGTGCGCGAAATTGGAATTATTATCCTGACTAAAAACATAAATTCTAGATATCTTTTTATTTGCTGTGATCTATTATTCTATTATATTTTTAGGAAAAAGTTTCTGTAATATTCAAACTTACTTGCGTCTCAGTTTCTTTCTAAACAGCTGATCACAAAATGAAAGAAAAACTTATTCAGTAGAAAAACTGAGGCTGATTCGTTCCATTGTAAGTAGTATGAATATTATTTACAATGCAGCGAATCAGAGTTTTGTGGATTCACAAATTAAACTCACAATGTGAATCCTGTTCCATCCCTTTTTTTTTAATAAAAGCTGTAAAATTCTATTTGAAAATAATGGGATATAATATTCCCAATGAAATACGCCTGATTGTAAAATTGAGGATAATTCTCTTTGGGGTAGTAAGTTTATTTTTGAAAAACTTTAGTTATTTTGCTAAACTTTGCTAAATAACAACAGAAAATATTTCAGCAAGTTTAGAGTATTCTCTACAATTATATGTAGAAAATTATGCACAATTCATTTTAACTGAATGGCTCTTTAGAAAAGAAAGAGTTACGATTACCATGTTTATAACAAACTTTAAAACCTCCAACTTTGACAAGTTTTCTCAGAAAACAGTTGGATTATAAAGTTCACTATCTTTCACTCGCAACTTCTAATAAGAGATAAGAAATGTACACTATCCAAAATATTTTATCTAGCTTTGTATTAAATTCTCTCTTTCATGTTTATTTACAGATGTAAATATGAAAGTTAGTATAGAATCCTCTGAAGGCTCAAATTTTGACGATTCAAGTACTAAATTTATTAAAATAAAGGTTATCCTGCAATTTCTAATTTATGCTTTTATCCGTTTCTTCAAGATTTGAAAAAAACTTAAATCAAATTTCACAAGTTCAGTACATTTTTGCTAAGATTTTTAATCTTTCTCCGTTAATTTTTAAATTTTATTTTAAGTGATTATTGGAGCTTCACTTTCTGCGGATTCTACACTCGCTACGAAAACTATATTTAGAACATGCCTTACCGTACTTAAACTGACCGTTTCTTTTCATGCACAATATTACAAATAGCAAATAATGACTGTGAAGGCAGTCATAATAAAAAATGTATAAATAATTTAAAACAAGGAAAAATAACATAAAAAAACAAAATTGAAATAATATTTTATATGAATTTACTTCGGAAAAATCATCTAAAGTCTCTAAGTTTAACCTATACAAAATAACGTCGATACATTAAAGCACGTAATTCTTAAAATTCAATAGCTGCATGTTATCTTAATATCTGTCCTTAATCTTCTTAAGGGATTCTTAAGCAAGCCGTCAATCCTAAAGCGTATGTAAGCAGAAAAAGGTCATAAAGTCTACGAAACCTAGCTAATAATAAATTATCTCTATCTGTCTCTGTTTAAGTGCATATCCAAGAAACATAATTATAACTCAGGTACAAAATGCTCCTGGACCTTCCAAGAATATGACCCACAATCCGATTATCGTGCCACAAAGGATCAGTCCTGGCATTTCGATCGTCATTTATGGAGCCCAGATTATAATCTCGTAACTAGATTTGCGATCGATCAATTGCAAGAGCAAGCTTGCTTGGGCAATCCTACTTCTATATTCAGATTGCCCGGGCAAAGAAAACATTTCAGGTTTTTAAAAATGCATAGAATAAAAGAGAATTATTTATCCGGTTACCCCCAAAGCCAAACTTCAAAGGACGATAGAAGAGAAAACATTGCATTAAATATTAGAATGCGTATCAGACTGATTCATAAGAAGCCGATACATGAAAACTGAATGAGGGAATCATGATTTAAAAGTGTTAATATGTAATTTATGTATATAAATGCAGATGAGTGTTTTTATTTATACTCTGTAATTGCATGAGCGTTTTTTTGTGGCTATCTAAACATCTGAATATCTTCTAAACTGCTCTAATAAAATAGTGAATAATTCTTAGAGAAAAAGGTAGTTATTAGTTTTGCTTTTAAATCAATCTCTTAAAAAGCAAAAGTTGTTTAAAAGTCATATTCAAGAAAATGTTTTGCTCCGTTTTTTCTCTACCACGTACTTTTTTTTACAATTTGGTTTAAGCTGACAGTAAATTAAAATGTTAGCACAATATTTCCTTTTAAAAAATCATAACGTTTTCTGAATATAGCTCTTGTCATTTATCTGTGTAAACACTACTTTGTAGTATGTAATTTATGAGAAAAATCGGGGCAGCTTGTATAAATATTATTCCGAATAAGGGACTATGTTTTGGGGGTTTGGCTTTTTGGAGAGTTAAAGTAACCAGTTGGGGAGTGCCCCAATGTCTCTAAAGAAACAGACATTGACAATGCATTGTTCATTTCGTGAAATAAATAATATTCCCAATAAAGGAACATAATATAATAGATATCGGCAAATTATTATTTTTTCAACAGAAGAACATGTGATCAGGGAAACCAATGAACCGTGAAATACCTTCTTATTGCATGGAAGGAACTTAATCGTTACCAATCCATAGAATGAAAAACGCTTTAAAACTTATTTTAATAAAAAATTGTACAAAATGCTAATGCACTGGGTTTTTTCAATCTCACTGTTCGATCTACCCTAGATATACTTACTATGTCACCCACTGGCCTAGTCGGTTCAATCTCTATTCCCGTCAGAACACTGAATGGCAAGCAGGGCCGATTTTAGTCAGCGTCCTGGAAGATGACAACTTCCTTCATCGGTACTGCTGTGGAACAGTGTACGCTAACGGAAGATGGTGCCCGTAAACGCTGTAATGGCTCCAAATGTTGATATGATACCTCTAAAGATGCTGAGATCCAGGTGATGGCGAGAGTGGCCCAAAACGGGTAGGTCGCCCAAAGCGGGTAGGCATTCATATGTTGCCTCACAGTGCGCATGCGCTAATATCGACATGTGCCATAAATACCCGAACCCACCCGAGTTTCATCCAGACTCAGGGGCGTAGCCAGGTGGGGGATATCGAGATATATCCCCCCGAAATTTTTGGATTAGTGATGAAATTCCGTCTATTTATACACATATAAGTTCATATCCCCCCCTCCCCCGAAAATTTTTCCAGGCGCATATCCCCCCCACCCGAAAAATTTTCCTGGCTACGCGCCTGTCCAGACCCAATGGTCCACCGGCGTAGCAACATGGCGTAACGAGACACAAAATAAAATAATTTTGGAATTCGTTAAAAAAACTGAAGGTATGTAATTCTTGACTAGTCGAAAACCAGCTTATTATTTTTATTGCCAATATTACTACATTATTTTGATGCTATCTACCTATAAAATACCACGATGATTCTGCGTTGTCATTTTTATTAGGTTATTATTCTTCAAGTAAAAATGTGCTTTCGGGCAAAGCGGGTATCTGCCGGGTAGATACCGGCTTTGCACTGATACAATTTAATTCTAATTTTTCTGCATTTTGTTATAGATGGTTAATAAATATAAGTTGAGACTGATTTAAAATAAGTATAAAATTTAAATTAGTTGAGTATAATTTAAAAAGTTATTTTTTAAATTAACAAATAATAGTCTAATGGCTTAATCATTTTTTATTTTTTTATTTTATTGACAAATATATCCAATGAGATTTTAAATTTTAATGAGATAATTATAACTCAAAAAGTTATTTTATCATAATGGCAGTTAACTAGTCTGATGATTTAGTCATTTTTTATTTTTTAATTTTATTAATAGATATATCAAATGAGATTTTGAATATTAATGGCATAAGTATAACTTGAAAGGTTATTTTTTCATACTGACAGTTATCTAATAATTTACTCATTTATTACTTTATATTTAATTAACAAATGCACCAAATCAAAATAAGTTAATGTGATAATCATTTATATCATTGGGACCTTTAATAAGGCTGATAAAATAAGTCAAAAATTGTTCTTATTTTAAAGTTTATTTAATGATAATTATAAGTTCAATTAAAGTTTCAATAGCAATCCTTAAGGAAATTAATATGTGCTGAGATTTGTAAAGTATATTGTACTTACCCGCTTTGCTCAAACGACTTGCTCGCTTTAGGCCAAGTGGGTTTTCTAAGCATTTTTAATTTTTGATAATAAACAATTATTATAAATAAAATAACGCAATACTCATTTTTTGTTTTGAAGTTTAAGATCCCTCCTAAGAAATAAATCAATCATGTTGATGATAAAAGCCGAAAAACGACTTTTTTTTTTGGATATTTATTGTTAACCTACCTGCTTTAGGCCACTCTCCCCTAGATCTCTGATCTGGAATTGGTTCAAAATTAGGAGATTCCGCTTGTTTTGGGGTAATGATGGCCACTTACTAGGTGCTACTATAGTAAAATGGCCAACACTTCGGGTCTCCGCGGTGAATGCCTATAAGGGAAGTGCTCACTCTATCAGAAAAAAAAAAAGAATATATATATACACCTCTTAATACAGTGAACTTTCGGCTATAGTGAATGCAAACCATTAGTTCCGATTCTCTGCTCCTCATGGGAACACTTTGGTATTAGTGAACTTTGGATATAGTGGACGAAATTTTATGGTCCCCAGAGGTTCTTTATAACCGGAGTTGACTGTATATATATATATAAGGTGTCCCATGAAGGTGGTAACACGCTTTAATTCTTTATTTAGAGGAAAAAGTTCCTCCCTTTAATTTTTTAAAGGTTGCACTTTTTAAATTTGTGCATAACCCCAATACAAAAAATTCCCAATTAGTAAAATGTCCTAATTTTCCTCTATTTGTCTAATTTATCCTCTCTACATTAATGTGATGATGTACAAATTTCTGCCTTTCCTCATACAACGTCACAGAAATATCTTTGTGACGGGATTAGCGGCTATACATGAATTTGAATATGAACGTTCATGATAGATGTCAAAAAATTATTTCTTTTCGCAATTTCAGCACAAACCCTTAAATGCGATCATCCGATGTAATTTTTACTTTCCGAACATGTACCATGTAAGGAAAGTATTGTAATCATGAAAAAATTCGAATTCGAGATTTTGGTGTATTTACACGTTTTGAGGTCTTCTGAATTCATTTATGCTATTTTTGCGAGATGTGTGTGTGTGTGTGTGTGTGTGTGTGTGAACACGATACCTCCTGAACAGAGCATTCGATTGAGCTCAAATTGGGTATATATGTTACAAACCACCGTCGCAAGACCGGTATTGATTTTGGTGTGTATAGGTCTTATAGTTTTTCTACAAGGCTACGACAAAGATTTCTTTTACATTATGGCCTATGGGGGAAAATTCTTGAAAGTGCGCTAGCGTTTAAACGGTACATTCGATTGAGCTCAAATTCGGTATACATGTTATAAACCACCATCGTAAGACCGGTATTGATTTTGATGTGTATAGGACTTATAGTTCTTCTACAGAGCTACGACAAAGATTTCTTTTACATTATAGCCTATGGGGAGAAATTCTTGAAAGTGCGCTAGCGTTTAAGCAGTACATTCGATTGAGCTCAAATTGAGTATAATGTTATAAACCACCATCATAAGACCGATATTGATTTTGATATGTATAGGACTTATAGTTTTTCTACAGGGCTACGACAAAGATTTCTTTTACATTATGGCCTATGAGGAGAAATTCTTGGAAGTGCTCTCGCGTTTAAACGGTACTTTCGATTGAGCTCAAATTTGGTATATATGTTTGAATTATTCATCGATTAAAATTTATTTAAATGCTTGGTGATGATCTTAAGCGTAAGTGTTCGGAAAGTCGAGTGGTGTCACTCCAGATTTTTTACTTTCGAGAAACATTGAAGAGTGTGGTTTAAGTCAGAATATATTTATCTTGTCTCTGCCAGTTTTTAAGATATAATTGTCAAATTTCGTACATCAGGTCATTAGTGTATAGGACACATTTTTTTAACTGGGAATTTTTTCTACGGAAATCGTATGCAAATTTAAAAAAGTGTTACTTTTTGAAAATTTACGTCGGCAATTTTTTCTTAACATAGTCCTTTTTTTAAAACTTATTTTGAACATTTTTCCAACTTGCATTGCCCACTTATCTCTAATAGAAAGTGTTACCATATTTTTGGGGCACCCTGTATATGTATTGTTTTACTTACAGAAATCTACTCAGCAACAGATAATTATTGCAGATGATTGCAGGCACAACAATAATTTTATTACGAGGAAGTTGGTTTGATGTGGATATCGTCTGTGCTTGTGTTGTGGACCATGGCTATGTAATTCGCTGATAGCAATCTACTAGCAAAATGTGACCATTAAGGGGTGAAAGCTATAGCTTACACATTTTTTGCCAGCACACACTATGTTAGCACTATATTTGGAGTTCAGTCGGGTTAATAAGCTATGTCGGAAACCATTACGAATGAAGTAATTCACAGTTTTCACGATTGCGATTAGTCAAGCATAACTACGAATAGTAAGGGATGTTTCACTGAGGAAACCGTCTTGCATACTTACGTCGAGTCCCGAAGTTAACAGCATTTGCTTTCCTTTGATGTCAGAAACATGAACTTTTTTTTAAGTATGTGTTAGGTCAACTTTTTAAAAACTGGTATATTAAAAAATATGTAAATAAACAAAATATTAAAAGTGACGTTAAATTTGTGTGGATGTATGCGCTTTTGCTCGGATGATCAATTGTTGTCAGAAGGACTCGAAGACTAAAATTACCATCTTTTTAGTAGTTTTCTAAATTCTTTGGATGAATAATAAGAACCACGCCTAAGAAGACCCCCTCCCAGAATCTAAGGCTACAAGTCACTTTATTTTATTTAAGGGGTACTAGTCTTACTACATTTTATAAAAAATAAAATGACAGTTTAACAGACAAAGCGAAAAATGTAAGTTTGGCTGAACAGCAGATTTGTATTTTTATCATTTAAAAAAATGTTGAGTTTACTGTAGGTATTCAGTTACACTATTCTAACATTAAAAACACTGTTTTTATTGACAAATTTTCTTTTTATATCTCTAATGCTTGTGTCGTTATTTTTATCATTGCATGAACATTAGCACTTTTTATCGCAATTTATTCTATTTTAACGTCCTCTACCATATTTCTGAAGCTTTAATAAAATCCGTTTTGTAATGTTTCCTTGTATACGATATCGTTATAAATAAACATGGAATAAAAAAAAATATTTGTCACGGACTTAATTTTCAGGCTCATCAATTTTTTTAAAGTACAGAAACGGGATATTGTTGATAGAACTAGCGTTTCTAAGCTTTTAGATAACAGTGAAACTGAAAAATGATTGCGTTGAAAATTAAAAAGAAATTGCGCTGAAGCTGATAACGGAATGAATAGAATTTATATAAAAAATTTACCCGGAAGCAAATGCTAATGCTGAGAAAAAAAGAAATCCTTCATTAAAAAGTCTTTAATAAACACGATATCCTCAGGGAAAATTTCTTAAATATATTTTTTTCCAAACACACCTTAGTAGTAATAAAAGGTAGTGAGATATGCTTCATAATGCAGTGAATGGTTATGTTTAAAAAAAAAAGAAGGAAAAAAACAATTCATTACTTCATTATCCCATTATATTTAATTATGTTATGATGGATCGTGGTTATTTAAAACGTAAAATAATGGCGTGAGTGATGGAGCGTATGAATAAAAAAATTTACTTACTCTCTTTAGAATGTCTAAGGTGAATAAACACATATTTTAGTAAGTTTGAGACATTTTAATTTTAAAATAATAAAGTTTTCTTAAGACAATCTATACTCATGTTGAAGTTTATATGTATATAAGTCTTTTAACGTTGAAAAAGAAATTAAATTGAAAAAAAATCAGAAAATTTTGGTGTTATTTTTAAATTGATCATGAAAAAAACGTATATATTGGTCTCTCTGGAAATTTCATGCCGATTTTGAAAGAAAAAGAAAAGCAGGAGTTCTAAATTTTAGTTAAATATATAGGTACCATTTCTTTCTAAAACGTTTCTCCATCTCCATAGTTCAGGCATCATGAAAATTCCGTTCTTAAAGAATCTCTCTGGTTTTTCACCGAAAAACATTTCTACGGCAGTTTTTTTTTTTTTCCTTTTCGACCAAAGAGCTACAGTTTTTTTTTTTTCTCCATTGAGGGATTTTTGTAGTGATCGAAATAGGTGTAAATCAGAGGGCAAGATATCTGGTGACTATGGTGGGTGGGATAGAACACCCCAACAGCAACTTTTGTCGAGTTATCAAAGACACAAGAGTTCTCGCATTGTCTTGATGAAACACGACGCCCCGTTACTTCTGAAAGGTTTTTCCCAATTGCTGTCTTTTATTCGTTTTATTAAGTCAGTAAAAAACTCCCCGAAACGCTCGCAAGATTCTTATACTCGGCAATCAAATACGTCACGCTCCACTACATCTCTTCTTGCATTCACATAATCCTCCAAAAACCTTTAGAACGTCATCAACAGTTCCACAGCTTCCTTTCCATCACAGTTTAGCAGTATTGAAAATTTAACATCCCTTTATCTCTTGACATGGCTTCTAGCCCTTAAAAATATAAAACCACGTTTAAAACACCGCCCTTCTCTGCTATATTTCCACTTAAATTTAAGCATATTGGTGGCCATAAGAGCGTTTCCATTACGGAATATTAAATTGCAAGATTTTAACTCTTTAAAGGTCAACCACGACTATGCCATATTATACCTTCAAGTAATCTTTATTAGAGTGACGTAATCACGGAAAGTATAGAGGGCACCATCTACATCAGTTACAGTTACGTCATTGTGCATGTACATGGAACTTGCTAAAAGCTTCAATGAATTATGAGACTGATTGACTTATTGATGGAATGTTCTTGTAGGAGTGCCCTGGGCACTAGGCCTTTAACTCCACCAGGTGCAGATCTGCGCAGTGTATTTTCAGTCTTTTCTCGAATCTCCAAACACGTCGGATTGAGTTAAGTATCAGTCATTTACAGCAAGAAGTGATCTGTATGAACACTCCGCCCGATTAGATGTTGAATATTAAGCAGGGGAAAGGCTTTTTTTAACTTTTCTTGTTTTCAAAATGTTTGAATTATTTACCCAACAAGTGGCCCGTAATATTCAGAGAAATGTGTAGTCATAGTATGCAAATAATATTGTTAATTGTAATGCATACCATGATTTGATGTGTGATATATCTTGAAAAGGCGAGCATTTGCCGAAAATCGCCCTAGGTCTTTTGCGTTTAAATGGATTACGAAAGTCGTAATCTAGTAGTTCGACGAGAATGTCATTATAAATGTTGGTTAAGTTGTAAAAATTGAATGCAAGATTATAAGACATGAAGATTAATATAATTAAGTTACAGACGCTAAATCTTTTCTATGAGGGAAGTGTTGCCAAAGTCTGGACTGTACAATACAACAGTTTGACCTTCACGTACGGTATAGAGTCAGACGCTTGAATTGTATGCATATTATGCACAATATGCATTAAATTATGCTAAATACTTAATTTGAATACCAATAATTGTCATGAATTGCACTTCTCCCCTTTTCTCTACTTAAAATTATTACCCATCCAGTATACAAATTAAGAAATTTACATGTTTAGACCGAAACCCAAGCACATCCACGATATATCTTGTACCCTACTAGCAATTTTGCTCGGGCCTTCACCGGCCACGTAGCCTTGAGCCGATGAGAAGAAATAGGGCCGTTCACTGTGAAACTGCTCGGATACACGCAGTTCATGTCCCCTCGGACGTGGAAACGTCCGAAGTAGTCTAACCGATGAGTTTTCATCGGGTTGGATACGGATTTAGGGAACTGGCCCGTTCACTTTATGCGTGAGGTTGGCCGAACACCAGGGTGCGTATCACTTTTCGATAAGTTCTAATGTGGTGTTGACACATGCATTTAAACCTTTCCGTCCCTACGATGCAATTCGAATGATAACATTTACAAGTTTTTTGCAGATTTCTTTTATATTTGAGATGTATTTGTAATCGCATTTTTCTTATATGATAATGCAGTGCAGAAGCAATACAGAATAGAAGAAATACACTTTTACTACGCGTCGCATATGCATGCATGTACACCCTCCAAAGAAAGTATTCGAGCAAGAGATAAATTTCTTGCGTTGGTTTCGTATATTAAAAATTATTTATCATAGAATATGAATTAGGCTATGTATAAAAATAACTTTCCATATTTCTATCAAGTTGTGCGTTTTCAAAACTTAATTATTATTCGCAAATCTAAAATAGGAAATTTCTCTCTTGCTCGAATACTTTTTTTGGAGGGTGTAGGTATGTCGTATACTCCATCTATTTACGTATATAGTCGTACTATATACATAACTATACTATACGTTAACGTACTATAGTCGTATACTCCATCTACGTATGGAAGTAGATACGTATGTTACATGTTCGATTTGTTAGCACCAGAGTGCTATTAATTTCAACCTTGCTTTTTGTGTAGACACGATTTTGGTACAATTTTCGCGTCGAGTCACTTTTGAAATGTGTTTTTTTTTTTTTTTTAATGAATTGTGTGGCGTTTTTTATAAATATATTTCGAGTATAGCTAGAAAACACCTGGCGAATATTGTAAAATAGTTTTAGTAGGCGATTTTAAAATAGATTTTAATTCCGAAGAAGTGTTTTATAGAACAGCGAAGACAAATACGACACACTGATAGATTATAATACACTTTCCAAATGGTATTTATAAAGGTGAAGTATAGTTTGACTATGCCAGGCGAAAATTGTTAAACAGTTTTGGTAGGTGATTTCAATATAGATTTCTATTCCGAAGAAGTGTTTTATGGAACAAGGAAGGAAAACACGGTACACTCATGGATTATGATGCCCATTCCAAACAGTATTTAAAATGTCTACGGGATATAGGTGGAATACGCCTGGAGAAGATAGTAAAACAGTTTCAGTAGACGATTTTAAGATAGATTTCGATTCTATCTTAAAATCGCCCACTGAAACCGTAAGATGTGTTTTACGCTACAAGCAAGAGTTGATTCCTATTTTAACGCCCCCGCTCTCGCTAACCTAAAAAATCCCGCACTTTGGCGAGCTTTGCAGTCATGGGTCTCTAGGACTTATGCACAAGTTTCAACACTCCCAAAATAACTAGATGAAAACTACCGTGAACAAATTAGCGATAAACGCACCAGTTGAGGAATTTGAAGATACTTAATTATTAAAACTACATTAATTGGCAACCCAAAATAAATAAAAATGTAACGAAATGCTTTACTTACATGTAGTTCCAAATCGCCATTTTAATTCTAAATTACGATTGCCACATAAATACAAAAAATCGACGTGGTAGCTCCATATGTTTAATGATCGCCACCTTGGCGAGAGTCGGGGCGTTAAAGTAGGAGTCAAACCAGAAAGAGAAACACTGCACACTCTTGGATTATGATGGACATTCGAAACAATATTTAAAACGGTGAAGTATAGTTGTAATATACTTGGCAACGATTGTAAAATAGTTTTAGTAGGCGATTTTAAGATAGATTTCGATTCCAAAGATGGGTTTTATGAAACAAGGAAGCAAAATACGGCACAGTCATGAATAATGATACACTTTCCAACTTAATGGAATAAGGAAGAAAAATAGGGACGACGCATAAACTATGATACGCTTTTAATATATAGTACTTTGGTGCGTATTTAAAATCTGAAAGTGTTTCAGATTTTCTTCCTTTTATTTTTTTAACTAGTCCGAGTGCATAGCGCTCTGAACTGGAAGAAGGAAGGTGCCTGGTTCAAAACCAGATCGCGTCCGCCGACCTAACCGTTCGGAGTTTTCCGTGGTTTCCTCCGAAACTTAGCGTAAATACGGGTTAGGACCCCTTAGAAAGACCCCCACGGAGGGCACCCCACCCACAGGCCTAGATTCCTCATGTAGATAATTGACCTTAATCCCAGAACTCGCTTTAACTAGTATTTTGGTAATGTCTGTAAGTACACATGCTGCATTTTCGATCTAGTTTGATTAAATTTGAAGGACGTCTGCTCGTATGCATGTACTTATGTACGTATGTTCTTGTGTAATTCGATTAACTCAAAGAGGAATAGCCGAAGAAATGGGAAATTTAGGACTGCTTTAAAACATAGTATACATTTCCCTTTTTGATTCCAATTGAGTGAGTAGTTTATTTACAAGGTTATATGAAAGACTTTCGGTGCATTTAAGTCTATGGACATGTCTTTCACATTAAAAAGACCTGAACTATCTCTTTTTAGCTCATGCTCAAAATATTGCCAACTGTCCCCAAGCTTGGTAAATTTAGGGGCAATATTACAAATTTTGGCACCAAAAATAAGTACGTATCTCGAATAAAAATAAAAACTATTAGCCATAGAATATTGAAATTTTGTATTTAAGACTGTCGTAACATTTGGTTCTGCCCTTTCATTTTTGATTACAATCCACAGGCTAGGGTCACTATTTGGGTCATTCTTAAAATCTCGCCGTTTGTCGCCAAGCTGACGAAGCAGAGAAAAATGCCAATTTTTCAGCCAGGAATAAGTTTTCAATGCTGAAATCTCATCTTGGTGATATCTCTTACGCTTAACAAGATATTGAAGTATCGCATTTCAGTTTCCAATACATTTAAATGAAGTGCATCCAGAATGTGTAAAGTTTAACAGCCATACAAGAAAATTGTGTAGTTCACATCAGAACTTTTTTTTTAATGATAGGAAATCGACTTTCCGAACTTTCTTGAATTAGCTTACAATTTAAAAAAGATTTTTGACCACTGGAACTTTATAGAACTAGCTTACAGTTTTGAAAAATAGATTTTTAAAAAAGCATAGACCATAAGACATAAGATCGCTATAATAATTTTTAAAATAAAATAAATTCTAAAAATTTTATTGAAATTATTCTACACAAAATATATCATACACATAATTTACAAAAGAAGTATTTTCTTTGAGTTTTGCAGCAGCATCTTCAAACATCTTATTTTATGAGCAGCTTCTAGGAGAAAAAAAGAAAATTTTTAGAACTTAATTTACACAAAGAATAGGAAATGCAAAGTAAGTCTGCTTCATATGTTTTTTTACATAATTTCTATATCAGGGATTTCCAACCTTTATATTACTTCAACTCCCTAGAAAACGTTTTTTTCTGAATAGACCCCTACGTTTTCCCCAACACATCGGTATCTCGAAAAATTTTCCCAATGCACTCACAAAGACAGCAAAACATTAGGTGAAAGAAATTTTTCATGTGTCCGGCAGTAGAACAGTTGGTTAAGCTCGGTTCCCATTGGAACTCCGAAAGGGAAGCAGCACCTGCTTGGCCAGTGCCTAGAAGGGTAAACTCCTTTCTCGACTGAGGCTGATGTAAACCGTGTACGCTGTAGGGAATTAATGCACGAAAAATGTGTTATGACTTCAATGTTTTCCATGTTCAATCCATATCTCTCTTTGGGGTACCAATCCAGCTCTTAGGTCATCCAGCTGTCATCTGAAATTGGTTCAAAATTTAAGAGGGAGACCCAGGATAAGTCGGTATTCCCCTCACTGGGGATCAGCAAAAAGGAAGCTGCCCAATTAAGGCCATTTTCGTTTTATATAAAGGATCTGATCCCGCTCTGCAGTTGGCCAGAGGGTTTCGAAGCAACAATAACAATTTTCATGTTCTGCGTTTGCAGAATTTACCATGATTCAGACTGCAGGATGCAGAAAATGACCCCAAAGACGGATTTTTACATATCCCTTCTTTTTTCAACTTTTGAACCCTCTGAAGTCTTATTTCATGTCAGTTTGTTTGTTTGTGTTGTGATGGCAACGCTAAGGATGGGCGATCATCCTAGGATGAGGGGTTATCTCAAAATGTAATTTTTAAAAATATAATTCCCAAATTTTGTACATCACCTCATTAGTGTATGGGAATGCTTTTGTACGAGGGTCATATAAAAATGTAGAAAGTGTAACTTTTTGAAAATTAACGAGAGGAATTTTTTTTAACGGAGTCTTACTTCCGACCTCATTTTGAACATTTTTTCAATTTACACTGCCCACTTATCTCTAATAGATAAAGAATTAAAGCCCGTTACCACTTTTTTGGGACGCCCTGTACCAGTCTGGTTTATAGTATCCGCAGGTTCCGAAATCATCATTAACCAGTGTTCTGCTTTAAAAAAAAAAAAAAAAACAGTGGTCTGTTTTAAAAAAGAAAAAAAAATCACTGTATTTACGTATACTATTTCTAAGCTAATCTAAATTCATCAACGCGGATTTCGAAGTTTATAAAGCGAAACAAAACAGTCGTTTGAATATCAAATCAATGCTGTACAGCTTCTCATTTCCATAACCCTAAGAATCTGCGCTTTATGCCTTTGGAAAATATCTTGGCGAGTAATCGCCTCGTTTGACCTTTTCTTTTCTTTTTTTTATGGTCAACGGATGCAAATAATCGGTACTTATTTTGTCGTCGATAATTCACGCCAACAAATTTTTTCGCCAAAGGATTGCAATGCACTACATTGTAACAATGAATCTGACGTATTCCACACGTACACGAAATCGCTCTTTTTGGCTGAATGACTGTAAAATACATAAGTACCAAATAAGCTTGTTTTGGAAGTATGATTTTTTTATTAGATTCAATGAAGAATTTACCCGTATATTTTAAAACTAAAAAGCGATTAAGTGTATGAACTAGTGTAATTACACACTGTACGCCGTGTAAAGATAGGAAATAGATACTAATAAAATATAGTGTTATTCCATTAGTGTTATGCAACAGTATCAAGAGAGAAAAAAATAATTACAGAGATTTGAACTTGTACTTTACTTATATTAGACTAATACTATATTAAGATTGTCAAAAATTTGTTACAAATGATAGTTATACGTACCAATATAGACTAATCACCACCAAAAAACCTCTTCAGTTTTTTTCGTCTCCTATTCTTATGAAAACAAACATGGCGCCTGCCGGTAGATACTCGGATGTTGCCATCGCTCGACTGTTGCATGAACAGAGCGCATGCGCCAATTTTCATCGGCTGAATGCCGCTCGGCCGTTATGCGGGCCGAAATTTCTTTTCAGTTCAGCGTATTTTGATCAAATTTAGGCATATGGCCCGATAACTATGCCCGGTTATCGTTCCGAGCATCGTTTTATGGGTACCGGACCGATCAGTGTCTGCCGCACACATAACAATCATCGTTTTTAGATGGAATTCCGTGTCTGGGCCGAGTACCGAATTTCGGTGAGCGATGAATGCCGGTGGTTGGCCGAGCAGAAACTGGGTATTGTTGCTTGTAGGGTAGTAGCGAGGTGAGTTAATTATTGCTGCAGTATCTTGAAAAGATTATCTGGCATAACATAACTGCTTTCCCTGAAAGATTGAAAGAAAAACAATGATCATTAGAGTTATGACATCTGAAGGTTTGGTCCGATATAAACTGTCTCCAAGCATGTTGTCAACCAAATCTTTGATTTCATAGCAACGCATTCAAGAAATTCAGTTGTCAGTGATTCTGCAAGTCTGTAACTAATGCAGAATTGAACCTGGCATGACAAAGACATACAATCTTCGAAAGAAAAAACAGTTTTCCCCTTTACATACCTTCATGGGATTAAGTTTTGTAAATTTCATATTATATTATAAATAAGGGATATGTGGTGAGATAAACTGCTACAGAATATTCTTGAGACCACAAAAGTGTTGAATAGCTTGGTCTTGTATGATTTGGAACTTTTTTTTGTCCAAGATATCTCGCTGTGCCTACGGAAACCTTTTACTAGAATACATTACAACTGCTGGACAACAAAGTACAGCTTCTAAAATTAATACGGCAACTGTCAGTATCTTGCTTTGTTACATAAGCTTATAAAAAGCCAGTTATGCGATTTGAAGGTACTGGCTTTCCTTTGATGTTTACAAATAATTGAAATAAACCTCGAAAAACCAAAACTGGCCTTCTCTAATGATCTTACAAGTGAAATTGCATTGCCTTGTTCTTCGCCCATCTATAAATGAACTGGGCTAAAATTCGAAAGCGCGAAAAATGGGGGCTCTTTCTAATTACTTTTAACTTACGAAATGGGTTTCTTCGCGAACTGAATTATCAGTCTATAATTGTATTACATTCGACTGACGTGGGCGAAAATGTCGGGATTATCATAGTCGACATTTAAAAATTAAATCTTTGCATTTGAAGACGCACAAAAAAAGACGTATTTTAGGAACAGTGAGATTCATGTGCTTGAAAATATATGCATTATGAAGTTTTAATTTATTTAAGACTGTGTACCTCTAATTTAAATTTAATTATTTTTTCTTCAGTGACTAATGAAGCAATTTACATCTCACAAAACGCAAATTTTATTATTATTTTAAACACTGTTCTTGGCCTAAATAAAGTTACAAAAAAGCAGATTCATAGTTAAATTTCTTTCCAACCAAAACACTACTCATCTAAGGTTGTCCAATACACTTTGAAGAAGTCATATTTACACTAGCACTGGTTCTTCCTATCCAGCAGATTTTGTCCGTGGTATCCTACAAGTATTTTTACATTTCAGGCTTTTCAGAATTAAGAGTTCAGGAACATTTTGTTTCTTCTGCATGCCTCAAAAATTTTAGTGTATTTTGAATGTATTAGAAAAAATGTTGTTACCGGGCACTCAGCGAGGCCCGGGTAATAAGAACGGTCACTCAGCGAGTTAAAGTGTTTAGCTTTTTAACTCTTGAAGTCTAAAGTTGTAGATATAATTTACTGAGTACTTTGCATTTTTTAAATGTGTAAATGAGTAAAACAGAACTAATATATATTAAAACCACACATAATATTGAAATTTTGTAAATCCTCCTAGTATAAAAAAAATACTACAAAAATATAAAATTAAGTTTTGAGAAGCATCAGAAAATGTTCTATATTATTTTAAGGAATTAAATCCTTAAAACATATATTTGAAAGCAATTATTACTATTTAATTTTAAAATACTTACATTTTTCTAATTACAGATTGCTAACTGTTGCATATATTTATATTTAGCAAATAAAACAAACCATTTATGACTTTGGTTTTTTTTAATAAATTGTTGCACAATAGTTATAACAATGGAAAGTTAAATGCAGTTTTGTTAGCGGATGCCTAATTACTTGAAACAAAAGCATAAATGGCTAATTATTGTAAGATAAATGGTTATCTGAATCATTAACAGGCAGTTTTCGCTTCTGTAAGAGTTAATTTAGTTATGGAACGTGTTCTTTTTTTAACAGTTTTTTCGTGTTCTTACACACAGGATGAAAATTCATTACCAGTTTTTATTAGTCTCTCTCGAATAGAGTTACAACAATGAACAGGAACTTGATTTGAAAGAGCTGAAGTTTCAGACATATTAGGGTATCTAACCAGCAAAGAAAGTTCCTCGTATAACTTTGATTTTGATTCGTTTTGAAAATAAAAATCATTCGTAATTTATACGAAAATTTTTTAATAATAATTCAGCTAATACTTTTAATAAATTAACCAGCAAACTAGGTATATCTGTATATTGACAGCACTGTTGTGCAGCCTGCAGATGAAGGATTCGTATCATGCGAAATTAATTGTATAGATTTCATCAGTTAATCCATTTGACTTTTTTCTATTCTTTTAAAAAGTAAAATGAAGGAAATTTGTGGAGAACTTCGGAAAATTTAAATGAATAAAAATAAAGTAAGAAAAGATTGAGAATAGGAGTTCTTTAATATAAGAAACGGAGAGAAAAAATTTGGCTATTTAGAAATTGTGCTTTTAATTCTGTAATATAGTTACTCTTTCGTTTATTTCTGCGTTATTTTATAAAATAACTTATTTACTTTAAAAGATTAAATGGAATAATAGTATTACCAACACAGTTAATGGTAAGAGAAATTGCATATCATTGCATAATACCGTCCGCTGAAAGTCAAAAATTTATTTTTTACAAAAATGAAATTCTGGGGATTTTTTTATGTTTGTCTGTTGTCTAATTGTGAAGTCAATAAATTTATCTGTACTTTTATTATGTAGTATTCGATGCTCCTATTAAAAATTATGGTTATTGAATAGGGTAGAAGTAGCATTAACAGCTTTTATAAAGGGCTGCAAAAGTCTTGTCTAAAATGACGTTTCTAGAGGAAAGTGATGGAGAGAATGCTTTAGTAGTCTATCTCTATTATTTCGTTTAATAGTACAAAGGGTGTTTCGAAATTAGCTTTACAAACTTTCAGGAGGGGTAGAATACACCAACACGTTTCAAAATCATATAGCAATGCGGGTTCGGAAACGTCGTGCTCATTTGCCTGTTAATAATCACTTTAGTAGAAGTGTTCAAGTAAAAGTAAACTTTACCACCATGATTTTTTAAAATCTAATCCATCTTTCACCGATTGCACTTGGTAAAAATGGTTTATTCAGAATTTTTTCTTTCATTACATTGATGAAATTATCGGAGCAAAGCCCATTGTTAATGAAACTTGGTTAAGAAATTAGACACACACTTCAACACTTCTTCCAAAGGGATTATTAGCAGGTACAGAAAGAGGACTTTTCCGACAACGCATTGCTATGCGATTCTGAACCGTCTTGGTGTATCCTACCCCTCCTAAAAGTTTCCAAAACTAGTTTCGAAACACCCTGTATTATACTTATTTGCTATAAAAATATGATGTCTTCCTCCATCGCTGCAAGGGATGTTCAATGACAAAAAGAAACAAGTCAATGTCTTGCGTCCTTGGCATTCTTGTAATCTTTCATTTGCACCTTTGCAACAGCAGCTTCCTTGATTACTTTTTATAGAGTAGTGAGTTTGAAAAGCTCGTTTCATTTTGTGTTTTCATGACATTAAGCAACCCAAGTGCAATTACTTTTATGAAAAAGTATAAAATTACGTCGCCACAAAGCGATTTCATTTTTAAAATATTGCTTTTCCTCTCCGAAAGTAAACAATATTAATCGTATTTACTGTGATTCCAAATTTTGCTATAATTTTGTAGTTAAAAAGCAGCACATCAGCCTCAGATTTTCAACTCAAACTCATTCTCGAAACTCAAAATTAGTATCAACTTAAATCCTATGAAATGGGGAAGTATATCATGCATTATGTATTCAAGTAAAAATAGTCCTTTACGACAATACTCAGTTTTACAGCAGTTTGAGACTTTTCTGATACCTTTTAATGGATTAACTTACACATGGCAGAATATTTCGAAGCACTTAACAATTTAAATGATGATTAAGTACGGAAGATAAATGTTCTTGAAATATAGGACTGAGAACTAATTAAATACGAAACTTAGAGCGTTTCCATTGCGTATTGTTAATAATAATCAACGACATGAACAAGTTTGACTTTTAACGCAAGCATGGTAATTCGTAACTTAAAGATGCTGTGCTTCAGATGCTGTTATCATTTATAACAAGATTTCTAAGAATATGCTTTATTCAATTCGTCAGCTTTAATTACAGGGAGTAATTCATTGTTTGTCTTTTATCTAAGAGTAAAGGATGAAGAGTACTTTACAAATCTAATCGGCTTAATGATGACAGAAACTCACTGCATATCTATATTACGTTTAATACTGATAGATGAAGTAACCATGTTGTTTCACAGAAAATTAAAGTATATTTGAAAAACTTTTGAAAATATTTACTATGCAAACTGATAATTAATTTTTCATAAACATTTTAAAATAAATTCGCGTTATTATAATTAGGATTTACTCAACAAAATATGAGTTTTAACGGTGGAAAACTGAACAATGTATTGCAAAATTAATGCAATTAATTTTTCGTAATTTGATTTCACAAGAAGTGTAGAACGGTTGTGAGGCTATTTATAGAATGATTTTGCAGAATTAAAAACATAATTTAATGCGTAGTACTTATACAAGAAGAAATAAAATTATTTATGTAAATCCTGCAAAAAAGTTGAATTTCATTAAATATTCTTCGGCTTAGATCTAATTTATTTAATCTGTTTTAGGTATTGTCATTAGCTTTAAAATAAATATTATTAATTCTAAAATTCTTCGAAAAATAAGTTAATTAATCTTTCCCGTCATATTTATTAAATTGAAGAAGAAACATTTGCAACAAACAAAGCATATTCTTGAATCAGCATAGTTAGTTATTTCGATTGTATTCAACTCATAAAGTTAATTAAAATTCGATAAACAGTGTTACCTTGTTTAACGGCAGCAATTTTTTCTTGGATAGTCGTCATTATCGAAAGCGTAATTTCCTTTAAGATTTAATTGAATATTGATTTGTTTTATTTGGCTCCTTCCCAAAATTATACTTCATATTAAATGAAATTCTATTTGTTGACTTTAAATGTCATACTATCATTCATTTGTGTAATTTAAAAAAAAGTAATAATGATAATAATAATTAATAAAATGACTTTATTAATTGTCCCGAAAAAGGTTTTTAGCACTTTGGCAATAAACCGCTTTCAGTTAAAAATAACGCAAACGCCCAGCTGTTTATTTCAAGTTAGTTTAAAATCGTCCATTTTTAACGTATAGGTCCGCCTCTGCAATAGAATATTGATAAAATATTTTGGTATTAAATATTGTCTAAATGTAATGTTCCACTTTTCTGTTTTTAGTGTTTCCCTGTTAAATATTCCAGTCTTTTGTTTGTTAATCATGCATAGCATAAATGTTATCTATCAAAACGAATATTTTCATAATATGGTGTATTTACAGTGGTGTGCAATTAATTCCATTGCGGAAAATACTCTGTAGTAACGTTCATATTGATAAAAAATCCTAATATGGGTACATAAGTTCATTGAGCAATTTTAATTATTAATAATGGAATACTGACATAAAATGAAACACCGTTTACTTAACTTAAACCATTTTATTGTGTTAAAAAATAATAATAAGCTAATATTTACAAAAAATTACTATTTTTTCTGGTGTTCTTTACTGCAATGTATCCTGTTATTCTCTGTGGCATAATATTTTCACAACTTTTTACCATTTCCTGGAGGAGTACATAACCAGGTGTCGATCCGTGAATTATTTAGAGTATCCCATTTTCACGAAAACAACTTATTTTGGGGGGATTTAGATATCTATTTTGTGAAAATAATTTACAAAGTAAATTGAAATATAGTGTAAAATGCCAATGAAGTGCTGTTTTATTCAACTGCATTCTTGTGAAGGGGTCATTATGATAAAATTTTATTTTTGTGAAAGGGCCATTTTAATCAGGCTATTCTGTTCTTTTCCAGTGTCACTGGCTTGAGCTGAGAGATCTTTCAGCTCTAAAAAAACAAAAAATTATGTCAGATCAACCATAGGACATGAAGGACTTACCATCTAACCACTCTTACCATGAAGACAGATTTTTCTCATTCTTTGGTGTAATTGAGGACTTGGCAACTGAAAGAGCCAGAAGTGCTATATCATACAAACATTTATAAGCAACTAAATTTGCCGCGCGCGCAATTGAAGTATTTCTTATTTCTTACCATCGTATGACTTACCATAATCAGTATGAGAATGTTCTCTCGCACTGATGTTGGTAAGCCATACTTACCGAAATCGGTCTACGGCATTAACTCTCATTCGTGTTTGCAAACGTTTTTCTTTCTGTCTAATTCATTTGGCTACGAATTTTATAATAACTCTGCTTTAATTTTCAAATAGCGAGCAAACAACATTTAAAAAAGTCTTAGATTTAATTGTATCAAGTGATTCTCTGTATGCATTAAGAAAGAATTTCAGAATTATGTGTACAGCTGCAGGAAAACAAAACCAGCCACTTGTACGTTTTTCGGCCGTCGTTCGTCGTACAGCGAAGTTACAGATACCAATCGTTTACGATTGACGTACACTTTAATTTGCTGTGCATAAAAATTGAGGTCATCTTTCCCAATGGCAACCCCTGGATTTCACTTCATATTTCAAAACTTTAGCTCATCTTAACCCCGGATACCAATTTTCACTAAATTTGAACTTAAAACGAGTGAGTTAAGAGCTTTCAAAATCCCCCTCCCCAATGTTAAAATATTTTTTCATATAATATTGATAGTAGAAGCTGATTTTTATTCGTACTATTAGAACTAAACGACCTAAACATATTTTACTATTATCATAAATTTTAATAAAATAATAATATGAATTATGAATTATTAAATTAATATTCAAACGATTATGAATAGCGATTTAGCCAAATTTCGATGGAAATAGATGCAGAAAGTAATATTACATGGCTGTGCAAAATTTCTAGGTTCAGTAGTTTAATTTATATTAAAATGACATATGTTATTTTCATGAGTTAAGGAACCATATATAAATTTAATAAGTGACAATTATTTGAAAATTGCTTAAAATAAACGTAAATTAGATTTCTTTTGTGCAAAAACACAGTAAAAGATAGTGGTATTAAAAAATGTCAAATTTTGAAGCTGATAAATGAGAAATTTTTACAGTTTGATGGTGATTCTATAAAGCGTCTATTGTTGCGTCAGTTACCATATGCCCTCAAATAAAATATTTACCAGGTATAAAAGTAGATGCAATAGATGTATGTCTTCCAATGCAACGTCCTTTCTCTGAAAAACTAACATCCTCAACATTCCAGGCATGAATTTGACCTTTTATAATAGTGGAAAGATTAGGTCTTTGGACTTCCCCATACTTTATCAAACATTCAACAAACATTCAAAATCACGTTTTTCTCTCTAAATTTCCATCTGACTATAAATTAAAATACCGCCAAAAGAATACTGCACATTGCAAACGATAATGTTAAATGAAGGAAGTGAAATAACATACACAGCAGTAAAATTGGGTCGGCTAAAAAGCAATTGTGTTTTTTACATGAAATTCAAACAAATAAATTTTCAATCATGAAACCATTCTTAAGCTCGACCGTAGCTGAATAACATTCATGCTTGTAGTCAGAAGAGCAGAGAACAGCCTCTCACTCCTGGCAACATTTCACCTTTCTAAGAGAAAGTTGAAGATAAATAGTCCATAACAACTTCAAAATTAGGAAGATTTTCAAAATCGTGAGCAGTCGTTCTGCATTTTTCCTTTACATCATGTGTACGAACTAGGGAAATTATGGACTCACTGGTCATTTGGACCGCTGACTAAATATTCTTACCCCTGATATTCTCAGCACAAAAAACTTTAAGACTAGAAGCAGTATTTTCCTTGAAAATAATATTTATTTCGTTTAACTCTCCCTAGCAAAATTAATGAAAGGCGAAAAGTTCGGAACCTACTAATAGCGTTTTTCAATTTGCAGAAAGTCCCTTAAAATCGCGCCAAAAAATAATCCGCTATATCTCCGAAAATTAACGTAGAAAATTGCTGAAAATTTATATTTGGGGTAATTTGGAGGTTTTGTTTCGTTTAATAAAGTCAAAATACAGTGTTGCCATTGAGAAAAACGAAATTGATGCAGAATTAAATATGAAGACGGCCCCTTATGCAAATTAAATTAATAGTAAATTAAAGTACACGTTATTTGCAAACGAATGGTATATATAATTTTCCTGTACGACGAACGACGGCCAAATAAAGAGTAGGTGGCCTTTTCCCCAGCAGCTGTACATTACTTTAAAATAATTCTGATAAAATACTTGCAATTTTTTACGGAAGTTTTATCATGTACCAGGTTTTGTATACATGGCTTATGGTAAATTTAAAGTATGCTGATTCTAAAGTGTTTTAAAAATGTTTCCGGATTAAAAAAAAAATGGAATGGTTTCTTTGGAGGGGGTAGGGTGTCGTAAATACTTGACCTGGGGCCTGAAAATTCTGTCGGGTGCCCTGGCTAAATAATAAATACTTGAGTAAAATATCAAGGAGTGCTCCAATGTAACTCTAATCGACATTTCACTTTAAAATCGTGCAAATCCTATTCAGATTTCTGAACTCACTTTCCAAAAAATTAATTAGGCTCCTGTAAAGTATAATTGCTTCAATTATTGTCTACAGTTGATAGTAAAATATCCTACATGGCTTTGAATAATGCAGTTCAAATGAATACACACTGTTTGTTTGTAAATCTTACTTTGGAAACTTAATACTACAGGGCTTTCCTTTACGTGAGATTAACTTGCACATCAGATACAGTTCTAAACCCTAGGAGATTCCGATTCACCTTAGTGCGTTCTACCTCTCCTGGAAATTTTTACTGACGGTTTTGACTAATCTCGCACACGGCATGCTACAGAAATTATTTTTCCATATTTCCTGGATTTTCGTAATTTCATTAATGAACAGTCAGCTACATATTTTTTTAGCAGTTTTCGTGTGTGAGAAAGTGATCCCCGCAGGACAGCAGATTCCTCAGGAGCAAGTCGCTGGATGCGAGATCGGCACTATAGGGTGGATGATCAAACACTTCCCAGAAATTTCGCTGGAAGAAAAAAGTTCTCAGACCCTTCCCTCCAGAAATTGTGCCTTAAATTTTGCTGGGAATTCGCCGACCTGCAAAAACTCAATGAGCAACGGCGACTAGGAATTCGCCGTTTTCATCTTAAAATCCTGAGTACTTACTTTGTAAATACTCTTTCAAAATGTGTGACCTCAACGATGGACGCTAATTTTCTTCTGAAAGAGGACCAATGCTCCAAAGTTATACCTATTTTACAAGCCGAAGTAGCAAATCTCGCGAACCCTAAATTTTTTCAACTCTTTTAACTGTTCTTTCTTCAACTTTTTATTTGCATTTCATTTTTAAAAAATGATAAATGATCTGATGTATGAGAATTTAGAATCCAAACTGGAAACCGTTTAGAAAAAATGGCTGTGTGTTTCAAAACGCAGAAAACAATTTCCGTCGTGCCAGAAAATATAAGTTTTCATCTTAATTACACTTTTCAATTCTAATCTTGATTCACAACCCTCCCTCTCGGATTCTCAGAAGGAATTAATGAAATTGTATCTCATTCAGATAGTCTCTATTTCTATTTTACCCATAACTTAAATTGGTTTTCAAAAACAATTTCCATGCCATTTTGGAGTGCATATTAATGATGAAGTGCGTTTTGAACATTTTCTGAAAAAAAATTATATTCCAGTCATTAGTTAATGCAAAAGCAATTATAACAGTAATTAGATAATGCTTGTGCAATAAATGTTCCAGTTGAATATTTGTGCATTAAATAAGTTGGACTAAATTGTTTTCATGTTCTCTTGTAACACAAATTTCATTTTTTAAATACACTATTGCGTATTTTTTCTGAACGTTCAATTACATTTTAAATTTTTTATCATTACAGTGTCAGAAATTAATTACTGTAACAACAAATAGGTATTCCTGTGATGTAAAAATGAGAATTTCTCCGGTCCTGTTTTTATAAAGCATATTTATGTCTTGGCTCGTTTCATAGTTCTAGTTAAATATAAAAACTTGTCTTCCCCTTCACCTAAATCTAACAATGTAGTGATACAATCGATTTTGAAAAACCCTTTTCTTGAATTAAAAAAAGAAATATGAAAAAATCTAATGCAAATTTTTTTCTGTGCCTACTGGCGATGTGATAAGTTTTACACCGACTTTTGAGTTTTAATAGAACCATATAACAATGTTAATCCTCAAATGTCAGTTTTAAGATAATTTAACACTACGTATTAAAATTTATCGAAGAAATATGCACTGTAAATGCAGTCATATGCAAATATATTCTCAAAAAACCACTGATAGTAAGCCATTTCATCTAAAAATGTAAATTCAAGATTTGAAAGAAGTATTGATTTTATCTCAAGTTTTTTGTTTTTCCAGAGAAAAATCTAATTAAATTTTACAACTGTTAGGAGAGTGCATTCTATTTGCTATAAATAACATCACGCTTTTTTTCAAATAAGTCTCAGATGTGAAGATTTCCGTTTTGTTCAAAAAGGAATGTTATCAATATTTCTTTTCATCTTATTTATAAATTGGATTTTTTTTAACCGGGAAATTAATTGCCTAAATTAAAAATCAAAGTAATTATATTTCCAATTTTTCATTCAAAGAAACTAAGTGACAAAATAATTTTAATAAAATGACAACTTACAAATCTTTCATAACGTTTCTATCATTTAAAAGACATCAATTTTTAGTTTCTTTTAATGTTGAGTTTCTGGTAGGAACATGGACGGTTTTCCTGATCATCGTTCATGCTAGAACAATGCTACATAAAGGGTTTCTCATAACTATTGGTACAAAATTCAATGAGAGGTAAGGCACATAATAAGGAATAAGAATCACATAGCAAAATGTGGGTTCATAAACGTCGTCTTCATGTATCTTTTAATAATCACTCTAGAACAAGTGCTGAAATAATGGGCAATTTTCCTACCATTGTTCTTCAAAATACAAATGTATCTTTTATAGAAAATACATGAGTAAAATTAATTGTTAAAAAATTCTATTCCATTTCATGAAAATTTTGGAGACACGCCCACACACACTCATTGTTTATGAAACTTAATTTAGAAATTAGACGAACACTTCAACATTTTTCCCAAGGTGTTTATAACAGGTAACTGAAAACAGCGTTTTCGACCCCCCATGTGATTCTGATTTCTTATGATGTGTCCTATCTGCCCTTAAATTTTGTACCAATACTTATGGGTCACCCTATTCATACCGTTCGATAAAGAATACGTAAGCAAAAATTTTTATAATGATTCATCATCATAGTTTAATTTATAAATATGATTTTCCGAATGCAGTTTTTATTTATAATATGGTGTATAAAGCCATTTTAATGCAAGAATAGTTTTGGATCAGCATAGTTGGTAAAACTGATACTTATTAAATGTTGGTCCAGGAACCTAATTTTCTTTCTACAAATTAATCTGTGTGCAATAACAGAAGTGACAGGTTGTTGTTATGTGTTAAAATCTAACCCCCAAACCAATAAATATAACGAAATTAAAATTACGTAACTGCAATACATTAATTTTATATGTGATTGAATAGAAACTGTCATTGTAAAAAATTGTTATTATGATTATTATTTTTCCTGAAGATTGCGAATTCTTCCATGATTCTTCTTTCCATTACACTTCGATGCATCTTTCTTATCACTTAGTTTCATTGCGTCCATTAAAAGTTTTAAATTGGTTTTCAAAGTAAGTTTCTTTCACTGAATTCAAATGCGTTTGCAATTCTTAATAACGGCAGCCAATCAGATTTCTGAAGATTTGACTCGCACGTGACAGATTTTTATCGATAAAAGATAGCCTTAGGATTTATTTTTTATCGTATGTGGGTTATTCTTTGAACGAGAAAATTTTGTATCGCATTGGATGAATTCTATCCATATTATCTTCAAACTGTTACTTCTACGAAAATTATTCAGTTACGAAGTAATTAGACTCTAGTTGTATAAATATCCTTTAATCGATATTTTATTGTTGCAGAGAATCGAACGAAGAAGATTCCTTTAGCGTGCTCAGCGTTGCTTCTTTGTATTGGTTTTTGAACGATGCTTTGGGCCCAAAGGTGAAAATATGGTACAAAATATTTTTTCTGTCATCACCAAAAAAAGATGGTTCTTAAGATTCATACTGATACTCATGTGCGGTTCTTCACGTAGGCAAATCCTTCGTCTCAAATCATAACAAGCCTGAAAAAAAAAAAAAAAATAGAAAATTAGAAAATTTTACAATTCATGAAATGCATAAAGAAAACATGCATTTCAATACCAAATGAATTAAAATTGTTTCTTAAAAATGTTTATCTTTGCAAAGTTAAAACGTTACTTCTTGCACGCTATTAGCAGCCATAAAAGATAGATTCCGCAAACCTAGATTTAAAGATCTGGATAACTATTGCAAAGTATACAAAAATAGTGAACACGACTAATCCTCATTATTCTACGAAAACGATTGAACGAAGTTTGGAGACTATGCCAATACTACAATAACAATATATTTTGAACAATAAACGGGACTTTGCGGAGAGTTGTAGAATCAAACTTATACCATCGGGGTACTTAAACGTATTATACCATCGACCATTTCTGCCGATCTTCTGTGCTATTAAACACCAATAAATTTAAGAATTAGGAAATTCTCTGTTATTAGTATTGATAACGCTATTTCATTATATTAGATAGCCGTTTACTTTTTTTAACACAATTCATTATTCAGATTAACTTAGATTGATGAACTTTGGATATACTTGTTATATTTGTGTACAGTAAGTATAATTTATACGTATTTTATTTTGCAATATCATTTTATCTCCCAGCTGTAAAACTTTTGATCTCTAAAATTATTAAAGTCAATTTGGTGCTGTCGACATTGTAGTATGTAAGTACCACTCAAACGTTTGTCCACATGAAGCTCGATTTTAGAAATATTAGCTTATGTTTTGAAAATTATACGTCAGAATTGAACCAAAATTTATTTAAAGGCGTTTTCAACCTTACTGATTTTTATAAATCTAACGTGTTCCTGATGAGAATAAAGGTTAATAAACAATTATTATTATCATGATAATCAAATTACAATTCTTTAAAGATGATATTTATCGTTAGGGTTTTATACAAAAGCAAAAGAAAAAATGCAATTTATACATTATTTTGGATGCAATGTCCTAAATATTATTTAACATTAGATTTACGTTCATCTTTATAATTTATTGTTTAAAATGAATAAAAATTGGCAATTTGAATTCTTTGGCATGCTAAATCAGAACATCAAGTGAAAAGTTTTTTTTTTATGTTATTAAAAAAATATATTTGCTAATTACCTTTCAAAATATTATGACAATTTTTTATGTAGTTGATCCTATATAAGTAAAGGTTACGATATATAGTAGAGAACATTCACTGAAATAAAACAACACATTTTCATTGACGTACGTCAACTACAATCAAAGATGTCGCTCTCATTCGGATCTGCGTCAGCTCCTGACAGTAAAGATAGATTGTTCCTTTTTAGAGTCAAAGAAAACATTAGCTCGTAAAATTTCCATGAATTATTTGTTATACAATGAACAATCCCATTTATCTCCTTGTTTTCAATGACTCTTGCATAGGGAATGCAATCCCGATCCCGCGGGAACGGGATCCTGCGGGATCCCGCACAAATGTTTGTGGGACTAGTCCCGCGGGATTGAAACTGAGAAATAAATTATTTTAATTACGATTTCACGCCACCTTCCCGATCATCAATTGGCCAAAATTTGTTGCATATGTGTGTGTCTTATCTCACAATACATGAATCAATAAAATTTAAAAGCTTTAATTTTCCTAATTATCCTCCAATGGGAGTCTGGGTCAAATATTGTAATCTAAATTTTTCAAACTTCCCAATCTCCAAATGAACTGAAATATTTCATGCTAATTTTTCTCTTGGCGAACAATCACGAATCAATTATAAGAAGTTTTCCTTTTAATTTTTTTTTAATTCACGCTTTTAACTATTTTGCTAAAATTACACTAAAACTAGGAAGAAAAGTGACTCTTTACATTGCCTTTTTTACATTCTTTTTTAGCAGCTAAGAACTAAATATATTATTTTGAATATCATAACTATCGTATATATTATTTCTCAAAGGTGTTTTTTTCTGACGCGGCTAGATCTCATTAAATACTTGGCCAAAAAAATAAATAAAATACACAGTTAAAGCTTATAATTCCTACTTTTGACGAAAAATATGCAAAAATTCGGAAAAAATCTTTTTGTTAATAAAAAAAATAAAAAAACAAACCATATATGATTATTATTTCTCAAAGGTGTTTTTTTCTGGCGCTTTCTCATTAAATACGTGGCCAAAAAAATGAAACAGACTCCATGGTTCCAGGTTGCCATGGAGTCCGATGAATTGAATATACTTTCTCTAAAAATGAGTGGCAACGACAGATAAAAAATGAAGAAGAATAGAACAGCTCGGAGTTGTTATCATGTTTTTTGTGTATATTGGATGGATGATTGAAGGTAACTAGAAATACAGGTTTTTTTGTAAATAGTTTGTAAAATAAATATTTAAATGAGGTTAAAAGAACTTCTTATTTTGTCTTTTCAATCGAGTCGTCTCATTTTGATAACTCAGTGAGTTGTATTCATCAGCCGCCAGCAGAATGTTTTGTTCTATGCCATTTTCTCGAAGGTTTGGCGACATTTTTCTGGCGCCCCGTGTGGGCGGCTCCGATAAAACTGTACTTATTCCCCGGATTAATTTCAACACCTTCGGATCCAACCTTCTAAATGATGAGAAAACAATTTCCAATAAAAGTAGCCTTCGCTATGCCCATTAATAAAGCTAAAGTCTAGACGCTTCAAAGGGCAGGATTGTATATACCAGAACATGTATTTTCACACGGACAATTATATGTGGCTTTTACACGAGTTCGCAAATTCAATAATATTCATGTTTGTAGTCTACTTTTTGAATGATTTCCAATCAAACGCCTAACTGACCCGTGAAAATATTTAACAGAATATTATGTACTTATAGACACATTTATTCATTTTCACACTATAATATTTCCATTTTTAGTATTAAATACGATATTGTGCGATATTTTCGCACGGGTCAGCTAGTAATTTTCATATTTCTGTGAGCTATTGTATTAATTATACAAAAACATTAATTATTACTTCCAACAAGATTACACTTGATCGTAAAATCTTACTTTTTCCATTTTCTCTCTGTTGAAATGAATTTTTAGCTGAATGAAACGCTAATCCCGCGGAATAAATAAGTCTCAATCCCGAAATCCCGCGAAAGGAAAAACAGTGCGGGATTGCATTCCCTACTTTTTCAACTTTACAGGGAAAGGGAAGCATTTTCATTTAAAAAATCAGCTGTTGCCTTTGTTAAAAGTGAGTTCGGTCAAACTCATTGTTTATTATCTTAAGAATAACTAGCTAATTAATTTTATGACTAACAGGCGATTAATGTGCGTACCTAATCTTTCAATTAAAAAAAAAACTTTATTAATAACTGAAAAGGCATCAGAGCTATAACAGATTCAGAAAACCTTTTAAACAAGGTGCTAAGATGAAAAAATAAAAAAATAAAAATAAATTACAACAAATTCCTAATGTGTGGCATCTTAATTTGGAAAAGAATGGAGCAAAATGCTAATTTGTTCAATATTTTCGATTTCTTAATTCTTCGAAAGATATTTTGTATGCAAATTTAAACTTTAAAACGATTTAATTTTGTTGGGTTGGCAACTTAGCTCCTGTCGGGTTTTTTTTTTTTTTTAAATCTGTGAAAGTTTATTTTTGAATAAAAATTAACTAGTTATTCTATTCTCCCTTGTTGGCTATTTTTCCACGATGTTCAACAAGATTTCCAATACAAGGTTGGTAGAAATTACCCGGTTTTGGCTTGAAAAATAGAGACAACCAGAACAGTCTTTGAGGTCAAAATTTGCATTTTTTGAGCTTGGCATACCAATCACGAGTGGTTCTTTCAGCTATGGCCACGAGGGTCGTGGGTCATAGGTCGAGGGTCATAGAACAAGTGGGAGGTGGGGCATTTGCCTCCTCCTGGAGTTTTGTGTGCCGTTTTTTATCCTTGCTTATTTGTGCTTCCCAACGTACTAACTATATGTCGCAGAAATCTTTTCATACTCATCACAAATGACACGAGCAGCTTTCGCGGCCTCAATTAAAAGCAAAAAGAAGTAGGTATCGCAAAAGGATCATTTTGTCTCAAACTGACATTCATTTTAATGATCTGAAAGTTCTCATGAGTTAACTCGAACAAAAAAGAAGGGAAAATATAGATTCTGGTAGAATAAAACATCCACTCCCGAATGACTTAAAACATTATGCCAAAAACATTTAACATTTTGAAGCGAAACCATTTCCCAATGCTGAAAAAAGTGCAAAGCCAGCTGTGTCAAAAATGGTCTCTTAATCTGTGTGAACGCGATGAACGATTCGATCGACGCACCATCTTGCTGGTAGTTAAATCGAGCTATGGCAAAGGCTACCCTTTTTTTAGGTACTGGCCAGTCTATCCAGTTGTTCTTTTATATCAATGTATTTCCATCATATTCTGCAGTTTTCAGCAGATGCCAGTGCTGTTAAAAATATTCCTGACAATTTTACAAATAATCGACAATTTTTATTGGAAATGATGTACTAAAAAGTAAAGGATTCTCGTCTAACTATGTCACCCTTAAGTACTTTAATAGAAATCAAATTTATTCTTCGTGACTGATAAAAGTCAAAACGTCAGAGTTTGTCACACCGTGCTTTAAAGATTAATGACAAACGGAATATTAAAATTTAAAAAAAATGCCAGGAACTTAGTTGCCAAATAAATAGATTATTTTTTCTTACCTAAACTTATATATTTTGATTAAACAGTTCCGAATTTCTAACACAATATCGAAGAAACTATTAGTTTCATAATGCTGAAAACATATGAGTCACTTTCCACTTTGCATTTAAGACAAAATTTATTCAGGCGGGAGGGGGGAAAAATCGTATTAAAATAATTTTAAGTAACTCAAAAACCTAAGATGTTTCGCAAGTACAGTTATTAAAAATGCTCGCTAGTAATATTTTCCCCTGGATTAAAACTATTTTCAGACTGATAATCAGGAACGAGTTCATTAAAACTTAAAAGTAAATTTAATTGCAATATCGAATCCTCATTATAAAAAAAGAGGGTTGGGAAAAGGGAAAGAGAACGGAAAGACAGTAAAACCATAATTAGATGTTGCGTTATTAAAGATTGCGCGGATGCATTAAACTGCTTGAAAAAAAAAAGAGCAAGATGAAAAATTCTCAACAAATTAAAAGTTCACATTGTTTAATTAATTTATTTTGCCGAAGATCATTTCTCTTTCCTACTTGGTGTTTTAATTTTCACGATCGCGAGGCGTAAGTAATTAATATTATGAAATAACTCGAAAAAATAATTTTTAGAAAATTAATAGCTAAGAGAGCATGTTGATAAATATTTTATATAGAATGAGCGACTGTATTGATTGGGCATTTTTAATTCGCAGGAGTAAAGAGATTTTTAGTCTGCTTTTAAATACATTCATATGTTTGTTTTTAATTTTTATGTTGTTTTTGTCCATATGCAAACCTTTTAATAAGATACACATAATTAAATAAAAGCAAATGTAGAACATTCAACACACCAATTAAAACAAGTAATTTATTCAGTTACTATATTATTTGCAATTTGACTATAGATGATCGTTAATTAATGGACTTGAATTTGTAAAACATATTTTTAACATGAGACCGAGGGGAAAGTCTATTAATAGCTTTCCAGGGTATTAGAAATTAAATTAAAATCGAACTCCATTACGATGAAAGAATATCGCTCCTTATTAAAAAAGAATTTTTCCCCTAAAAAGATAATATGTGTAGATCCGTAATCAGTTACTTGATACTGGATTGAGCCGAATTGCCTTGCGAATGATTGCGATTATCACCTCAAAAAGTGACCATCGCAAGTTAGAAAAGTTAGAAACCCACCGGAGGGGCCGAACCAAAGGGTTTGCGGCAAGAAATCCCTCCGGGGAAGCAATTCAACCCGTCCGGCACAGCGACACAGGCCAGAGAACTCCAGCTACTAAACCCGATCGGGCCACAGCCCGACGCGCCCAGCCCCCAAAACCATCACAAGCCCCGAAGCTACATTTATTAAATTCAAAAAAAAAAAAGGGGGGAACTACAAACTATACCGCTGGCGAAACACAACGATCGCAAGTTAGGTGCTTTGAAAATGGTAGTTGCAACAGTGCAATTAAAAAAAAAATCTGGAGTGACTCCACTCGACTTTCTGAACACTTACGATTAAGATCATTACCAAGCACTTAAATAAATTTTAATCGATGAATAATTCAAACATATATACCAAATTGAAACTCAATCGAATGCACCGTTTAAACGCTTGCGCACTTTCAAGAATTTCTCCCCATATGCCATTATGCCATAACATAAAAGAAAGTTTTGTCGTAGCCCTTTAGGAGAACTATATGTCCTATACACACCAAAATCAATACCGGTCTTAGGATGGTGTTTTATAACAAGTATACCGAATTTGAGCTCAATCGAATGCATCGTTTAAACGCTAGCGCACTTTCAAGAAATTCCCCCCATAGGCCATAATGTAAAAGAAATCTTTGTCGTAGCCCTGTAGAAAAACTATAAGTCCTATACACACCAAAATCAATACCGGTCTTGCAACGGTGGTTTATAACATATATACCCAATTTGAGCTCAATCGAATCTACCGTTTAAACGCTAGCGCACTTTCAAGAAATTCCCCCCATAGGCCATAATGTAAAAGAAATCTTTGTCGTAGCCCTGTAGAAAAACTATAAGTCCTATACACACCAAAATCAATACCGGTCTTGCGACGGTGGTTTATAACATGTATACCCAATTTGAGCTCAATCGAATGTACCGTTTAAACGCTAGCGCACTTTCAAGAAATTCCCCCCATAGGCCATAATGTAAAAGAAATCTTTGTCGTAGCCCTGTAGAAAAACTATAAGTCCTATACACACCAAAATCAATACCGGTCTTGCGACGGTGGTTTATGACATATATATACAATTTGAGCTCAATCGAATGCTCCGTTCAGGAGCTATCGTGTTCACTCACATACACACAAACACACACACACACACACACACACACACACATACACACACACACACACATACACACATACATCTCGTAAAAATAGCATAAATGGATTCAGAAGCCCTCAAAACGTGTAAAAACACCAAAATCTCGAAGTCGAATTTTTTCATGATTACAATACTTTCCTTACATGGTACATTCTCGGAAAGTAACGAGTTAAGCTATGCCCTACATGAAAAAGAAAATTATGTTAATCGAAGGAAAATGTTTTTAATAATTAGGCAACAGGAAAGTGGCTAAATGTTCGCCAATCGTCGCCATCGTTGCTCACGAAAGTGGACATGTGAGTAAACTTAATAAAGATAGCTGTAAAAGAACATGCATACATAAATTTTAAAAAGCTACAAGTATCATTTTGGGTAGTACAAAGCGTTAGAATCTTCCTGGGTGTGGATACTGAAGTTTTTGCATCTGAAGAAAGGTGGACTTTTGTATTTCCTTACTTATCGTCCTACACCATTTTTTATTTATCTGTGTTATTTTACAAAGATTTTAAGTAGTTTAATCTTTGAGCTCCAATTACTTTGAGTGTTCTCATTAGAAATGTGAGTAGTTAATCTAATCAGTACCGAGAGAATTTACTTTTTTGTGTTATGCTTTCATAAATGACTAAACACTCTTTCCTTGGGTTTAAGTTCACGTGAATTTAACTTAAATTATGAATTCTTGTTAATAAATGTTAGATTGATTACTGATTCTAAATTCTCTTTCAGAGATGTTCTGTTTCATATCTGTTCCTACCAACAGTTGCTCAGTGTCTTTTCATTAAACTACATTAACAGTTTTTATATACGTACAAGCATATCAAACTAACTTAAAATATAAATGCAATGACCACTTCCTTATGTACTGTCCATTACGTCCGTCTCACAAACCTTTATGAATTTTCCAGTTTACGAAGAATGAAAAAAATACTGCTTTGAGATTCTCATTTATATTCGACTAGCTGACCCGGCAAACGTTGTTTTGCCATATAAATTATTCCTAGAATTATTTTAGTAGAAAGAAATGACTAACTTATTGTAAGTGTGTGAAGATGTGGTATATGAGTGGAAGAGGCATGGAGCGCTGTGAACGATGCTGGAATGTAAAAATAACACAATACCAAACATTTATACTTTTAATTAATTGTAATTTATTCTTTATATTTATATATATCGCTAATTACAATAATTTTACTAAAAAATAATATCAATACTTTAACTGAATAGAGAGAACAATATTTTTTTGTTATCCCATCTTTAGCTAACGCAAACAAACTGCATGGTTTGCCCACTCGAAAGCATACCACGTATAATTGTCCGTGTGAAAAACATGGTGTGCTCAAATCTAAGCCACAAACAAACATAGTTTGGCCTCGAGACTTATTGATAGTCATTCCATAAAAAATTTTGTCCAAAAAAAATAAATAATAATAAAAAGATGAAAATCTGAAATATTTTCAGATTTTAAATATGCACTATTGTGCTACAGTAGAACTCCAATTATCCGAACTCCGACTAACCGAATCGCCTATTATCCGAATCGCTTTTAGAATTTCAGAAGAAAATTAAGACGGAGCGACCTTCCCTCCGCGAAGCTAGTGTAGGCGCACAGCGATAACGCACTAATGTGCAGCACTTGTAAGTAGTCTTAACATGCAAACGGACGTGTTGCTTTTTCATTTAATTAATTAAAAGCTCTTTTCTTTGAAAATAGTTTTCTTCTCTCATTTTCAACATACATATAAACAGTAATAAATATAATACATACTAAACCCTTTGCAATTATGCCTTCGTTAAACAAACCGATTACTGTATTTTCGAACGAGTTATATCCCTTCAAAGAACACTCGTTTTTAAAAGGGCGGTCCCCCGAACATAGCGGCGCCCTTTGATGTGGGAAAACCCTGGTTTTCAAATTCTCAATGACGATGAAATTGTTGTAAGTGTGAGAGAAGATGTTGAAGTGGAAGTGGAAGAAGAACTTTCTGCTGATGTTGAAGTAGACGCTGGACCATCAGCTAGTGAAGCATTTGCCGGCCTCGAGACTGCTTTGAAGTGGATGGAGCGTCAGCAAAAGTGTGACCACTTGCAACTGCTCACCGTCAAGCGAATGCGTGACCTGGCTGCCCGAAAACGGTTGAAGACCGCAAAACAGCTTACATTAACGGAGATGTTTAAAAAACAATGATTTTTATTTCTAAACTTGTACATAAGTACATTTTATTTATATTTAAAACATGTGAAAATTTCATGTTTCTTTCATTTAATTCAATAAAAAAATAGTGCAATATCAAAACGTAGCTTTTATTCTCTCCAATGGCAATTTTTTAAAAAAAATCCGATTATCCGAATATTTGATTATCCGAATGGGCCCCGGTCCCCATTAATTCGGATAATTGGAGTTCTACTGTATATATTAAAATCGTATCATAATTTATGCGTCGTCACTATTTTTTTTCCATATTCCATTAAGTTGGAAAGTGTATCATTATTCATGACTGTGCTGTATTTTTCTTTCTTGTTTCGTAAAACCCATCTTTGGAATCGAAATCTATCTTAAAATCGCATACTAAAACTATTTTACAATATTCGCCAAGTATATTACAACTACACTTCATCGTTCTATATATTGTTTCGAATGCGCATCATAATTCATGCGTGTACCATGTTTGTCGTTCTTGGGTTGATTCCTAATTTAACGCCTCGACTCTCGCCAAGGTGACGATCATTAAACAAATGCAGTTACCATGACAATTTTTTGCATTTATGTGGCAATCGTAATTTAGAATTAAAATGGCGATTTGGAACAACACGTAAGTACAGCATGCCGTTACATTTTTAGTTATTTTGGATTGCCAATTAATGTAGGTTTAATAATTAAGTGTCTTCAAATTCCTTAACGGGTGCGTTTATCGCTAATTTGTTTACTTTAATTTTTATCTAGTTCTTTTGGGAGCGCTAAAAGGTACTTACGTATTATCCCGGCGGTCACTTCCGCCAAACTACTTTTTCGTCAAATTTGCTGGCAAACTGTTGCCAATCGTATTCCAAACCATCAAAAATGTCATGTGTCCGGCATTTATCTTTGTGAAAAATTGCTTGTCTTGGCGGACAGCCGGGATAATACGTAAGTACAGTTGAAACTTGTGCTTTTGAATAAGTAGATCTCTTCAAACACGTACATTTCAAATGATGTTGCAGTTTGTACAATACTCTTCTAAATTCGTGACTACTTGAAATAAAATGTCAAAATACCGTAAAAGCTTTGAATTCAACGTGCAGGTATTTTTTCAATGATTCAAACAGTGGCAAAAAATCTAGATAAAATCATTATCCTGTTTTATTAAAAACGGCTTTCCGCTGTTTCGTATAACGATGTTTATGAGCAATTTCATGCGTTGATCTCGGCTTTCCATTTCTGTTACTGCATGTTGGCTTGCCGTTTTATATTTCATAATGAAACTATTCTTTCGGAGGAGAGAGGGAGTGAGAGCTGGAAATTTAAAAATAAAATATTTTATACTTATGAATATTGTGAATCAAAAGATAAATGTAATTAAAATTTTCTTATTTTCTTCTATGAACAACTTTAATCTGGTGTAGAGTGTTCTTCGTAGGAAAAAAAAATTTCTGGGGCGATCCATAATGTATTTTTATATTTCGCTCAACTCTCCTGTCCTTGTATTGGGTTTAATTTTTCATTTTGAATGTAGAATAATTCATGAATAATTCATAAGGTTACCAGACAAATTAAAAGTAACAAACTGAATTGTATAAAAGACGTAAGGGAGTGAAAAAAAGAAATGTCGTAGTCGTTTTATTAATTCCAAATTATTTAGGTAGAAATAATTTTATATTACTTCTTAAAACGTATTTGAGACAAAACTCCGAATTTAAGATCGCGTTTTGTGTTCTTATTATTTTATTATGAATTGAATTAATGGCAACTGCTAAATTCGATAATGTTAAAATGCTTTCAACGCTGTGCCCCATTTAACATGCAGCCTTTATTCTTCAAAACTTTCGTCATCCTGTTAAAATGTCTTTCATTTCCGGAACTGAATTATTATCGTGAAATAAGTTGGATTAAATTAACTGGCATTCTTAACCTGAAAGCGTTTCTTAATAAGACTTAGCACCAAAGCGATATTTCGTCTAATATATAAGCTAGATAAATATAATTAAATTACCCCAACACTTTTATTAAGGACACAAATAAATTAAAAGTAATGAAGGACGCATTTTTTTTAAGTTTGCCAGAAATTTGCAAAACGGTCCATCATTATATTCACGTTCTTGAATGGGAAAACGGGATTTCAGACTGAAGCGAATGATATGATATTCTTTACAGGGGGGGTGTTACCAGTTTCTGGTGTTATGAAGGTATATTCTTAGTTTTTAGGTATTGTGCTTCATACTTTGTTCCCTCGCCTTCAAATAAAAAGAACATTCCAACTACAACATTCATGTAAATACAGCATGAAGTCATGGAGTAAAAAACACGAACATGGAAGAATCAGCAACACAACGATGGTCTTGAAAAGCCTGGACAGATATACAAAGAATTTTCATACTGAAAAAAATTAAATAAATGTTAGATTTTTATTCGAAGCGGGACTAAAAAGTGTAAAATAATTTTTGACATAATTTTCAAGCTCAAACACTTACTGCAAACTAAAATAAAACATAATTGTTAAAAGCTTAAGGCGATAAACAACTTATTTCTATATGCGATCAAAAGAATTGTTAACGCCTTATACTAAATTATGTAGAAAAATCTAACACAAAAGCACCGAAATCTTACAAAATGTTTTGTCTGGTAAATGGCTTTACGAGAACACACTAGATCACCACTCAGTGACCTTTAAATTGTAAAACTAGTTCAACTATTTATGTTTTGGATTTGGCAAGCTCACATTTTACCAATAGACTTCACAAAGCAGCGAAATTACTTGGCCTATTATAATTAGGTCTGTTTTTATTTATTTTTTTTAAGCATCAGAAAGCATAACTCCCCTTTACCTTTTCCATTACGTTAAATATCATCATAAATCAGATAACTAACTTTCCTATAACAAAGCTAAAGTTTCCACTTATAAAACTTTGAAGAAACAAAAAGCGGTGTTTAATCAGCATAATTACCTATAAATAATTTCTTAATCACTGGGTTAATTCTATAAAAATAGCTAAAACAAGCTAGTAATTTCCATAGGGAAAATTAAAATTAACTTTATTTCTGGTCAAACAAAATAAAGAATAATGTGACTGTCATTTAAACAAATTAAAAATTTTACATGAAATACCTTAATAAAAAATAATGATAAAGAATGATAGAATAATGTACAGTCATGTAGAAATGTAGTCCGTATGATCTGTGGTGTTTAGGTACCATTATAATTTATCATGGTATTTACTAGTTATCAGACAAGTGGAATTCAAATGCCTTGATATGAGACAATCTATCTAAATAAAATTAGACTTTTGTCTGTACATTTCTTGGAATTCAAAAATTTTGCGCTTTCTATCCGTTTCAAGCACCTGGGAATCCGGTGCCACCCTCAAAAAAAAGTTTGTTTGTCTGCCATTCTGTCATTCTGTCCGTGACGCTTTTTTTTTTTTTTAAGCATCACGTAAAAACGACTGAAGCGAATGATATAATACTTGGTGTCATGATAGGTGGTCACTCAACTTAAAACATAGGCGTCGAATTTTAAAAAAATCTTAATTAGATTTTCAGATTTTGCGAAAATCGTTTCAAACTGCGTAAATTCGTGTTCGAGCATCACGTAAGAACGACTGAAGTGATTGAAATGAATTTTGGTATCATGATTGGTGGTCACTCGAATTAAAACATAGGCGTCGAATTTTTAAAAAATCTTGATTAGATTTTCAGATTTTGCTAAAATCGTTCCAAACTTCTTAAAATTGTGTTCGAGCATCACGTAAAAACAACTCAAGTGAATGACATGAAATTTGATATCATGATAGGTGGTCACTCAACTTCAAACACTGTCGTCGAATTTTAAAAAAAGCTTCATTAGATTTTGAGATTTTGCGAAAATTGTTTCAAACTGCATAAATTTGTGTTCGCACATCACGTAATAACTCCAAAGGTGAAAAAATGGTATTCAGTGAAATGATAGGTGGTCACTCACCTTAAACTGTAAGCATCTTTTAGAAAAAATCGATCAGATTTTGGGATTTTGCGAAAATCGTTTCAAACTGAGTGAATTTTTGTTCACGCATTACGTAATATGATTACGTAAGCGATTGATACGACTAAAGCGAATGATATGAAATTTTGTCACATGATAGGTTGTTGCTCAGCATAAACTATAGGTGTCCAATTTTTTAAACATTTTTATTAGATTTTGAGATTATGCGAAAATTCTCTCAAAATGCGGTTATATTTCTTCAAGCATCGCGTAATAACGACTAATACGAAATTTGGTGGTGTGATAGGTAGTTGCTAATCTTACTTTATAGGTGTTGAGAATTTTTAAAATATTTTGATTATATTTTGAGATTTTGTGAAAATCGTTTTAAAATGCTGAAATTTTTGTTCCAGCATCACAAAATAAAGACTGCAGGGAATGAAACGAAATTTGGTGACATGATAGGTTGCCACTCAACTTAAATTCTAGGCTTCCAGTTTTTCAAAAATGTTGATTAGATTTTGAGATTTTACGAAAATTAGTTCAATATGCGGAAATATTCGTTCGCGCATCACATAATTACGACTAAAGCGAATGAAATGATATTACTTAGTTACTCTCTAACCTGTAATATTTTAACAATACATAAAAATTATAACTTCACTTTCTTTACTTTGGCAACGTACTACACCCATTCTGTGTACTCCTACAATGCTGACGAAAGTTCTTGCTTTTTGGAAATTTGCATTCAGTACTAACCCGTCAACGACAGGTACTTCAGCTAGTAGTAAATAAAATTTCAAAACTTTTTAATGTATCTGAATTATTTCAAAATTTTAAAAAAGTTCTTTTGCAGCTTTTTTTATTTGAAACGATTTTGCAAATTTATTGCAAATTATGTACTTTTTTTAATGCTTTACATATTACTTTAACAATATTTTTTTTAATTTACCAAAAATATACTCTAAGTGCAATTTTAGTTTCTTGCGCACACCAAAAAATAAGATTTAGCAATAATAGCTACAGTCCCTAGATATATTAATGTGTTCCCCAGCGGATATGTTTTTAATGTCCCAATATGCCCCAAGTGAAGAAAGTACTGCAATCATGAAAAGGTGATGTACACGCGCACGCGCGCGTGTGTGTGTGTGTGAGAGAGAGAGAAAGAGAGAGAGAGAGAGAGAGAGAGATAGCTCCTATATATATATATATATATATATATATATATATATATATATATATATATATATATATATATATATATATATATATATATATATGTACGAGCGGTATTGATTATGGTGGGTATAGACCGTATAGTTATTTTACATGTCTACAAAATGAATTCTTATACATTACGATCAAGAGTTCTTTTAAAAAATAAGAGTGGAATCTCTCCAGATTACTTTTTTCTTTTTCCTCATTTTTTAAGGTAAACTTCTATCGGTAAGTTACTTTTTTTACAGTAATAGCAACTCTTTCGCGTCAGGGACTGCATTTCAACAGAACATAATGCATATGAGAGATTTTACTTTTTTTCATAATTAAACTGCACTCAATTTTTTTTCCTTTAAAAAGCAACCTTAATCAACTTCTTAAAAATTAATTTATTGTACAAATTTTTCAGCCTCTTGAATTTTATGTCATATTATTAAAATTGTTTCAAAATGTTTAAGTTAATATGTGCAGCTAATTCTAGTTTTCTATGAACAGTTAGATTTTTTTTCTTTTTTTTATGGTTAGGAAATATTTTCAAATTTTAATTAATTCTAAAGTAAATGTTATTTTATTAAACATATAAGTCAATTTCAACATATTTTTAAACATATTATTTTATGCATATAAATACTTTTAATCAAATTTTATTGGTAAATTAAAAAAAGACAAGCAAGAGCAAGAGACTAGTAATCGGATTTTATAAATTAAATTTTCCATAAAGAGCTTTTAAATAGACAAAAATATCAGTTTCTAGTCTGTTGAACTTACTATCAGAGAAAAATAAACATAAAGCTTACTATCAGAGAAAAATAAACATGCTAATCAAAAATTCGGACACGTTGCTAGAATAAAAAAAGTTTTAATAGGGCGGATTTGTGAGTGTGACGTATTTGAGCTTTACTTAATATCTTCAGAAACAGTTATTGCAATCCGTTTAAAAACATAACTTTCTATAAAATGCACGTAAAAGTAAAATAAACTACATACGTTTTGGAAAACACAAAGGTGTTTCCTTCTTCAGGCCAAAATATTCAGCTTCACCAAAGCAGGAAAGGAAACATAAAAGTTTGACAAAAGTTTTTTCGTTTGTTATGGATGTCTTTTTCTTTTATCAAAAGATGACAGGATGTTGCCGTCTTGTGGAAAGAAAAACAATGCTTGGAAAAGAAAAGAAAACAATAATTATTTAAAGAGCAAAAATAGTAAGAAATACGGGATAGAATGCTAAATAAAGTAAAAATAAAAAATAAAGCAGTCTTAAAAATAAACCTAAATTAAGAGTAAAATACAAAAATATGCTTTAAAAAAGACAAAGAGATAAAAAAGAGACTAATAATATTTTCTAATGTCTATTTATTTATTTACTTATTTCACACAAAGAAATATAAGAAGCAAGAAAAAAGATAAATGGAAGAAAAAAAGGGGGAACAAAAACAAAATATTAAACAAAGGGCTTACAGTAACTGTTTCTGAAAGAATTGATTAAAGGAAATGAAGAACCATATTTGACAATTAACTTCAAATGTTGGTTAAATCATTCAAGAAGTCCACATCTGTCAAACATTGAGGAGAGTACAAACTTTTAGCTTTAACCCTTTGAGGCGCAACCCTTTCCCAATGCTGAAAAAAGGGCAGCCGTTGCCATCGCTCGGCTTAACTACCAGCAAGATGGCGTCCACCATCTTGCTGGTAGTTAAGTCGAGCGATGGGAACGGTTGCCCTTTTTTCAGCATTGGGGAATGTATCCACCTGTTCTCGCATTCTTCCATTTTTCAGTAGATGTCACTGCTGTTAAAAATGATCGTGACAATTTTTTTACGGGAAAGGATGTGTTAAAAAGTAAAGGATTCTCGTGGAGCTATGTCACCCGCAACTATTTTTATAGAAATCAAGTCCATTCTTCCACTGGCAACAGTCAAAACGTCAGAGTTTGGTGTTCCCAGAGCGGGGTCACTGCGCGTTAAAGGGTTAAGTGATTGGTTGGTTGGCTGGTTGAAGTTTTAACAGCACAAGATCCAGATAGGGCATACCATGCCAGACAATATATAAAATAATAAAGGTACACGAAGTGGAATCATTTCTTGCTCTAGAAAATTTAAAACTGTTATTACTATTGCAACGATGAGAAAATATTAAATATTAAAAAATTTAGCTTGCAAAAATGTATTCTTTGAGCGAAAGTTTCAATGTAGAAAGTGGGCTTTTAAACTTGATGAACGGAGAAATATTTTTTACCGATGTTTTCTTTACATTGTACCTTGATAACATACCTATATTTTTTTCTATTGAGAACGAGTCATTAGAAAAATTCGTACCAGGAAGATTTAGATTTAGAAGTGGTAGTGTGATGGTCTGGGCGAGTATATCTATTAATGACCTTATTGGCTTTATACATCTCTCGAAGAGAATGTCTGGTGAAAAAGCAAAGGCAAATGTCAGCATAATCGGAACTATGTACTGAAGACCAACTTGTACTGTATATATCGTCTACTTGCACTTGCACGCTAAATCCATGATTCCGAAAGTTTTCTCGGAGGTCGTTATCAATTTTCGAGGGGTGTCAATATTCAGATGTTCCCCCGCTTCCCGATGAAAATCTAAACTGTAGCTGGTAACTTCTGAAAGAAGGGAAATATACACAGCAGATTCAGTGACGTGAGCTTCCCTACTTAAATGTAGCAAATGGATATGACATCACATTGATGTTTGACTATTGGCGACTGTATAGTGCTTAGGAAATAAATGATTTCCCTGAAAGGAATCAAGAGAAGTCCAGCAGATTCTTTGAACATATTTGAGGTCTGGTAGACAGGCTATAAACCCTGGCTGACGAGCTCCTTCTGCTACAGAAAACAATTCTAGAGTTTTAAAATTCTAGAGTTTCAAAAAAATAAATTCTAGAAAAATTAAAATTCTAGAAATTAAAATTCTAGAGTTCAATTCTAGAGTTTTTTAATTCTAGAGTTTTTTCAAGTTTAGAGGTACATAGTCTATCATAAATATTATGACATGCTTCACAGACGTTCAAAATTTTTGTACATCTTAGGAGACAATCCTTTTCTGAACTAAAAGTGATTTTATTTTTAAAAAAGCACCGTTTCTTATAAATTTTTCCCCTTCGTTATAAGTGCAAATTATGTATTTTCCTTTTCTTACTAAAATTTTCAATAGAATGCATTTTTCTGCTGATTTGGACTCTTCTTCTACTGCAGCATTTACAGTGGTGGCCAGAATTGTTGACACTTTTGAAAATGTTTAGGTTTTGTAACTTTGTACGCTTATAGGAAGTGCTGCGTTTCACAAAATGAAAACTCATATCATTTTAAAGAGAATTTAATACGGATTTCAATACACATTTCAATATGTGCAATAGGATAAAAGTTATAATTACTTTAATCTAAATAACAAATACAGTGATGAAGTGGATTGCAATTTCTAACTTTCCAGGTCAATCACAGTTATTTTTCTGAGCTTAAAACTCTCGTAAGCTCAATAAAACATCGATGAGAAGTTGTAATGAAAAATTACGGCTACCCTACAAACTGTTGATAGCTCACTGCAGTCTTCAATATATAATGTATCTCGATAATTATTGCCGTTTAACACATTTTTGCAGTGCAAATATTTTAATTTAGTTTCTTGAATTGAAATCAGTATTAAATTATCTTTCAAATGATGTATAAGAGTTTGCATTTTGTGAAACATAACATATTTTTATACGCATACGAACTTAGAAAACAAAAAAAAAATTCCAAAAGTGTCTACAATTTTGGCCACCACTGTATTCAAAATATTAATGGAATTTTAACAGTGTATTACAAAACTGGTCTGTGTGTGCAGAATGGCTATGCACAGGATTATCTTGCTCAAATTCTCAGTTTTTTTTTCATCCTTTTCTCTTTATACATCCCTGATTAAACGATAACTGAAAAAATTATTCCAAATCACTTATATAATACAGTAACAATAATATGGCCATGGTGACAATCTGAAACCAAAGCACGTCACGTCCATTAATAGAGCAATGAGAGATCATTATGATGACATTATGTTTAATCAGAAAGTTATTAATACTTAATTAAAAAACGAATCAATTTAAAATTTCTTTCGTCATCTCAAGGGTTTTCACGTAAGCTCTCTTTTCTAATATGGAGAATCCAATCTATCAATTTTACTCGTAGCACATTCGCCTGATACCTAATCCCACTTGACTTGGTGAAATGAATAGGGATTATTTTTCCTTCTTTTAATATAATGTGCTTTAATTTAAATTGAAAAAAATTACTCTTATTTCTTTCAAGTATCTTCTTTTCCTTTTTGCTGTCACGTAAATTGAGCACTCGTGACTTTTTTTTTTTTTTTTTGGACAAATTATCTCATTACAATAATCGATCTCAGCGTGCGTACTTTAAGACAATCTCTTAAATATGATGCCCGTTCAATACGACAGATGTTCACATGCGAAATTTAATTACGAGTGCAGAGTTTAATCGGGAAAACAATGAAATACAACAATCATAAACAACGACTCATCTAACAAGCAATAAAATCTTTTCGTTTCACAGAAGCTTCGGGTACGTAATAAAAACATACGGCGAATGAATTATTTTTTTTCTCATATGCAGATGTTCCAGGACAGAGTGAATGGCTCTTTTTCCTGTGGCAGAGATCTCGAATTGACTCTAATTAATGAGAAATCGTTTTATTCGCTGCACTTCGTTCGATTGTGGCTGGACTGTTCTTGAAAGAAAAACTAAAAAACGTGTTATTTTATGTGCCATTAATTTTCGATAAAAGCTATTTCCTATCGTTCTCAAAATATAGTGGGCTCAACAGGGACAACAATGCACTGAAGGCCAATAAAAATTTGGGGTCTCAATTCCGGGCTGTTTTTTACGACAATCCGCAAAGTAAATAGTAGAGCATTGGGAGAAAGTCAAGATAATTGAGTCATTTTTTTTTTTTGTTTGTTTGTATGTGTGTGTGTTCAATATGTTGATTTTTCCAACCAAAATTCGAAAATTTTCAGACATTTGTTATTATATTTATGGGGAAATAAAAAATAAAGTATCTCTATATTATTTTAAATATATTGTAACTAGAAGATAGAGCCCGTTGTGGAGGCAATTTTAACAGGTGCTAGAGAAAACATTTGACGAAAATATGCCTACACTCAATAGGTTGAATTTTCGTCCACTTAAAATAAATAACTTCCTATTTGTATACCGAATTCGAATTTCCTGCTCTTCTGGAAAAATGCGGAAACTTTTCGCATTAAAACGATTTCGTTTTGTGTAAGCAGCCCTTATTATATCAATGCTCCATGCAGATGATAGATTTTATTTGTGAAAAAATAAATAAAAAATAAACTATGTAATCCGAAAAGTTATTTCATGAACGAACTAGAATCGCAACTTTCGAAGTCTGATGACCGTGACTTCAGTATTACGTCATGTCCATTTTCACAGCTAATTTTTTCAGGCAAATAATAACTTTTTTTACTCTCGGAAATAGAAGGGAGCTGAAAATAGCGAATAATCGCTTAAAAATTAAGAAACGGGTGGATTTTCTGATTTTTAAAGTAGCGTAAATTGTTTTCTATATTTTTATGCATAATTTTGAAAACTTTCAAACGGATCGTACTAACGGATCGTTTAGATTTTATTTGTGCTTAACTTTTTAATCTTTTTGGAGTAATGGCGGTGAAAGTTTTATCTTTGAGAGGCAGCCCGGAATTGTTAGAGAGTCAGTGGAACAGTGAGTCAGGGCAGTGGCGCAGCGACGGGGGGGGGTCCAGGGGGTCCGGACCCCCCCTATGAGCTAAGGGGCCGCTATGAGCAGGGTCCGTTTATCTACAGGGCAAGTGGGGCCCATGGGCCACCAATTTAAGGGGCCCATTTTTTTCTGTAAAAAGGGCCCATTTTTTCTCTTTTGCTTCTTTTTTTTCCAAATTTATTCTCTAAAAAGTGTCTTTTCTTTAAAAAAAAATCTTTTTAAACTTTGTATCCATAGTTGGCTTGAAAAGGAGGACGCAAGATAAAATCATCAAAGGCTTCCAGCAAGCACCGTCATAGAGACTCCTTAGGCAATAAATCTCCAGTCGTGTCTCTGATAGGGAATTTGTGGGGCTAGGATGGACGAATCGGACAATGTAAAGGGGAGTAATTCGCACCCTTGTAGCTCAAAGGAACGGAATATCCTCAGAAAGAATCTATTCATGCTACAATTAGCTGATAACAAAATTGTCATGAAGGAAAGCGGAAAATATACTGCCTATATTGTAGTCTTCAAGCACACCACTCTTCTTTTCTTGAGATAAACAAGCCACAGTATTCAAATAGTGAATATACACCGCACACACACACAACAAACAATAAAAAAGAGGGTCTGCTGGGAGCTTAGATGTGGTATAACTGAATTTCGAATGGTTCAGTGAATTCACTTAAGTTGGATGCCTTTAATTTGTAAGCAGAAGTTTAAGTTTTGGGTTCTTGTTCTTTGTTTCTTACGATCATGAATTCGTCCAGTTTAAAAAGAAAGAAAACCCAAAGTGAAACGTTTTTATCTTTCTTCGAGAAGAAAAATTAAAGCCGATGATGGTGATCGTGCAGCATCAAAGACTGCTGATAGTATGGACGGGCCCGGACCCGGTGAAAAATCTGTTGCACCGAAAGAAACCTTTGAGGGTGCTGAATCTCAAGCTCATCCTCTTGATATGGGGCTCTAAATTAACAAAGAGGTAAACTTTACTTGATTAAATTTCAAAATAACTTTACACAACAGAGGAGGTGGAATCACACAGACGTGGTTCATAATTTATTATCAGTAAAAATCTTAATATAAAAAGATCTTTCAAGTATAATCTAGCAGATGGTTGAAGTGGTTTTTATTTATAATTAGCCAAGAATTTTCTAAACATAGACAATCGTACTTGCATGTATACAAGATGTAATGATCCAACTTATAAAGATTATTTAAAACTATATCATAAGTTTATTATTACTGGCAACTACAATGTAGTCAATGATAACAAATACATTAAATTACCTTTTTTTGAATTCCAGTTTGTGTCAAATATTATTACTTTTTAAACACATATTATGCTAAAATATATGAAGAGCTGTTTATTTATTTTATTAATTTCTTAGGTAATGAAGGATCGAGGTAATACAACAAATAAGGATTTTGAGGCTTTACACAATCGACTCACAAGACGAGATTCACACATTTTTTTAAATTTCCTTTTCTTTCATTGTTTTTTAAATAAATCATACATGATGAATCAATAAGTTCATAATTAGCCTATTGAAATTTTTTTTCCTGTCAATTGAAGAATCAACTATTGCATTTATTTTTTTACAAAACTTGAAATAGTGAACGCATGTTTTGTACTTGCAGCAGATATATTAAAAAGTAAAAGTTTTTTTTAAATTAATTTCAGTTTTTTCTGAGTAAAAAATTTTTAAACATTAAAGTTTTAAAGAATTTTAATAGGAAAATTAAAATTGCGTGAATAATGTGATAAAATATTACTTTTGCAAGAGATACAATTATTTAAATAATGTCTTTAATTGTTGTCATGGAGAGTAATTTTTAAATTTACAGTTATTCTTTTATTAATTCTATTTTAAAGTGCGATAGCTAGAATAAACTACTTGAAAAACATAAGAGTACTTGTTTATTATCTTCCTTTTTAAAGACCACTCGGGAAGAGTTCTCTTAAACAGTCCCCGTTTTAAATCACCTTTATCTCCTTTATCTCTCCCCCCCCCCCCCCCGCAAAAAAAGAGCTTTATTTAGTACATGAATTTAAATGTTCGGTGTAATAAATCTTTCAAAATATGACTGTATAGTTAGGCAAGTCGGAGTGTCCAGGCTGGGTAATTTTTCTTATTTTTTACCAACTATGCGAAAAACAAATATTTAGCCAAGTATCGAATACATATGGTGAGCTGCTCTTTTGGCTCTTGGCTTTTGACTCTTTGCGGTATATTGTGTGAATTTCCTAGAAAAAGTAGACTATATTTTTTAAATCAGGTTTGAGGTAAACAATGTACCATAAACATGGGAGAATTTCTCACGGGTGTACTGAGCCCGTTTAAAATATTTCAGGGAAATATTTCAGCCACAGCTCCCCCAGCTCCCCTACTTTCTACGTCCCTGAATAGACCTACAATCTATGTATGTGAGCTGATGTATAATTTTGTGAATTGATTTCTTCAATAATGAATTTCTTCAATTGGCATGTTTCATGTTTGTATGATAATTGTATATAAATAATATTTTACAATTTCTATTTAGTTAAAATTTGAACGGGATTTATTAATTTTTCTTTTCAGTATTTTTCTTTGGATATCTTTTGTATAAGAGTACACGATATGCGGAGTTTGTGTGTATTTATTAGAGCTATGTTTTATTAAAAAGGTTTTTAAAAGAGGAGAGATACTTTTTAATGAATAGAATAAATATGAACATAGGACTAGAATTAGAACACCTGAATGTATTTTATTTAGTGTTAAGAAACAAAGAACTCCACCATCTCGAAAAGCGGTCGTTAACGATTAGAGGCTTACAGTTTTCCGTTAGTTCTTTCGTTTTTCTTATAAGAATGTATAAAAGATTTATAACTAGCAATTTTATTACAATAATACATTTTTTTTATGGCAAACGTTATTTGATTGATTTGCATTATACCGAACAATTGAAATTTCTGCAAGACAAAAGTCTAACAGCTAACGTTAAATTTATGCCAAAGTGTCGAGGGGGGGGGAATCCCTATATCCCCCTGGCTATACGCTGGCTTGCCAAAAGGGGGAGACAGTGGCGGATTTCCCAATAGGCGCATGAGGCGCGCGCCTCGGGCCTCATATTTTTAAGGGGCCTCCAAATTCGGTTTTCAGAAAGAAAAAAACTATATGTAAATATCTGTTCAAGAGACATTGTTCATAGTTTCAGGATTGCTTCTAGATTAGAAAGCGTTTTTGAACAATCTTTTCTTTGGGGACTCCCTTTCCTCTTCACAGCATTGGACCATAATCTAAACTATAATACGAATACTTTTAGTTTATAAGTAATTGATGCTTTAATTCGGTATTTCACTGTAAAAATATCCAGAAACGTTCCTTGGAAATTAGGATAAGTTAGACTTACAAATACTATACAGAAAGTATACATTTCCCTTTGAAAACTTTACTGTTTCGTTCAACCCGTCACTTAACCGAATAGTGGTCTCACGACCTTAAAAAACAGGCAGTTCACTTAAAAATGACTAGAATTGTAAAAAAAAAAAATAATTAAAAAAAATTCCAGTAGTGTTCCTTGAAAATAATAGGCAGCTGAGGTGCCCTAAATTCCAAGGAAAGTTGCACGAAAATACCAAGAACTTTACTGAACAATATGCAATTCAGTGGATCTTTCCTGGGCTGTTCAATAAAGTTCCTGGTATTTTCATGCAACATTCCTTGGAATTTTAGGGCCCTCAACTGTCCATTATTCCCAAGAAAAATTCCTAGATTTTTTTGCATTGTTTTAATTTGCTCACTATATTTTATCCAAAAAATACAGGTGCAGAGAGTCCCTATGCCTTTTTCCTATCCGGAATCAATTAGTTGGGTTGGGTTGGGGGATTACGGCCAATTATCTACAAGTGGGATCTATGCCGATGGGTGTGGGTGCTCCCCTTGGGGGGTCTTTCTAAGGGATTCTAACCCCCATTTACGCTAAGTTTTGGAAGAAACCACGGAAAATTCCTAACGGTTAGGTTGGCGGACGCGACCTGGTTTTGAACCAGGCACCTTCCGTCTCCCAGTTTAGAGTGCTATGCGCTCAGCCACTGGTTGGGCCGCACTGAATCAGATTGCGGCTCAGTAGCTGGTATTGCAGTAGGACATTCAAATACACCTGCTTTATAGATTGCCGCCTCCCACCCCCAAATCAAAAAGTGTACAGTCTGATAAGAATATTTCTCATTTTAAAAGAGAAAAGATTGAACCGCTTTATTCTACAGCTTGAGATTGAAAAATTTGTCAAAAATTAAATATTTTATATTTTTCAGCCGTTCTTCATTTAAATGATTTAGGAAAGGACACTCTGTATTCAGTGAAATTTTCAAATATACCTAGAATATATAATTGTTGTTGGTTGTCACGATGTAAAAGAAATTGGAAACAATAATTTATCTTCTTTCGAAAAATCACTAAAAATTAGAAATTTAAGCTAGGGATAACCGATTTTATCTTTTTTTTGGAATCGAAACTTTCCGAGTATGCAATGCCAAAAAATTGCTGACCAATAATTAAAAAGATATGAGCTCATACATGTGCGATAACACTTTTTTTTTGGGGGGGGGGATTGGGGGAAGATATTTGATAGTTAAAAAAAATTATTGAAAAATTAAAGAAAGCAATATTTAGAGTCACCGAAATTTCACATGCGTGCAAAGTTTCAGCTCGATCGGATGATAGTGGGTTAAAATCGATAGACAAATTTTGAACTGGAATGTCATACACAGTTAATTAAAAACTTAAAAAACAAATGATGATTAATTTAATTTTTTGTTTTCAACTAGAAAATATTTATGATAACTATATTATAAATACGGCATGTATTTTATAGTCGCAGATGAAAATGCTAAACATTAATAATAAGCCTAGGACCGAAGCTTAGAGCATACCCATTTACCCATTAAAAAGTGGAATTTATTTTTAAGTCAATAATATTTTTTGTACTTTAACTACTTAAAGTATTGTTTTTTTTAAATTTCTCTTGTAGTTTTTTTAATTCTATTTAAAATATAGAATAATGTGTGTATATTATTCATACCTAATTACTCATTATTAATAGTCCTAAACTTATTGACAGTTTTTGAATAAAGACAAAAATTAGACTAAACAGAAAGTTTACTTTTAAACTGCTTAGTTTTGCAGTTCCAAACGGGAAATTTATGAATATATTTAAATATTTATAAATATGTGTTCTTGAAGGAATGTTAAATTTTTGGTTCATTTTATCCAAGTAAAGAATTCTTCTGAACTTTGTGATGTCAAAGTCATGTTTCTGATCAAGTTTCCCTTGTTCTGACCTTCAAAAGTACCTGTTATGTAGTTAAAATTTTCATGACTGAAACAAGACATTTGCCAGTGGTCCACAAAAAGTAATTTGACGTAATTAATTAACAGTGAAAAATAATCAATATAAAACTGCAGTTGCTGGGTTATACTTAGATGTATGCTGGTGTTTATTTAGTGTTAATCATGAAAAGTGAAACGTAGTACAAAAATTATTGAGATAAAAAATGTTTTTTAAGATGAACAAATCTATAAACATAAAAATTATTTTAAAATTTTAATACTCCTTTTGTAGCAAGCCCTGACTATCGGACGGACACTTGGTGCTCGTGCCCTGGGCACACATGGAGAAATAAGCCAAAAAATTGAGTTTAACACGATATACAGGGGCACAAAATTTGAGCCAGCTAAAGGACACAAAATCTGAAAAGTGCCCTGGGCACAAAAGTGTTATAGTGAAAGTCAGGCCCTGGTTTGTAGACATAAACCACATATAAAAGGAATTAAAGCATTTTAAAATAATTAGTAATAATGTAAAGGAGTTAGAGTTAGTGATTTTTTTTTTTTTTTTTTTTTTTTTTTTTTGAGGAGGGAGGCCTCAAAATTGAGTTGCGCCTCGGGCCTCTCAAGAGCAAAGTCCGCCACTGGGGGGGGGGGGGGAGAATATAGGTATTCCCACTGATTCTGCGCTTTCTGGGGGCCTGAGGGTAAAATTTCAAATGGTTTCTGTAAAGGTAAAATTCGTGAAACCTTTCTTCCGGGGAAGGGATGACTGCTGAGTGCCTGTCTGAGACGATCAGTGCCCCCCCCCTTACCCTAGAGAAACTCATAGATCTATGGAAAAACTTATATGGGTGTCATTTACGGGGGCCCTGTGAACAGCAACATGATCATTTAAGAGGAGGGGGGTCTGATCTCCCGAGTCCGAGTCTGATCTCCCGAGTTCTGGACCCCCCCTAAAAAAAAATTCTGGCTGCGCTACTGAGTCAGGGAACAGCGTAACTATATAGTAGGATTAATATTTCCTTCACTATTTGTAGTAAGTTCTTATATGATTTATTGTTACACTTTCTCTTGTAATGAGAACCTTAGCTTGGATGAATTTCGGACCTTCAATAAAATGCTCTAATAGATCAGCAGCAGATCTTCCGGGTCTACCGGTAGAAGATGTTTGCGTGTCTACCCTCTCTTTTACGCAGGTAACCCTATAAATGCATATACTCTTCATTGCATTATGAAAATTTAATACTAATCCATATTAAATCCCATTAAAAAATTTAGTAAGAAAAAGATACTTGTGTGAGTCCCTTTTCCAATTTAAAAGCCGATAACACAAGAATAATACAAAAATAGTCGTAAATAGAACGAACTAAAAATAAGTGTTACATTTTTGTGCACTATATCTAAAATACATACGTCTTAGTTCTCCCTTCGTCAAGTCTACCAGTAATCAGAATTAGGTTTCCGTCTGCAACAGTATCTTTTTTATGATAACAAGAACTTAACTAAATTTTAATTTTAATGGCAAAATACTTAATTTTAATGATATAAATGAGTTTTTTTATGTAGTTTTTTGTTTGTGTATCACCCCTAATTTTTCAGAAAAGAACTGTTTATAAAATTAAACATTTTGTTCAGTTTTTACTTGCGCTTTTTGCTATATGCATAACTGCATCGCAAAATATTTACTAAAAATAACGTTAAAGCCTGAAATGAAAACAACTCGATTTTGTGTTAGGTTATTGGGAACTATGGTACTTTGTGCATAAAGTACCATAGCAACTGTTCACGCCATTTAAAACACTTTTTAAAGTGGCGATCTATGTCAATAACCAACAGTTGCTTTATAAAGTGTCTATCAAAAGACATAAATAAACACCCAGTACATTTATGCGAAGAAAATTCGGTATTTCTGAAAAAAAAACTAAACCCTACTTTCTTATAAAGAGCAAAAAAAATAAGTAAAACTGTTTCTTCTATTTTATTTCAAAGATAATCATAGCAGACATCTAAGTCTGTTGTAAAAATTCTATAAGGCAGTCAGATGAGTTATTGTGAGATAAATTGAACTGAAAGTTTGGAGGACTTCTAATGAAAAGTTAAGGAGAGTACGCAATAGAATGTAACAAAAGCTACCACACACGGGTAATAAACAAGCGAACAAAAAGGAATGACCAAAAGTAATCATGAAAGACCCGAAACAACGAAAGTATTCCTCTTGTAGGATATTTTTTTTATTTAAAAGCGGGGGATTTAAAATATTTAATATATTCGTTAATATAATGTATACTCTTCTAAAGCGCTTGAAAAATAATAAAAAATAATTTATTCCATAAAATAATATTAAGAAAAAAGTAAGATTGAAAATGGTTTGGAAAATCTTTCTATTCATTCTTTGAAAAATAATTGCGGCTTCGTTGACTTCATGCCTATTTCGCTACGCTTTAACTTTTGTAAACATTTTTTTACTATCACCAATTTTAATGGTATCATTTGTCAATAGTTAGCTTTCAATCGTTAAACATGATTAATAATTTTTCACGATAATTTCTAAGGATATAAGATCCGGTGATAAGATAGTCGCCTTCAACAATGAAAACTTCATAGACGGTTCACTCTCTAACAAACTCTGCCACAATAGTAACCTCATGCTGGGGATGGGAAAAAAAAGTGGTTTGTTTATATTTTCAGAAATATACTAATAATTCAATTTTTGAAAAATAAAAAGGATAAAAATATTTATTAAGAGGATAGAAATATTTATACAGATTATTACCAAATTTCCCCCTTGAAATACGATTATCATACAGATTTTGTTTTCTCTTACTGTGTTGGTTGTTCTTCCCCAAAATGCACTCGAGAAAGAATCGTTATTGGAAAGTGCAAGCGAAAACGTATTCTTTGTTTAACAAGAACACTTGATAGAAAGACTGGTGTTAAAATGTAAAATTAATTTAAAACTTAGACCGCGAGTCTATTTTGACCAGTTTTTCCATACCGACTGTACGTACGTATGTACAACTCGCATATCTCAATAACGATTGGTCGTAGAATCTTGAAACTTTATATTTAGGATTGTTGTAACATCTAGTTGCACACCTTCTCTTTTGGTTACGATCGATTGGATAGTTTATCTACAGAACCGCCCAAAAGATTCTAAATTCATTACGCTCTATGGGCAGAAATTCATTAAAGCGTATTTTAGAGGTATATTTTTCCTCCCACGTATTTTTTCCATAATTTGCAATAAAAATAACTTGTAGAATGTAATTAGCTTAGTAGAATGTAATTAGCCCTTCTTCAGCTGCACAATAGTTCCTCGATCCACACAGGCAGAAAGGTTAGTTATGTGTATGTCCACCATCTACATTGTGCCTGTGTAGATGGGGGAACCAGGGACGTAAATCCCAGGGGGTTGCGAGGTGGCCCCAAGTACCAAGTACCCTCTTTCTGTATACACCGATTTAGGTCCCTGTTTGGAACTTTTTTTGCAAATGAGAAAGGGTGAAAGATTTTGAGCCACTCGAAAGAATCGTATCGATAAGTAATCTTCTTTATGTATGTTCTTTATATGAACAAAAAGAGTTAGGAGACAATTCTTCAATTACTTCTTTAGAAATTCAAATGAATATCTAAATTTCAATTTTGACTACGGACGGGCATATATATAAATAAGATATTTTTGTTCAAGTGTGTTTTATAACAAATGCCTTTCTCATGACCTGTTTCCTCTCATCAGATCAGAGTTATTTTGGTTATCGGTTGCAGTGTAGACACAATAATAAAAATTGTTTTTAATATTATGTGTAGTGTTCATGGAAACAACCATTAAAGCAAAGAAAATCTTTCATTAAATTAAAGTTTCGAACATGTTTCCCAGTATTTTTTTCAAATTTACAGAATTATTTTAACTTATAAATATGATCTTCATGCTTAAGGTTATAATGTTTAAAACATCGATTTACTGAGCATAATATCCGTTCTTTATTAAAATATTTAAATTCCAAAATTAACTTATTACAGATTATTAAGCATAATTGCAAAGAGTGTTGTTACAATTATTCTAAATCCTCTGTTTCTGAATAATTACAGCTCTCTGTAAATTCTTTCATTTCGGTTGCTTAAGTAATATTTTTCTAAATATCTCTCACAACACAAGAAAGCCCAGGAGTCATAATTTAATTTTATGCGCCCAAGCAGACAAGTGCTTTACAATGAGCATAAAAATTTAATTACTGAAGGAATGCACATTCAGGCGACACAGTGAAATACAATAACCTGAAAGAATACTCTAGTCGCATGAGTAATAAAACTTTTATTTCCATAACTTGCAAGAAGTCTCAGTTAGCAATAAAAATAACTTTTAGAATGTAATTATTATCTCCCATTCTACTCCTTACAAATTGTTTTCACTTCTTTCGAAAGAAACGTCGTGAATTGATTTCAATGAGCCCTGCTTATTCCAATTTATTCTGGGTTGTTTAGCTTAGCCTTTCTCATTAATTTGCTTCCGTTTTGAAAATTTTCCCTTTCCGATTCAGATTGTTTTTTTAATTCTTTTTTAAGTCTGCACTACTCGAATGTAATTGCACTTTCGATTCTTGAATGAATATTGAATAAATTTTCTTGAGATCATGGCCGTAGCGAAAGGGGTTTGGGGTTTCGCCGGTACCCAGCTTTCTTTCAAGCACATAACTTACTATTTATTGAAATGAATTGAAAAAGTATCCCACACTTAAAACGTAAAACTTAAATTCGCTCCCCCCCCCTCCAACCCCCAAAAATATTTTCTCCGGCTACGGCATTTAATTAAACACACACAGATCAAAATTCAGCCTTTAACTTCGTAAAAAAAATATTTCGTCATTTTCAAGGCTTAGTTAGTCCAAAATTTTGAATACTTTGTTATAAAGTTACACTCAGGGCCTGATCATCACAAGGGCCAGGAGAGGCATATGCCCCTGGCCCCCACTTTTCAGGGGACCCTAAATTATTGCAGTACGTGAATTTATTTTAAAGGTTTTTTTCCTTGTTTTTCAATATAGTTAATGTTTTTTTTTTCCTTTATGAATTTCCAAGCTACAAATCGTCAAAATCGTTTTTTTTTTTCTTGATTCTACCTCTCCATAGAAAAAAGATCAGAGCAGATTAACGATTTATACAAAAAGAAGTGGTAACTAGGATGGCTGCAAGATTTCAAGTGATTACGCGGTAAGTCGCCGGGCCCACTTTAAGTTTTTTAAGTGGCTACCCAGCGAGAATGGGGGACCAATAAGTAGAAATTTGCCCATTATTATTATTAATTTTATTATGAAAAAGTCAGGCTTTTAGTTGTATTTTTAAGTCTTCATTTTTAATAAAGCTTACTTCATAATGTTGTTGTTTCATATGTTTATTATGTTCATAAACATTCTCATTTATCTAATAATAGTATATTTCATGCTGGATACATTTAATCATGACAAAGATTCATATGCAAACACATAAAAAATACATAAAGTAGTTGTCAGACACAGTAACAACATGTAAGGGGGACCCCCTTTCAGACTTCTGCCCCAGGCCCCGGTTTGTAATTAATTGGACCCTGTTTACTCAGTAAAAAAGGATTCGGATATGTTGCACAGAACTACGGTCTATAAGAGGCATTAATTTTTAAGGCAGATTTTCTCGGCGTATGAGCTGCAGCGCCAAGAAACAATGCGACAAGGTCAGTGATTGTGATCTAATACTGTGACTCAAAAAGTGATCCCACTTCGAAAGTGTCGTCTACAAATCGCAAGCAAGTTTAAGTGTGTTATGCACGAAACGTTTGAGAATCCTTTGTTTTTAAAGAGAAATTTTCTTTAAGATTAGGATAAAATTACCTATAAATTTAGCGATGGAATTTTTTTTTTTTTAGAGAAAAGGAAAATTGGCTTTCATTGTGTATAAATTAAGTGTTTCTAGAAATGCGTCTGGTGTTCCAGAGAACAACTCTAACTAAGCACGTGGTTTCTTAATTTTTTTTAAATGTGCTTTTTTGCTGCATCACATTTCAATGTTCTGTTCTCTTACTAATATTATTTCAAAAATAAATTCAATGAGCCCGACATTTTCATTTTTTAATACAAATTAAACAAGAAACAAACGAATTAATTTATATCTACGTTTTTAAATTTTGATAACTTAGCTGTCTTATCTGCAAAAAGATCGAGAATACAATACAGTTTCCTTTAAAAAGTCTTCACTTCCCTTTTAAAAAACAAAATTATCTACGATAACGCCTTAATGCATATGTTTCTATATACTCTGGACTAATGTAAAATTTTCGCTAATGTTGATTGTTTGTGTTCATAACTTTTTTTTTTTTTTTTTTTTTTCCAAATGCACCGCATCATCTGGACTAGTTTTAAATATGCACGCAATAAAGCATAGACATTACTTTCTGTTATTATTAAAACATTCTTTGCTTTCAGAATGACTATAATAAATGTTACGTAAATTCTAGAGACCGAAACGGAAAAATAATAAAAGTAAACAATTTAGTAGTATTTTTTAATATATACTTTACACCAGGATTTATTTTCCGTGATGTTCCATTCTTTCAATTTTATGCAAAATGCTTTTTCCTGTGTTAATTTAGTTTATACGAAATTTTTTAAGCTACAATCTTTAAACTTTGAAATACTTTTCATCCAATTAATGCCAAAATCCAATTAGAGTTCTTTTTTCTTGCCGGCACTTGAAATTTTCGTAAACGAACGTAAACTATTGTCACTGCCATTTTTCTTCTTACCAAAGGTTTGTTCGATCTGTTTGCTTCACAAAAGAGAACCTTATTTATAATAGATAAACTTGTTTGTAAATTCTTTTAAGTTCTGTTTAATCTAATAGAGGCAATTCGATCAACATAAACTTTTTTATCGAAATAAGTTATTTTAACAATCAAGTAAAAATGCTAGAGCATTTTAACTATCCTTCATTTTAAAATGTAAATCTTTCGACAAAAGATAAACGCGAAGTTCTATGAAAGTCATTGTGTGGGATGCAGTTTTTTAAAAAACAATCCAACTTTTTCCATTATGAGCAAAAATAAAATTAAACTGGACGTATTTTAACAACAGTTATTATTATAATATAAAACAAAACATCTATAAAAAAATTCTTCAAAGTTGATGTAAATCTTTTTCATTAATGATCTAAAATAAACTACATCTTTATGAGCCAAAATATTTTGTTGATTTGCATATTTATTAAACCTTTTAATAATCCAATTATATCTACAGTAAAATACCTTTAAACAATTTTATTTTGTACACTCAAGGATTTTTTCCTGATATTTTTAATCAAGTTATTATCTTACTTATCTTAATGAAGCAAAGTAATTCATTTTAAAATAGTGCTGAAAAATATGAAGGATAAAAAAGAATTTTAATTCTTAGTCTCAATATAAGAGAATATTTTATTGAGATTTGGGAAATAATATGTTCAAATAGTCTTAACATGAAAAATTATTAATCGATATATGGTTAGTTCATAGAGGCACATCGAAGTGATTTCTACGAATTAAAATTGATAAAGTGACTAATCTGTCATCCTGGTCTAAAAAGGCAGTTATTCTTACACTTCATAAATTAAAAATTGACCTTTGAGAACAATAAAAAGCTAAATTGTTAGAAAAGGAAAGGAAAATTAAAAGCGGAAACTGTTTAACGCCTTTTGCTCAAAATTTAATGAACACAAGCCTGTAACAATCCTGAAGAGTGGACAAAATTTTATTTTTGATTTCTGATCCTAAAACTTCTGATTCAAATTTCATTAATTAGCTTAATGTACAATAGGCTCCAAATACTGAATTCGAAAAGGATGGCCTGTGTTTTAATTTATGGTTATAAATAAACATTTCAGTGATCAAACAATAATGTTTTTTATACGTTATTCTCATATTTTATCCTGTCTTATCCAACCAGGAGGAAAAAACATGGTATTTTCCTACTTCTAAGTAACTGAGAAGTAACTTAGCAAAACACAGATTACATTAAAAAGTGATTATTTTTTAAATTTGAATTAATGGTTTGGAATCATTTAAACAGAAATTGGAGCATTTTTATTCACGTAGCTACCATGCGCGCTTAAGGGAATAAAAAAACAATTAGGGATGGATGCGATACAGAGATTTCTTTGCGAGACGAGGCGAAGATTTTCAGCTGTTCCGCGAGACGAGACAAGACTATTTTTCGTCTCGCGTCCATCCCTAAAAACATTTTTTAGACCAGCATAACCTGACTATTTTTTAAACTATTTTCAACGGAGAACAACTTTTTTTCCTCTACATCTATCGTAAATATTAATATCATTTTATTTAAAATAGATAATCATCTCTAAAATGCTCTTTATGTATTTACTATTGATAGACTGTAACGTGTTTTAAATTTTTTGTATTCTCCTTAAAAATAACTAGTACTGCTATGATATCATTTTAAATAGGGCACAATTTATAATGCATATCATCAACCTGCTTCTGTTACATTTTGCTATTCTGTAAAGTGCTGAGAAAAAAATCCTAACAATCTACACATTTTTGGACGAGAGGAAAGACACACACAATATAAAATCACAAGCAGCACTATTTCTATGCATTAGGAAACTGTTAGGGGAAAAACAAAATTCATATTTAGTATCCTGCGTCCACACATTATCTTTTCTTATACCTAAATACCTTTTTTATTTTACTTTTCTTTCAAAAAGGGGAGAAAGGGCGTTTCTGGGATCCAGCAAACTATTTATCTCTCTTTTGATAAATGTCTGTCTCTTGAGCCCATCCAATATTTGCTTAGGGTCGTATATAACGACCCAAAATCTTCGCTTTTATCATTGGACACTTTTTTATGCCACACGAGGGAATGATTCTTGAAGAAAGCTCTGTTTCAGAGATAAGTGGTTAACTCTTTTCGGGATGGATTGGGGAGAGCATTAAGAGTTTTACGAAAACTCTTAAAGAGAAAAAGAAGAAAGCCAAAAAAAAACAGACAAATCACAAAGAATTCGTGAATTACATAACACTTTCCAGCAAAGTCTTATTTGCAGATAGGCTGAAGCGGATGTTTACTTTTTTTAACAATCTGTAATGCTTGATGGACATTATCGGGGAAAAATTCCAGAGCACCTTCTAAGAATGTTAAACTGGTTGACAGGAGTGTGTCGACGACCAAGGCTCCTATTGTGAAGAATTTCAATCTTTTGCATCGATATCTTCAGTATATTTCCTGTCTTCTGATTTTGGTCTCATACACTGTTAATAGAAGCAATTCAACTTTTCACCATGAAATAGTACTAAATTAGCTGCAACCTCCCTATGGAGAAAGGCTTCAAGATGAATTGGATTCATTGATTAATATAACCGCCATTGTATGGCGCAAATTTTCTCCATGGAAAGGTTGCAGCTAATTTCGCGCCATTTTATGGTGAAGTGTTTCAGGATATTCTTAAGTGGCCTCGTGCTATTGGTGGCCTCGTGACTGGTATTGTTACGGCTATTTTCTGGCCACGATTGTCTCCCAAAGCACCTACACAATATTAACTTGGCTCCGGATCCTGTTGTCCCTTGTGCGACTCTGAAGAAGATTTTGACATTTCCCTCCTTGCCTCCTGTCCTGCTCTACTTCCTGTGTCCTTCTGGGAGCGATATTGGATTGCCAGACTTAAGTTGGTGGACTAAACGATGTCTTTCCATCTTTATGATCTTTTTTTTTTTTTTTTCGTTGCTCCTTTCCTTTTATGTATAAACATCTGTTGTCCTATGTACTTGTGATTAGAAAATTAAAAAAAAAAAATAGTGAAATGCTAAACTACTTCCGTTAACAGAGTATTTTTTAGAAACCCTGCACATCGAGTATTTGGAAAAATCATTCATTTAGAGCAGAGGGCTGCGTTTTAGATTTTCCTTTTTTTTTTTTAATAAAACGTAAAGCATTCAATAGTTTGCTTGTTCTCTCGCTCTCTTTCTCTTTTATCCACAATATTTTAAATTTCATTCGAAACCATACGTAATCTGAAATCACCTGATAATGACGTTTTAACACCTGCTATTAGTTATCCGTTCCCACCGGATGGAGCCCAGAACGGGTGGATGCAAATGAAACAAATCAGCAAAATATCCATCTTAATTACACACACATCCAGCAAGCTCGGCAATATTTGACAACTTTTGAGAAAACATTATAATTTAACCGCAGTCCCTAATATGCTCTAATGCATTTTTTGGAAGCATCAACTGGTGCAGAGAAGAATTTAAATTAGCTTTCAACCGTAACGCATAAAGTAAATAATGAGCTGCGATGGGGGATTATAACCGTTAATGGATTTCAAAGTAAATTTTGATGATGGAGTTCAGGATATGTTAGCTAAGTTAAATGAGATTTAGTAACTGCGTTCTCCGGAAATTCCCTTGCCTTTATGCGGCCCGGACGTTTCCCGAGATATTTTTAAAAACGTTTTGTAGCTTTTTAAATGCGTCGGTATATGGGTAAAACTTTGGGAAATATTTCACAGGACATCCATTTGTTTATGCTCAGCATACGGAGAGAAAGGGGGAGTTAAAAGAATAATTTAAATTTATTAACAGAGTGCGTTAAAGTAATTTTCTGCAGAAATTTTACTTGAATAACTTACCTGGGCATTAAAATAAAATTATTCAGAAAGCATTCTTATAAAAAAAGTATTTTAACACTTTGACACTATTTAAATGTAACTGGAAATTTTCATCTTCAATGGTACAATACTATGTACTTTCATTCAACTAATATTTATTAAGATCAGTATAAACAACTTTTATGAAAAGATTCAAAATTTTACATGACTAGGAAAAATTCGTTACACTACCTATCAAGAACAAAAAAAGAAAAAAAAATCCATAATCAAAATTATTACGCGATTGTTTAAATTGTTACACTGTACTATAAAATATCAGTTCAAACATATGGTACTTTTTTCCTTAATTTTGATGAATTAATATTTACTTAGCTCAGTACCTAAAAATACCTAAACTTTCACGAAGAAAACCAAAACTTTACATGTACGAGGAAAATAATTCCTAAATTCCCTCGACAGATCAGTGGCGTAGGAAAGGGGAGGGGCTATGTCTCAAGCCTCCCCCCCCCCCATACTATGATGAAGAACATTTAGTTGCAGTTTTAAATTGAGAGATATTTAGCGATGAGGCCGCAAAAATCACAGGTTCATTAATTAAAACACTTTAGTAGTAAGAAATTGTGTCAGTGTACGGTACTTAAAAGAACTGTTTATTTAAAAGGACTATTGCACTATAATCATATTAAAAATAACGTCTAGATAAACAGTACATCTTACAACATAACATAAATAACATAAACAACATAAACAACATCTTACAACGAGAGTAGAATTAAGGTGGAGTGAATTAAAAATTATATGCAGGCAGCGAACTTCAGATTGGCGAGGACAAAAACTTGGCCGATATGAACTACGTCAATTCCGGAACAACCATAAAATGTAAACCAATAAAATTTAAGTAACAAAACCGCGAACGAATAATTTTGAAACATGGAGCAGTGCATCGAAATAATTCATGCCCAAAAGAAAGGGTATGAAAAGCCCATTACGATTGCAAACTGACGTAATATTATCTATTTTTAGCCCAGAATGGCGACTCTCAGACGAGAGAAAATAAAAAATTAAAAGGCTGCTGCATACAGGAAGAAGCGAAACAAATTGAAAGCCAAAGTGAGGGGAAATGAGAACAGAAATATGTTAGGATGCACGATTTTGACTGCATAAAATTTGAGATACAGAAAGCAAATAAGAATTAATAATTAATATGTGATTTGCATCACACATACCCTTGGAAGAAGAGAGAAAATTACCACAAACCAGCATAATATGGTGCCTTTTTTAGTTCCGGAATCGACAACATTCTTGATCTAAACATATTGAGCCTCCCCCTCTAAACTTACTGAAGCCAATAACAGCAGCCCGTGTGTGCTCTGTGAGCCCGGTGGCAACACGGACTGTAGCCTTGTTTTCCCTTTAGATCATTTGTTATTTATACGCTGAATCTTGTTTGAGGTGCACGCCTTGCATCAATTCAAAGTCCCGCCAGGTGTGAGTTGTTTGCCACCATACGTTTTCTTCATGCCAAAAAAAATGAACATCCAGTGGTTATTCATAATGACATTCTTTCCGTCTGCGACAACGTTATGGATATTATCTGGACGCTTTGTATCTTTACATTCTGGAAACTCCTCGTGCATGAAGTTTCTTGCACTAGCTATTAAAATATATGTAATGTATACATCTACCAAAATCATTACATTATTCCGTTTTCGTTGCTGCACAATAGTAAGAATATTCTCCCTTAAAATTTAATCCTATACTTTCAGAAAACTTTTGTTTTCAAGAGATTCCGGTGACATAAAATAGATACATATATATATATATATATATATATATATATATATATATATATATACATGATCTTCTACGTAAACATCTTTAGGAAAGTTGTTCTGCAATTTGTACTGCCCAAAACATCCCTTATGGGCTTAGGAGACTCATAACAATGTTGTTAGGCTGAGCGCTGACTGCGTTTTACGTTGTTTTTGTCTCCCTTGACAAAATCCAATTAATTTCTCTTTTGCCGGAAGAACGCATCCCAGTGACTATAAATAACCCCCCAGTCTCCTTTGAATAAATCAGAGGGAAAAGAGGTTTCTTTTCTTTGCTTACATGCTTAAGAAAAGAGGAAATACTTTTTCTTGGGTAAAAGACGAGAGATAAGAAGAGCCCCCTTAAAGTATGGTATAAACTTATAGGGGATATAACCTGTAAATACAAAGTCCCAAATGTATTCCAAATACTTCCTTGTATCGAAAGTATTTAATATACCCATAAAAGCTACAATTAAATTTTAGTGAAGTGTCCTGTATGCTGAATAAACACCTCGCTGACTCCCAAAAATAATATTTTATTTAAAATAATATGCAGTAAAGTTGTGAATTTAATTACTATATGTCAACCAAAAAGTGAAAAAAAAATACAGTTATTTTATTTTTCCGTATTCTAAAGTTATCCTTTGTTGCCACTTGAATGTTTCCTTACTGGGAAACTGCCACAATAAACTGATTTCCTTCCAAACATTGCGTACGACGCTACACATTTAGAGAAACAAAAATGTAACCCAATACTGAATATATTGCGTTAAAAATATGTATTTTGTACAGATAGATATCAGATGGGATCATTAAAAAATTTAAAAAGAAAGTGACAGTCCCTTAAAAGTTAATACTTCCAAAATGTGATTCTTACATTTTTGAAATCATGTTCGCTGGGGTTTCATTTGAAAGTACGGAGGACGTTCAAACGGAGATAGACAACTTCAAACACGTAAGTAGTAAAATGAAGGAGCACCAAGGTGTCTCAGGATCATAGTGAAACAAGGGCCTGATCTGTAAGGTGTGTATCTGTCCACTCGCATAAGTTGCGCTTGGTCAAGGCCGAGTCCCAAAGAACATCAATCATCAAACTGGTAAGCAACGGCAAGTACAAAAGAATATCATCGTTGTGCCTTTGCAACGATGGTAGCCGACAAATCACAACTAAGGGGAATATAAACTCTAGAATTCTCACAGAATGTGAAAACAAACAACTTTACATTTTGACATTTATTTTCCAAGATGTTTAGAATATTAAGAAATGAGTCGCTAAAATAAAATTTTCTTCTTTGGAATAACTCCCAAAGTTTGGCTCGAACAGACTTGAGTCGGCCACTATAATAGACTAAACATATATTCCATTTACCTCCAAAATAACTGACCTCTTACAGAAACATTTGAACTTGAAATGGGCCAGAATTACTGTATCTTGTTCAAAATCAGACGTAATGATCTGATAAGACTTTAAACCTTAGCACCATATCCTATTTTATATGTTAGCTCTGTGTAATTTGAGGGAGGAAATCACAATTTGTTGGAATGAGCAACAAATTTTTCAGGTACTGTAATTTTGATAGTATGGTACTTATATTCATAATAATTTGTCGATCGTAGCAACTATGATTGACATTGATAACCTATATATAAATCAAATGCATTCAACTTTCGCAATTGCAATAGTAGAGCTCTTGAATTCAGTTAATTCTAAATCTGTTTACTTATAATTATCAACGGGAAAATCTCTACTTCAAATAACTGAGTTTGTGCTAATATAATTATTTCTTAATTTAATGCATTTGTAGAATGTTGAACCAATGGATTATTTGTTATTTTCATTATCTATAAACACAATAAAGGAAGAGGGTATGTTAAAAGCTTATATATTTTCGAAGTAATAAAAATGAAAACGAAATTGATAAAATATAATTTAAGCAGTAATGAAGCAATCTTTGATTTAAGGTATTTTTATTTACTACAAACAATTTAAGAAGCCACTATTATTTTAAACCAATACTAAATCAAATATAAAGAAATATTAGTGTAATTGAAGAACACAATGAAGCAATATTCAATTTTATTTTTATTTATTTGCAATTTAAGTGAAAACCTAGATACTACATTTCCATAACGATATAAATACTTTGTTTAAAAAGTTATAGTAGTCACCCAAAATCTTGAATGCAGCATTAATTTAAACTTTTCGAGTTTCAGTGTCTATTTCCATGCGTCTCCTGAAAAACTGATCAATGTGTAAAAAAAAGGCAATTCTAAAGGAAAAAATACTTTTTTAACCTGAAAGAGAATCCAAAAAAAAAATTTTTTTTTCATTTTCTTAACTCAACCTCTGGATAAAAAATTATCACAGAGGCATTTTTAATTACGTATATCGCTTACTCGATAAGAAAATTTTTAAAATAAAATAGTAATCTTTTTTACAGAGAAGTCGTTTCTCTTAAAATTTTTAATTAATTTTGAGCAGTCACTTTTCAATTGGTTTGATTCAAATGCCCTTGTTAATATTTGTCTGGGGCAAAACGTAGTTATGAATATCTGATATTGAGATTGTTTGTGATTTATAAGTGTGGAACTTAAATTAATTTTTAAGTAGCGAGCGAAATATTTTCTCATTTAGAAAGGAGTCTATAAGTAAGATATTTAAAATATATTTTATAGTTCATGAAGTTTAATGCTTCTGTTTTTTTTATCTTTTTTCTCGGAATACCGTTTTATAAATAAAAATTGAAAAGTAATTTAAAATGTCAAAAATTAAACATGTATCAAATGCAGGATTCTAGAAAGTTCAGCAAAACGATCTTTTCCAAGTATGATAGAATTGTTACTGGGATACATGGATAGAAAATGTGATGCAAAATATAGTTGATTTAAAATTTTTTATCGATTTGTGTTGCTTTGTCACTAAACAAAAAGTAGTCTTTATGTAAATTATAACTAAATGTTCATTTATTTATTTACTTTTTTTAGATACGGCAATCTAAAGCAATGTCTTGATGAAGATAATTTTATAATACAAACACTAATTTATCCGCAGAACTACAAAATTTAAAACTACATTGAATACAAAAATCTATCTGTTCTTAAACATAAAATATAATGTTATAAGAGTCAAATTTTATTTCGTAATAAAATTTATTAAGATCGTATTACTGAATATTTTTTTCTCGTATGAAACCAGCAGAGCTAGATTTACTACAAGGCAAACCTACGCAACCGCCTAGGACAGAAGCGTATGGTAAATTTTCTCTTGCAGAGTCCACCGAGTACAAGGTGGGATACCAACCACTTGGGATAATGCACTGAAAGATATGTTTTGTTAAATCAACAAAATCATTCGGTTGAAAAAACGCCAACAAAATACTTTTGTTCAAATTATTTAGTTATTTCAATAAAACATTTTCTCAATTTAAACAATTAATTTTGTTAAAACCAATAAATGTTTTGTTAATTCAACCCAATTATTTATTTAACTGGTTTATTTGGTCGAATTAACAAAATGTCTTTGTTAACTGGTGTGTTTACGGACCATGTAACAAAATTATTTTGTTGAACCTACCAAACATTTAGTTGAAAATTTCAGAGGTCAGTCTAGTTAATTTATCTAATTAACAAAAGTTACATTTTTATGTATTTTTTTTATACATCTACAATTGTAATTTAAAAATACTGAACGACTGAACTCAGAAATTTTTCTTTTCCGTTTGTCATAAAATAAAATAAATATGTATCTTTAATGCTAAATAATACACAACGTTGAAATATATTTTTTCAAAAAAGAAAGAAGCCATGTTAAATTAATTTGCTTATTAAAATTATGTTTTAACATTGTCGTCTTGTTTATTGCATTGTGTGTACATACATCATATTTATAACGTGTTTCGGCGTGCAGTTTCAGATTTAATGTTGCATGTAAAAGCTCGATTATCGTAACCGATAAAATACAATTAACTCCGAATATAGCGAACTTTTGGTTTTAGTGAACGCAAACCATTATGCCCGATTCGCATACAGTATCTCTGTTCGCCATAGGGACGCTTCGGTTTTAGTGAACTTCGGATATAGTGCACGAAATTTGATGGTCCCAGACGTTCACTATACCCGGAGTTGACTGTAAACAGAAAATTTTAGCTCTTCTCTCTCGTCTCCCACCCATCTCCCTCTCTTCATTCTCGAAAATGGTATTTATTCTGTCACAGCGCGGAATACTAATTAACTCAGATATGCCACTAGTCATTGTGTAAGAAAAATAACACAAACATTGGAAAACATCTATGAATTTAACAATGACTATGCAGAAACAAACAAATCCGTAAGCTAAATTATTTTTTTCAAATATTCAACTAAAAGAATGAAAATATACTTTTGTATGTTAACTTACACAACATTTTATTCAATACAAATCACTATTGCAATCTTTGTACAACCGTTTCTCGTATTTGGTGTTCTGAATCCAATCACACTCAGGACCGTGGCAATTTAATAAGTTTCAAGCGAGGAGATCAGCATGTTTCAATACTTCAAATAACTGAGTTTGTGCTAATATAATTATTTCTTAATTTAATGCATTTGTAGAATGTTGAATCAATGGATTATTTGTTATTTTCATTATCTATAAACACAACAAAGGAAGAGGGTGTGTTAAATGCTTATATATTTTCGAAGATGCACACGAAATTGATAAAATATAATTTAAGCAGTAATGAAGTAATCTTTGATTTAAGGTATTTTTATTTACTACAAACAATTTAAGAAGCCACTATTATTTTAAACCAATACTAAATCAAATATAAAGAAATATTAGTGTAATTGAAGAACACAATGAAGCAATGTTCAATTTTATTTTTAATTATTTACAATTTAAGTGAAAACCTAGATAGCTACATTTCCATAACGATATAAATACTTTGTTTAAAAAGTTATAGTAGTCACCCGAAATCTTGAATACAGCATTAATTTAAACTTTTCGAGTTTCAGTGTCTATTTCCATGCGTCTCCTGAAAAACTGATCAATGCGTAAAAAAAGGGCAATTCTAAAGGAAAAAATACTTTTTTTAACCTGTAAGAGAATCCAAAAAGTTTTTTTTTTTCATTTTTTAAACTCAACCTCTGGAAAAAAAATTATCACAGAGGCATTTTTAATTACATATATCGCTTACTCGATAAGAAAATTTTTAAAATAAAATAGTAACTTTTTTTACAGCGAAGTCTAGGGATGGACGCGAGAAGAAAAATAAGCGTCTCGCTTCTCGCAAAATAGCATAAAAGCTTTGTCTCGTCTCGCAAAATTCCCTATATCGTAATGTTAAAAATGTATGTCTCGTCTCGCAAAAAAGTAGTCTCGCGTCCATCCCTAGCGAAGTCGTTTCTCTTAAAATTTTTAATTAATTTTGAGCAGTCACTTTCAATTGGTTTGATTCAAATGCCCCTGAAAAACACGCTATATCGTGTTGATCTGGGACTATTTTCTGCCTTCCTCCAGGGCATAGGGAGAGCTCAGGCCCTTTGGCCTCTACCTGTGCCTTTTTTATGCACTGGTCACACTAGAGGCCTTTTTTAGAGCCAAAGTCTGCTTTACATCTAGCAAAAATTTAATTCTGACAGGTAATTTAATTATTATACTGAATTAAATGTGATTTTGACAAGAAGCTCCATCCGTTTTCTTTTTGTAGTCTCGAGGCATACTCTGCATGGTAATAAAATGAGAATTATATTTGTTCAAAATTCCTAATATCTTAAAAACATAAGATATGTAAAACATTCATAGACAGTGTAAAATGTTGCACTGGAAGGATAAATATTCTGTTAATTACATACAATAATAATATAAAATGACAATTATAATAACAGTATGTTGTTCTTTCTGATGCCCTTTGACAACCGCAAACGGCCGTGAAAGATTCCCCCCCCGAAGGGAGGCAATGGGCAGAGGGGGCGTGCCTTCCATTTTTAGGGCCCCAGTGGGAAGAAGTACGATTTAGCCCATGATCCCCTAATTTTGAACCAATTCCAGAGGAGGGACCAACCCCCTGAAATCGGCACCTTCAGAGGTATCGTTTAACAACTTGGAGGACATTGGAGCCATGACAGATTTTACCTGCACCAGCTCCCATTAGTATAATATTATAGTTATAATTATTAATTTTATTCATATTATTACACTGTATTACACTATAATATACAAAATAGAAAATAAAATTTATAGTTTATTTAATTCATTTTTGAATTATGCTGTCTCTTCCCCAAGTTTAGGGGGGGACACACGTTTATTTTCGTATTGCTGCAAGTTGCAAACTTGCTTCTTCCCCAAACCAGCTATTTTTTTTATTTTATTTTTCTTTATCCCGAACACAGGCATGATTCTAGTTGTTTTAACCAATTTGCCCAATGGTGAAAACATGAGTTGTTTCAGACTATCTTTGGTACATATCACACCTTCTATTTAAGTTCAATCTTCAATTCAAACAACCCTTTCGATCGACTGTTTTCAACAACTGTTGGGCGAAAAGCCTTGTGTGATATGTATGTTGACATCCGCAACTTTTTCCAGCTGGTCTGGGGAAAATTGGGCATTTCGTTTGACTATTTCAATTTTTGCGACAGACCAATCACAGGCAAGCAAATGGAGAGGCTGCGGTGGCATCACGGATTCGCTCATTCCCTTTTCTAGTCAAACCAGTTGAGTGAAATAGCCGAACAAGTTGAACGAAATAGTTGATTGAATTGAAGATTGGACGTAAATAGAAGGTGTGGCATGCGCTTAAGTCCTACGCATCCAACTCACCATAATTTTCAATGCGGCATTTTTGGCCAGTGCGCTAATTTCCATTTTAATCGTTATATTTTTAAGAAAAAATGGTACATAGCTACTCTGCATATGGATGCAATTCCAGATTTATGAAGGGGTCTGGAATAACATTTCATAGGTAAGGTTTTTTTTTTCCATAATTTTAAAACATAAATTTTATAAATGAAGATTTTTTTCAATGTATTCACATCCATTGAACATTGGCGATAATATTTTACGCCAAGAGGATTTGTAATGTGTATGTTGATAGTAAATTTGGCTAGTAGTTTACACTTACCACTCCCCAAATATGGCGATGTGCTGTCTGGAATGCTACTACTCTCTGTTCACACAGCACTTCAATCAACTTGCGTGATTTATAATTAAATAATTGTCTTTTCCGTTATAAATAAGTATTTCATGACAGTCTTCATGAACTGGTAGTGCATTTCCAAGTGGTCCTTACCATAGATGGTGACTGGGACCATTGTTTTAGATGTTTTTCCCCCGTGTTATCAAAGGATTAATGGTAGCAGTCAGATATTCAAGGGTGACGATGATTATGCAAATAATCGGTGTCATTTGGTCAATCGGGACTTTGCCCAGGGCCCCCGGATCGAAAGGGCCCCCAATTTCAAATATTGTTCTGAAATATATTTTTTATATCAAAATGTTATGAAAAATAAAACAAATTTCATAGATACACAGTAAAAAAATTCAGAAACGTTACATACTTATAGCAAAAAGGTTTCCGAAAGTATAGCGTAACCTACCGATGCTCTACTCGAACTCACGATTTCGGAAACATAACCCACATTTCGGCGTAAAATATTTACGGGGAAAGGAAATCTTTATTTGGGACTTCGTGCGCATGCGCCAAGTGCCAAGTGACAGAGGGATAAGAGTGAACGCGTCTTCCCTAATAACACAGATGGCCACAAAAGAGTCGCTGTGACGTCACAGAGGATCACAATTGTCACAGGGCTGTCACATTGTAACCTGCAGGGCCCGATTATGACCAACAGGGGCCCCGGGCGTTAATGAATTTGGGGGTCCCCATCTATAAAATTTGTTTTCTTTTTCATAAAATTTTGACATATAAAAGAATTTTTCAGAACAACATTTGAAACTGGGGGCCTTGGGCAAAGTCCCTATTTGCCCATGCGATAATAAGGGTCTGGTAACTTGAGAGTGATGTAACTCCACTGTGTGGTCACTGTGAAGTTTATTTGTGACCAGTCACCATGTGACATCGCCGGATGAATACTTAAATAAAACGGATGAATACTTAAATAAAACTGCACATTTTCTCCTGAAAATAATTTATGTGGAAAAAAAAGATTTAAGATTTTTAATTTATATTTATTAATTATGGTATTTTCCCTCCATTTATAAAATACTCCAAAAAAATTTTAAGTTCCCAAAACAAGCCATACCACAATTAACTTTTGCAGCAGTCAGTTTACTTTTAAAGCAAATTGCAGCAAGACAATTGCCAAGAGACAGAAACAGGTAGACAGAGGCAGGACAGGTAGACAGAGACAGGAGACAAAGACAGGTCACATCGTCGAGGTAACGTGCTGTCCTACGAACGCGTCCGTCCAGGGTTCGAATCTGATCGCTGGTCCTGAGCGCTCCTTCCGTTAGAGTTTGGTGCTACCATCTAGTGCATGTTACTCGAAACGCTTCATCTAGTAGAAGTTACTTTTTCTGAAAAATTCAGAAAGGTTACTCGTTAATTCGGAAACCTTTGTGAAATACACAGAAAGGTTACTCAATATTTTACCAAAATGTACAGAAACGTCACCCATCTTTTCGAGAAACCTTACCTAAAAAGCAGGAAAATATGCATATATTTTTCCGAAATATGCAGAAACGTTTCTAAATACTTTACCCGCATGGTTCGGAAACGTTTCTGCAATTTTAAAGTACAAGAGCTCCCCCACATTTTGGTGTAACGTTTCCGAATTTTTTTTTACCGTGTAGGGGGCCCCCAAATTCATCAATGCCCGGGGCCCCCGTTGGTCATAATCAGGCTCTGGATCCACCGGTTGCGGATTTCGGAGGGCCCAATCGAAAAAAGAACATCAGTGTATACGGCTTGGATTAGACCAGCATGGAGGTCTTCTTGAAAATCTACTGCCAGTGGTCTTTTGATAAACAGAAATACATCATACTGACCACCCCTATGAGGAGTCCCTTTAAAAATCCGCTACGATAACTTAACCTAAATTGTAAAGCTAGAAGAAACATCAGTGTTACTGACCACCGCTGTGGACGGAGAAAAAGGCGGCTCAAATATCCCCAACCAAAATATGCCGATGATTATGCATAATCACTAGCGATTATGCATAATATCCGATTTTATTACACTTACCATAACGTATATAAGCCACAGAGTTTGGAGAAAATTACATGGGGCTTTACAAATTAGCATTAATAACTCTTTTGGGGGAAGTCCAGATCACCTTAAAGCCTCTTTTGTGTGCCTCACTGGTCTAAGGTTGCTATTAAGTTACAAAACTCGTAGATTCGAGTCAGATTTACCCAAACATTCAACAAAAAAAATTTTTTCTAATGGCCAGCCTCTGCCGTGCAGGCTTTAGCCACAACAGGCCGGAATTGTTGGTCTCTTTATTATTATGACAACTATGCCTAGTCGGGGATCGAACTCCGATATTCGGGAGATGAACCCGAAACCGGAGTACGGTGCTTTACCCACCATATAACTCGGTCGGCCAACAAAATATGTCAGTTCAGTAAGAGCTACGAGCAACGATAATGAAGATAAAACATCTTGGCGAAATATACTTAAAAAATTCCCAATGCAATTTAAAGATGAGATAATGTAATTGTTATTTGTCTCGATTATCTTACATTTTTTATTTTTATCAATAAGTACAAAAATATATTTTTTAAATAACTAAGCTTCTCTCTCTCTCACACACACACACACACACGAATGCTAATTTTGAACTGAAGATGTTCGGCAAGAAAACCTACAGCACAAAAATTATTCAATTAATACTATTTTTATTCAGGAAGAACGTTCTATTCTAGTACATAAAAACCATGGTCTTTGTTGAATAAAATCTGGGTAAATTTCTTTTTCTTTTTTTTTCCTCCTTCATTTCGTAAAAACCCTAGAGAGAGGAAAAAAAATAACGTAACGAAGTTAGCTAAATCAACAAGATTATCTAAAAATGCTTTTTAACGTGAGTTAGTAACGAATATTTTTTACTATGTTACATCTTTTTCTGCACTAATTCTATTTATCCATTAGGGAAGACGCATAATAGTCTATATATGTATTCAATATTTCTTTTTACCTCTGAATTGTTCAAAGAAAAAAAAAAGTACTTTTCTTCCTTTCTTAGTGTTCTTCACTCAAAAAGAAAATCTGCTAAATTTAAATATTCATATCTAACTAACATCTAAACATAAAAAACTCTAACATTTTAAAGAACATTTTTCAAAAATGAAGAGAAGCACAAAGTCAAAAGTTTGTTTTAAATTCATTCCAATATCAATTATCTAAAATATAAAAAATATTTTTGATGAAAATAGAATATATTATTATTACTATTATTATATATTATTATCATTATTATTATATACTATTATTATTACCATTATTACTACTATTTACTTCACGCGTGTGAAGTTTAATTTTCAAAAACACAAATGAAATAAAAATAAATAAGTGCACATGCACTACGCACTCGTGCAATGCATTTTTCGTTCCTCACGAATTTTCAATGTATTTACAGAAATAGATATGCATAAAAAGAAAGTGTGATTTTCTGTGCATGCAGCTATAACTCCGCAACCAACGAGTGGAGACCAATGGGGACTACACTGACGAGCCAAAACATTATGACCACCTCCACATTTTTCAGTGAGCTTGTCTGGATGGCATGGAGAGTACGCAATTAAGTGTGAATGGTATTTAACTGTTGCTGGAGAACTTAAAGAATCATTCTTGCACTTCCGTTTGTGAGTGAGAGGAAAAGCTGTTGTTCTAAGCGAATTCGAAAAAGGGCAGATGTAATGGCCCGAAGACTCGGAACAAGTATCTCCGAAACTCCACGACTGGTCGGTTGTTCACGATCTGTCGTTGTTAGCAGTGATGCAACGGATATCAATTTGGCCGGATACCGGATACCGAATATTCGGCCAAACTTTTAGCCGGATATCAGGTTATCCGGTAGCAATGTGTTTTCTTCTTTTTGTGTTTTGTTTTCACTAGTGTTCTTAGATCACTGAGCTATTACTTTTTTCTTTTTTTTCTCATTAGTTTCAAATAATTTAATTCAAAAATCAGGAATCCTTTTGTTATTGTTTCCATAAATTTAGTACCAGTTTTATTGCAATTAAAGTCATATAAATAACAATGTCATGTATGTTCTCCCTCAAGATTTTGATTAATATCTTAAAAGATCAGTTCTTGAAAGAAAGACATCTCCTTTCAGCTGTTAGAAAATCAATGTAACAAATTTCCATACTTTATCAAAATTAGGAGGGGAGGGGTATTTTCCCACCAGCCTGCAGTACTACAGCAAGAACACTATTCTCATAAGCAGGTCAATTTATGGTGGGAAAAAATGGTAACCAAATTCTTACAAAGATGGTAAAAGTGTTTTGTACAATAATTTCTTCCAGTAATAATTTAAACCAATCTTAAAAAAAGATATAAGTACTTAATTTTTTCCCTCTTTACTTTCCGAACATGTACCATGTAAGGAAAGTATTGTAATCATGAAAAAATTCGACTTCGAGATTTTGGTGTTTTTACACGTTTTGAGGGCTTCTGAATCCATTTATGCAATTTTTACGAGATGTATGTATGTATGTGTGTGTGTGTGTGTGTGTGCGTGTGTGTGTGTGTGTGTGTGTGTGTGTGTATGTGAGTGAACACGATAGCTCCTGAACGGAGCATTCGATCGAGCTCAAATTGGATATATATGTCATAAACCACCGTCGCAAGACCGGTATTGATTTTGGTGTGTATAGGACTTATAGTTTTTCTACAGGGCTACGACAAAGATTTCTTTTACATTATGGCCTATGGGGGGAATTTCTTGAAAGTGCGCTAGCGTTTAAACGGTACCTTCGATTGAGCTGAAATTGGGTATATATGTTATATAGGGATGGACGCGAGACGACTTTTTTGCGAGACGAGACAGAGATTTACAGCTTTTTTGCGAGACGAGACACACATTTTTAACATAACGATATAGGGATTTTTGCGAGACGAGACAAAGCTTTTAGGCTATTTTGCGAGACGCGAGACTTCTATTTTTCGTCTCGCGTCCATCCCTAATGTTATAAATAACCATCTTAAGACCGGTATTGATTTTGGTGTGTATAAGACTTATAGTTTTTCTACAGGGCTACGACAAAAATTTCTTTTATATTATGGCATAATGGCATATGGGGAGAAATTCTTGAAAGTGCGCAAGCGTTTAAACGGTGCATTCGATTAAGTTTCAATTTGGTATATATGTTTGAATTAGTCATCGATTAAAATTTATTTAAATGCTTGGTAATGATCTTAATTGTAAGTGTTCGGAAAATCCAGTGGAGTCACTCCAGATTTTTCTATACATGATAAAAATACATTTTAAAAGTATTGAAAACGAAATATTTTTACAAAACTTAGTTTCTTCGCATTTTTTATAAATACAGTTTTTAGAACATATTCATTTATTATGTTTATTTGTGTTATTTCTCTGTACATAGTTTTAAGACGGTTGTACTGCCGGATATTTGTAATATCCGGTAACTGCAAATTGTCCGGCATATTAGCCGGATAGGCCGGATGCAGTATGTGTGCCGGATATCCGTTGCATTCCTAGTTGTTAGTACTTATAAAAAGTGGATTAATGAAGGTGAAACGCCAAGTAGACGCCAAGATGTTGGCCGTCCACGCATCATCAAAGAAAGAGGACGTCAGAAACTGCCCCGCCTCGTACAGCAAAATCGGCGGCAGACAGTGGCTCAGATGGCAGCCCAATACAATATTACAATGCAAGTCAAACGTCCCACTTGCGTGCCTCTGCTTACCAAGCGTCTATGTCAACTGCGCCTACAGTGGGCACGGCAACATTGAGACTGGACCATGGATATATGGAGGAGAGTTTCCTGGTCGGATGTATCCAAAGGCCATCTTGAATAGTACTTTCGAGACTGGCCTTGATGTATCCCGGTTTCTCCTTCATCCAAGTCGATGGTCATGTCAGGGTAAGCCGTCTGCCAGAACATCTGCTCCCCTCTACCCGACAGCTGAGACACCACCATGATGTTCAATATCTCGATTTTGTGTGACCTCTGCTTAAATATTTGATACAACCTGTCTCCAGTTATCTACCAAGAACTCTTGGCATCCATACCCAGACGAATTGCAGCTGTTTTGCAGATCAAAGGAGGCGGAACGCGTTATTGAGTAAGGTGGTCATAATGTTTCGGCTTTTTATTGTACATGGTGTGTTAGTCTTCCACCCCTTTCCTATGAAGAAGGCTTCGGTTCGGAACTACAATAATTGGGTCAAAAAATAAGAGAGGGTGATAAGATATGAGGATCAACATTAATATTAATATATATATATATATATATATATATATATATATATATATATATAGCTCTAACTTAATATTTTTGAGTCATGAGCTAGCCTTCTTCCGGTATATAAAAACAGAGTAACATTATTTATTTAAGTAAAGATACAGTTGTCTTATAACTTTTTCACTGTTTTTATCATTGATTTTTACCGTGAATTACTGTTTCCTACATTTTTCGCATGTTTTTCATTAAAAGAAACAAAGTTTTCAAACTTTTTAGCTTTAAAATTATAGAGCTCGTGTCGAAAATGCTCATTTATTTAGACTCTACTAAACTCTTAGAGCTTTTTATAAAGAATTACTTCACCAGTAAAAAAAAAACACATTTTGTTATCCGGCAGATGCGCATTTTATTTATTAAAAGAATGTTATTTAATTGCAGGCATAAACCGTAAGCTGTTCTCTTCCTAAAATGATGCAGGGCTTTTTTCATCAAAATCTTTTCCCTATTTTTTTATGTAAAATGTATGCCTAAGGATCTTTTGTAAGACTTGCTGGCTTCATTATATTTTGAACCTTGACGTTTGACCAAAATTAAAGCAAAATAAAGAAAAGGAGGTGCAAAACTTGTCACTTAAATAACGCAAGAAAAAGTATGCTTTCTTCGCAATATTATCCTTATTTGTTGTAAAGTGTCAGTTCAGAAGCAGAATTTTCTCCACCTCTTTCGAAAATTGCTTAAACTCTGCCTTTTTGCAGCACTTTAGAAAGCAAATTCCTTGCCGTGAAAAAGAAAGATTATCATGTAACAAGATGGTGTAAGTAAATTTTACTTTGTAATTTTAAGGGAATAATGCCAGGAAAGGCCAATTTAATCCATCTGTATTGGCTTGAAAATGCCCAAACTGAAAATTTTATATGGCATGCATAAAAACTTTGTATAAAAAAAATCTGATGTGTCCAACACATGACTTCCTTGCACGTCCATTAGATCAAAAATATTTTCGACGCACTTCCTCTAAACATATTTGTTTGAAAGAGATAAAATATCAATAATAGTAAGGTTTAGCGATGTCTAGACAAATATTTCGATATCGCCAAGCTGAGTTCAATTTGAAATATTTCCTTCTGACACTTTATTTGGCGATATTTCACCAAAAGCCGACAAACTTGAGATAGTCAGCTAGATTTTGGGGATAGCCAAAGTAGTCAGTGAGCACAGACCTTCAATAAATTGAATGCATCTATACACCTCAATGTATTCAAAGTCATTTGGCTCACCATGTAAATAAATTCTCAGTCGAATGCTGTCAAAAAAGATATTGAAAACAGTTAGATATTACAATAGTTCTAAATACAAAGTTAAAAAATCTACGGGTTAAAGTTTTAGAGTTATACAAAATAGGAAATAATTTTTGGCGCCAAATTTGGCGATATTTCGGCGAAACTCGTCAATGTCGACGACATTTGGCGAGATTTTAAGCATAAACCAAACAATGACAGATTATCGCCAAATTTGGCGATATTTCGCCAAAACTCGCCAAGAACGATGACAAATGGCGATACTTTGGCCATGGACGAAATGACTGACTATCGCCAAATTTGGCGATATTTCGCCAAAACTCGCCAAGGTCGAGGACAGACGGCGAGATTTTGGGCATCTACCAAACAATGACTGTCTACAGTTGTATTATAATGAAGATGTCCATAGACATTAAGGTACTGAAATTCTTTTCGGTGGTCCTGTAAATAAACTCTCCAGTAGATTGGAACCAAAAATCGAGATGCACAACTAGATGTTACAACATTCTTATATATGAAATTTTATAATAGTTTTTGAGATTTGAGAGTTAAATATGCACACACGTACACCAAAAGTCGCCAAGCTTGGCGACTTTTGGCATAGTTCTTGAGGGAGGCACGTGACCGTGGTCGGACCATTACCTAACTTATGTGGTAGGACGGTATTGTGCTTGAAATGGATGAATGCCCCTAAAATTGCTATTGACCGTAATGTATTGGAAATCTTTTGAGTGTTCCTGTAGCAGAACTATAAATGATAAAGACACTTTTTACTTCCTTGTACGTAGTATAAGGAAGTAATGTGATCCCGAAAAATTTTGGGGGCCAAATTTCGACAAAAAACAGATTTTGACTACCTCTAAATTTAATTTTAAAATTTTTTTCGATGCATCCTATCGTAGGCTAGCATGCACGATCATATTAACGCGTCTGCAACTCATTTTGACCAGCGGCGAGTCTGCTGTGGCCAGTTTTTCCATGCCGTCTGTACGTACGTACGTACGTATGTATGTAACTCGCATATCTCAAAAACTATTGGTCGTAGAATGTTGAGATTTGATATTTAGGATTGTTCTATGATCTAGTTGTGCACCTCCCCTTTTGGTGGCAATCGAATGGATAGTTTATGTACAGGACCGCCCAAAAGATTCGAAATACATTACGCTCTATGGGCCGAAATTTATTAAACTCGCCTAACTCAAAAGCTATTAGGCGTAGAATGTCGAAACTTCATATTTTGGATAGTTGTAACATCTAGTTGTGCACCTCTCCTTTTGGTTCCATTCGACTGGATAGTTTATCTACAGAACTGCCCAAAACATTCGAAATACATTACGCTCAATGGGCCGAAACTCATTAAACTCGCATATCTCAAAAACTATTAGGCGTAGAATGTTGAAACTTTATATTTAGGATTGCTGTAACATCTAGTTGTGCACCTCCCCTTTCGATTCCATTCGACTGGATAGTTTATCTACAGAACCGCCCAAAAGATTCGAAATACATTACGCTCTATGGGCCGAAATTCATCAAAGCATTTTTTAGAGGTATTGGGCTATTTCAAACGACTCAGAAGTGATGTATGCTGTAAAGAGTTAGAAAATGAATTTCTCCATTAAAAAAAGTGTCTTTATCATTTGTAGTTCTGCTACAGGAACACTCAAAAGATTTCCAATACATTACGGTCAATGGCAATTTTAGGGGCATTCATCCATTTCAAGCACAATACCGTCCTACCACATAAGTTAGGTAATGGTCCGACCACGGTCACGTGCCTCCCTCAAGAACTATGCCAAAAGTCGCCAAGCTTGGCGACTTTTGGTGTACGTGTGTGCATATTTAACTCTCAAATCTCAAAAACTATTATGAAATTTCATATATAAGATTGTTGTAACATCTAGTTGTGCATCTCGATTTTTGGTTCCAATCTACTGGAGAGTTTATTTACTGAACCACCGAAAAGAATTTCAGTACTTTAATGTCTATGGACATCTTCAATATAATACAACTGTAGACAGTCATTGTTTGGTACATGCCCAAAAACTCGCCGTCTGTCCTCGACCTTGGCGAGTTTTGGCGAAATATCGCCAAATTTGGCGATAGTCAGTCATTTGGTCCATGCCCAAAGTATCGCCATTTGTCATCGTTCTTGGCGAGTTTTGGCGAAATATCGCCAAATTTGGCGATAATCTGTCATTGTTTGGTTCATGCTTAAAATCTCGCCAAATTTCGTCGACATTGACGAGTTTCGCCTAAATATCGCCAAATTTGGCGCCAAAAATTATTTCGTATTTTGTATAACACTAAAACTTTAACCCGTAGATTTTTGAACTTTTGTATTTAGAACTATTGTAATATCTAACTGTTTTCCATATCTTTTTTGACAGCAATCGACTGAGAATTTATTTACAGGGTGAGCCAAATGACTTTAAATACATTGAGGTGTATGGATGCATTCAATTCATTGAAAGTCTGTGGTCAATGACTACTTTGGCTATCCCCAAAATCTCGCAGACTATCTCAAGTTTGTCGGCTTTTGGTGAAATATCGCCAAATAAAGTGTCAGAAGGAAATATTTCAAATTGAACTCAGCTTGGCGATATCGAAATATTTGTCTAGAAATCGCTAAACCTTACTATTATTGATATTTTATCTCTTTCAAACAAATAAGTTTAGAGGAAGTGCGTCGAAAATATTTTTGATCTAATGGACGTGCAAGGAAGTCATGTGTTGGACACATCAGATTTTTTTAATAGAGAAATTCATTTTCTAACTCTTTACAGCATATATCACTTCTGAGTCGTTTGAAATAGCCCAATACCTCTAAAAAACGCTTTGATGAATTTCGGCCCATAGAGCGTAATGTATTTCGAATCTTTTGGGCGGTCCTGTAGATAAACTATTCAGTCGAATGGAACCGAAAGGGGAGGTGCACAACTAGATGTTACAACAATCCTAAATATAAAGTTTCAACATTCAACGCCTAACAGTTTTTGAGATATGCGAGTTTAATGAATTTCGGCCCATTGAGTGTAATGTATTTCGAATGTTTTGGGCAGTCCTGTAGATAAACTATCCAGTCGAATGGAACCAAAAGGGGAGGTGCACAACTAGATGTTACAACTATCCAAAATATGAAGTTTCGACATTCTACGCTTAATAGCTTTTGAGTTAGGCGAGTTTAATGAATTTGGGCCCATAGAGCGTAATGTATTTCGAATCTTTTGGGCGGTCCTGTACATAAACTATTCATTCGATTGCCACCAAAAGGGGAGGTGCACAACTAGATCATAGAACAATCCTAAATATCAAATCTCAACATTCTACGACCAATAGTTTTTGAGATATGCGAGTTACATACATACGTACGTACGTACATACGTACGTACATACGTACGTACGTACGTACAGACGGCATGGAAAAACTGGCCACAGTAGACTCGCCACTGGTCAAAATGAGTTGCAGACGCGTTAATATGATCGTGCATGCTAGCCTACGATGAGATGCATCGAAAAAATTTTTAAATTTCAATTTAGAGGTAGTCAAAATCGGTTTTTATGTCGAAATTTGGCCCCCAAAATTTTTCGGGATCACATTACTTCCTTATACTACGTACAAGGAAGTAATAAAGAACTGAAAGTATAAGAGTACACGAATGACTTTTCACGATTTTCTGTTATGGTACGTACCTGAGATTTGATTCATTTTAGTTTGGCTTCTGTAAATGCAGTGTTTTGCACTAAAGACATTATTGCAATTTTATGCAAAATAAATCTAATTTACATTATCTATCTAACTATATACAATGTTACAAATTTCTCGGTTGTTCTGCCCTTTAACGTTAAATATAGTCTCAAATTCGTAATCTACACGTCAAATACACTGCCCTCCAAGAGTTAAGGTACAACCTGTTTTATGTGAATAATATGGAAACGAATGAACATAGAAGCAAAAAATTTGGACTAACTGAGCATTAAATAGTTTTTTATTGAGTATGACATAGAAATTTACATAAATTCAACACAAACAGGGTGCAAAAGCAAAAGAACACTTTTGGTAGAAAAGTCCACTTTTGGAGAAAACAGTTTATCAAAGCTTTTTGTGGAAATATGTGGTGGAAACATTACAAAATTGAGTTCTAATATGGAATGTGTCCACCCCTAACTGCAATGCACTGGCGGCATCGATTCTCCATGCTTCTAATTAAGTTCTCGGACACCTCAATAGGAAGCGAAGACCACGCACGGATTAGTCCTTGTTCCAGCTCATGCAACGATCTTGGAGGAGGACTTAACGCAGCCACTTGTCTGACAGGGTAGTCCCAAACATGTTCTATCGGATTGAGGTCTGGAGATTGAACTGGCCATTCCATTCGCTCCAAACCTTGACTCTCAAGATAATCCTCAACAAGCACAGCTCGGTGAGGTCGGGCATTATCATCCATCAGCATGAAATCATTGCCAATAGCAGCGGCATGTAGCCGAACATAAGCATCAAGGATCTCGTCCCGATATCTCACACCAGCCATAGTTCCTCCCTGGAACACATGCAGTTCAGTGTGACCATCTAGTGGGATCCCTGCCCAAACCATTATTCCACCACCTCGATAACTGTGTCTTTCTACAGTGTTGTATTGATGGTATCGGGTGCTTCATTTCCTCCAGATAAGCAGACGTCCTGAATCGCTCTCCCGTGTGAATCTGGACTCGTCTGTTCTTTTCCGGAGCTGGATTTCTCTGGAAATTTCTCGAAATGTCGCCATAAGGTACATAAAGAGGCAGAAACGCCCTAGACTTCAGTTTAGCGAATGCTCGTAGCCAGTTCACTGCATTAGCTGTGAGAGTCACGAAGCTCAGTATTGTGTGAGCTTTTATAAGCGATCTGTTGCTTGTTTATGAATTCTTCAATGTTGAATCTTGAGAAACTGGTGAGAATTTCCACTGAATTTCAGCTTGTGGAAGAATTTATTGTGTGCGAAATACAGCACCTGAGAAATCTTCTGTGTTAAGATGAGTGTTATAGATTAAGTTATTGACTGTTAGTTCCTGTGAATTGTGTACAACAGAACTTTTCATCCAATCTGGAATCAATAAATTCTGTTTTTCGTCCTATAAACTGGACTGTTTCTATCTACACAGTACTTTTAAGAGAGGAACCCAAAAACTAAGCAGAGTTTTCTGCAACAGTATATTTAAAGATAACTTTCAAAAAAATTACGTGGGCAGTTCAAGTCCTTGCAAAGTCTAAAAAATGACTTCACTATACCGCTTCACGGCTATATCTGTGAAGCGGTATCTGTATCGGGCATCTGTTTTCCAGCAATTTTTGGGTACTCGTTGACGAACTTCCTTTTCGATGTAAAAATTTTGCATAAAAATTTCCTAAATGAACACGCTCCCTTCCCTCCATCCCGACTCCACACATTGGAGCCACAGAAGTAGAATTTTCATCCCAGTGCCTTTGTAACGTAGAAAGGCAAGTGGCCATGGTCATAACCACTTGCATTTCTACCATTACCACCTGGCTTTCTACGTTACCCTCTTCGTTCCAGAGGTCCAAACATGGCGACTCTTTTGTTCTTACTGTTAAAACAACTTTTTAAGATTTTTTGTAGCTCTGAATTGATGTACAGGGTGGCCATAATTAAACTGCACGTGTTCAAGGGGTCCTGGAGAGAAAACTACTGGGAATATTCCAGTGAAATTTGGTATCTACACGTTTCAGAAGATGCGCAAGTCAAATATGAAAAAAAATCGCCATTTTCGACCGATAGATGGCGCTGTATCGTATTTCAATGCTCCCCGGTGGCATATACAACTTCCAAAACCAATAGACAGAGCATAAAGACATTCTAAGAGGCATATAAACAATATAAAACATCATTTACAGTTTATCAAAATTCAATACAATTCGCTTCAGTAATTAAATTTTTACACTATCATGTAATCAAAAATTAACGTAATTTAAGATCACAAACTAAACAATCCATAAAGACGCTTTGGAAAACAATTAAACCATTATTTATTCTCATTGACACTCATTGGTCCTCTTCTTAATCGTTTCATACGCCGGTACTCTTTCAGAGTAGGTGCATAACTGCTACCATTCTGATAGAATATCTTCACTAACAATGTACGCTCCTTCTTATTCAGAGTCATGATTGACCATTACTCAATGTCGTCTTGTTTTTATACAGTTCGATGAGCTTAAAATTTGCATATATGCCGCCGATAAGCGTTGAAATACGATACAGCGCCATCTATCGGGCAAAAATGGCGATTTTTTTTCATATTTGACTTGCGCATGTTCTGAAACGTGTAGATACCAAATTTCACTGGAATATTCCCAGTAGTTTTCTCTCCAGCACCCCTTGAACACGTGCAGTTTAATTATGGCCACCCTGTACATGTGCATTGATGCTTTAATTTTGAATAAATGATTTTTACGCATGTGAATGTGTAAATCCTACACACTGAGGAGCAGATTTTATTTTTGTTTGACGTGACACAAAACAATATTTGAATGTTATTGAAATTGTGAATATTTTTGGGTGTTTTTTTTTTCGAGATTCATATAGCTGAAAAGGACCTCATTTACCCTTAAAAGTGTCTTGACAGTCTTCTTATATGGGTGATGATCATTTTTTACTACGGAAAAAAAGATTGAGAATCAGCCTTTTATTCGAAAAATTACTTGGAAAATACGCTTTCTGCTTGTGATTTAAGTGTAATAGTTTTTATATATATATATATATAACTACTAGCTGAAGTACCCGTTCTTCGCACGGGAATGAATGGACTTTTTGATATTGCGATTTGTGGTGATTACTATTCATTGTAATAAACAGATATAGCAAAATGGATATCGCGTTATATTGTGTCCAATAATCATGCATACCGAATTGCAAGGCAATCGTTTCTACGGTGCAGAAGGCCATGCGGCGTAGCGCAATCTAGTGGCGAGTTTTAGCAAAACGGATACGTCGAAAATATTTTTCGCATTCAGATATCGATGTATACGAATTTTCATGACTATCGGCTGGACAGTCCTGAAGTTCATGTGTTGACGCAACATCTAGTGGCAAGTTATAGGAAAATGGATAGCGTCAAACTCTTCCCCGTGTTCAAATATCTATGTATACCTATTTTCATAGCGATTATTTGCACAGTCAAGAAGTGATACACTGCAGGGCCATCTAGTGGTTCAATAAAGTAATGATTTGCTACAGCGCCGTCAAGTGGCGAGTTATAGCAAAATGGATAACGCCAAAATATTCTCATTGTTCAAATAGCTATGTATACTGATTTTCATAGCGACCGTGTTCAACTATCTATGCATACCAATTTTCGTAACGATCATTTGCACAGTCAAGAAGTGATACACTGCAGGGCCATCTAGTAGTTAAAGTAATGATTTGCTACAGCGCCGTCAAGTGGCGAGTTATAGCAAAATGGATAACGCCAAAATATTCTCATTGTTCAAATAGCTATGTATACTGATTTTCATAGCGACCGTTTGAATGGTCAAGAATTTGGCCTGCTCCAGCGTCATCTAGTGGCGAGTTAAAATAATAATGCATTGCAGTGTCATATAGTGGTGAGTAACATCAAAAGGAACGCAGTTAGAATATATTCTTCGTGCTCAAATGTGTAAGTATAAAAATTTTTATGCCGATCGGTCGAACGGTATAGAAGTTGATGCTTTGCAGCGCCATTTAGCGGCAAGTTACAGCAAAATGGATAGTGAAAAATATTCTCCGTGTTCTAATATTCGCGTGTACCAAATTTCATCGAAATCGGTTGGACGATATTCGCATAGCAAACGGCTAAACGGAATAGAATTCAACGTTGTGCTGCGGCACCAAGTGGCAAGTTAAGGAAAACGGATAGCATAAAAACCTTCTCCATCATAAAAGACTTAGGTGAACCAAATTTCATTGTGCAACGGTGCTCAACGGTGCTGGAGTTTTTCAACCTCATAAACACATACCAACATTCATTTTTATCTATAACCAGTGTTATTATATATACCAGTCTCAAATAAAATCCAGTTTCAAATCTAAGCCTCGCCAAAGTGCCAACATACGCCATTTTGCAAGAGTTTTTTCAGGGAATCATTCGAAGCATTGACTTAGCAGCAATCAATAAGGGAAATGGTTCGACCGCCAAAGAGTAGCCAAAGAGAGTTATTTGAAAATTGGAATCCCTTAATACAGCCGATTTTTTTTTAATTATCAACTATAATGTGTTTTATTCATCGTTATTCCTATGTACTAAATGAGAAGATTTCAATTTTCCGAAATTTGGCAGAATTCCCCCAACTTAAATCAATGTACTCAATTGGCGAGAATTCTGAAGTTAGATCGCTTGAAATCCCTTAATAACTGCATTATTTCTTCACGGATCATTAAAATTTAACGCTGTATTCTAATAAAACCTTTGCACTTGTTTCCAAAAATCTATTTCCTTAAGCTCTCAATAAATTGCGCAAAGCCGAAAACTGTGCAAACCGCTAGAACTCACTTACTCAAAATCCATATTTCAGCCATTTTATTTTTTCGCCAAACTAAAAGAATTTACACATTAGCCTCGGAAATCTTCAATTCTTATTGTTTTGCGTGTAAAGCATTACATTCCTGCTCTGATTTCCCATGCACACGATATTATAATTTAAAAAAAAAATAACCTGACGAATATAAACTAACAAAAAAAAAAATCATTATTATTCTTTTATTTTTACTTTGAGAATTTAAAACATTTTATTCGGCAAAATCGCCACACATGGCAACCACGATCCTTATTTCACACTCTTTTCACTACAGGGGTTACAATTACGGAAAGCTTTTTGCGTGAAGAGCATAAAAAATCTCTTAAATTCCGGGAACGGGTGGACTTCCAAAGTTTTAAAGTGGACTACGATTTATTCTATATTATTTTTCATATCTGTGCTAAATTTCAGGCCGATAGGTTCATTTTTGTGGATTTGTATACGAACGACATTTTATTCGGCAAAATCGCCACACATAGCAACCAGGATCCTTATTTCACATTTTTTTCACTACAGGGGTTACAATTACGGAAAGATTTTTGCGTGAAGAGCATAAAAAATCTCTTAAATTCCGGGAACGGGTGGACTTTCAAAGTTTCAAAGTGGACTGTGATTTATTCTATATTATTTTACATATCTGTGCTAAATTTCAGGCCGATAGGTCCATTTTTGTGGATTTGTATACGAATCAAATCCACAAACAAAGAAACAAACAAACAAACAAATAAACAAACAAACAAACAAACAGAATTTCATTTTTATTTATAAGATGAGACTGCTCTTCAATTTGAGATGTGAGATTTTTGTCGAGTCTGAAGAGGTCACAAAAACGCAGGGATGAAAATTAGTTTCTGCGTCTCCATTGTGCGGGATGGGGGTGGACGTGAGGTAATATGTTCATCTGGGAAATTTTTATCCAAAAAATTTTTACATCCAAAAGAATTTTCTTCAGCGAAGCTCAAAAGATTACTAGAAAATGGATATAGCCGTGAGACGATGTAGTGAAGCCACCGTATAACTTTTGCACGGACTTATCGAACTGCCCAAGTATCCCTTTATAAATTGGTATACGGTCCTTAATTCATCAAATTAAGACATTTTGTTTAATATAAAATCAACTATTGAATGTAAAAATATGGAAATTTACACAGCTATGTATATTTTTAGCACCAGAGTGCTATTAATTTCAACCTTGCTTTTTGTGTAGACACGATTTTGGTACAATTTTCGCGTCGAGTCACTTTTGAAATGCGTCTTGCCAGATAATGTGGAGAGGGGGGGGGGGCGTTAATAAACTGTTGAATGTCACACAAGGTTTACAATTTTTGATAACTGATCGCTAAATTTAGTGCCAAAACGCGACAATTTATTATAAATATATTCCGAATATAGTTAGAAAACGCCGGGAGAATATTGTAAAATAGTTTTAGTAGGCAATTTTAATATAGATTTTAATTCCGAAGAAGTGTTTTATAGAACAAAGACAAATACGGTACACTTATATGATACACTTTCCAAATGGTATTTATAAAGGTGAAGTATGTGTGACTATGCCTGGCGAAGATTGTTAAACAGTTTTGGTAGGCGATTTCAATGTAGATTTCTATTCCGAAGAAATGTTTTATGGAACAAGGAAGGAAAACACGGTACACTCATGGATTATGATGACCATTCCAAACAGTATTTAAAATGTCTACGGGATATAGTTGGAATATGCCTGGAGAAGATTGTAAAACAGTTTCAGTAGTCGATTTTAAGGTAGATTTCGATTCCAAAGATGTGTTTTACTGTACAAGTAAGAGTTGATTCCTATTTTAACGCTCCCGCTCTAAGAAACCTAAAAAATCACGCACTTTGGCGAGCTTCGCAGTCATGGGTCTCTAGGACTTATGGACAAGTTTTAACGCTCCCAAAAGAACTATATGAAAACTCAAGTGAACAAATGAGCGATAAACGCACCTGTTAAGGAATTTGAAGACACTTAATTATTAAAACTACATTAATTGGCAACCCAAAATAAATAAAAATGTAACGGAATGCTTTACTTTTGCATGTTGTGCAACAGTAACTTAATGCAGTTTGTGCTAAATCGCCATTTTAATTCTAAATTACGATTGCCACATAAATACAAAAAATCGTCATGGTACCTTCATATGTTTAATGATCGCCACCTTGGTGAGAGTCGGGGCGTTAAAGTAGGAATCAACCCGGAAAGAGAAACACAGCACACTCGTGGTTTCTGAGGGACATTCGAAACAATATTTAAGACGGTGAAGTATAGTTTTAATATACTTGGTAACGATTGTAAAATAGTTTAAATAGGCGATTTTAAGATATATTTCGATTCCAAGGATGGGTTTTATGAAACAAGGAAGAAAAACACGGCACAGTCATGAATAATGATACACTCTCCCAGGCGCGTAGCCAGGAAAATATTTCGGGTGGGGATATGCGCCTGGAAAATTTTTCGGGGGGGGGGGGATATGAACTTATATGTGCATAAATAGGCGGAATTTCATCACTAATCCAAAAATTTCGGGGGGGGATATATCCCGATATCCCCCCCCCCTGGCTACGCCCCTGCACTCTCCGACTTAATGGAATAAGGAAGAAAAATAGGGACGACGCATAAACTATGATACGCTTTTTAATATTTGGTGTTGTATAATTACACTTTGGTGCATATTTAAAATCTGAAAGTTTTCTAGATTTTCTTCCTTTTTACATTTTTTTTTCTCCATCTATTTCCGTCAAAATGTAGGTAGGCCCCTATTTATATTTTTCCGAACATTAATATATTCATGAATAATGACTATGTCATTTTATCTCTCTCCCCTTTATTCAAAATTGTCCCAAAAAAGCCACATAAAAATGCGACATAATTGTGCATATATTTAAATACTATTAGTTCACAACAGCTTTAATCTATTGTTACAATATTTCGTAAGCTGTAGAATATGCATCACATGTATTTTTATATAAATAGGTTACAATCATAAAAATTTCAACGTAGGGTTACCAGGCAAAATACACAAAAGATGAGAGATAAAATGATATAGTCAATTAATATCGTTTTAATGTGGCAATAATGAAACTAAAAAATTACGGGGGTTCAGGGGGGGTCTCCCCCTGACGAGGCTCGAACAGCCGAGTTTAATAATAATTCACATTAATATTTTATTAAAAATTATAATTAGTTTCTTAATATCAGGTAGTCAATATTAAATGAGATATGAATTAAAACATTAAAAAAAAAGGTGTTTTGATATATTTTAAAAGAGAAATTTCGGAAGCTCAAAATTTTTGGTTCAAATGTATTGAAAATTAATATAAGGAAGTCAAAATGAGCTAATTTTTTTTTTTAATATGAAGTTGAATCCAGGCGTTGTCAATGGAAAAAATACAGTTAGTGTGTTTTTTTACACGAAAATGGCTCCTTACACCAATTTTATGTAAATCAAATTAAACACGCTTAAATCCAAAGAGCGAAAAAAACGATACATTGAGGATCGATCCGTTCCCATGGAAACCTACCGGTATTTCCGACCTACTCGCTTATTGTTATAATTTGCTCCGCTCTTGTGATCGGAAAACGCTCCTAAAGAAGAAGCGCACTTTTGAAAACTAGGCCAAAAATCGAGCTGACTGATCGAATTTCGCACGTTTGGTTTAAGCGTGAAGAGCTCGTTTTTCGTAAATGATTGGCATAAATAACTGTGCAACGATTGACGGCCAAATAAAGGCTGAGTGGGCCTTTTTTCCCCCCTAGCTGTACATTGAACAACCCATTTACAGCTTTCCGAAGTTCGATGTACAGTGCTCATAAGCCCTTAACATGAATGATTATTTTGTATAAGATGATAGGAACAGAACCAGGATCGTAGTCAAGAAAATTTTTTATGAGGGGGTATGAAATAAATAGTTAATAAAAAAAGAATGTCTGTACGAAATAAAGCTTATGTTAACTAATCTGAAAATTTCGTGGGGGGGGGGGTGTATATCGATATCCACACCCCTGGCTATGCCCCTTTACAGGACAGACATTCTTTGCGCAATTTAAATTAATACGTATAACAAATCTTGAAATAAAACAGGACTTATAAACCTTTTAAAAATAGAAACGAATACACTGTATCAACACTGTGTGTCTCTGAATTAATATTGTAGCCCTTTAAGCCCTGGCCACACAATTGTGTAGGTGATCTACATCCTCTCAAAAAGTACTCGTCAAATTTCCTAAGTCGATTTCATATATATGAAATCTGATTCTTTATAAGAAGTGAATCGGGTATCTATATAAATAAAATTAGTCTGTACATTTCTTGGAATTCAAAAATTTTGCGATTTCTATCCGTTTCAAGCACCTGAGAATCCGGTGCGACCCTCAAAAAAAAGTTTGTCTGTCTGTCGTTCTGTCCTTCTGCCATTCTGCCCGTGACGCTTTGTTTGTTTAAGCATCACGTGAAAACGACTGAAGCGAATGATATGAAATTTGGTGTCATGGTAGGTGGTCACCCAACTTAAAACATAGGCATCGATTTAAAAAGAAAAAAAATCTTGATTAGATTTTGAGATTTTGTGAAAATCCTTTCAAACTGCGTACATTTGTGTTCGAGCATCACGTAACAACGATTGAAGCGATTGAAATGAAATTTGGTATCGTGTGTGTGTGTGTGTGTGTGTGTGTGTGTGTGTGTGTGTGTGTGTGTGTGATTGGTGGTCACTCAACTTCAAACATTGTCGTCGAATTTTTATAAAATCTTGAATAGATTTTGAGATTTTGTGAAAATTGTTTCAAACTGCGTAAATTTGTGTTCGCACATCACGTAATAACTGCAAAGGTGAAAAAATGCTATTTGGTGAAATGATAGGTGGTCACTCACCTTAAACTATAAGCATCTAAAAAAAAATCAATCAGATTTTAAGATTTTGCGAAAATCGTTTCAAACTGAGTGAATTTTTGTTCACGCATTACGTAATAACGACTAAAGCGAATGATATGAAATTTTGTCACATGATAGGTTGTTGCTCTACATAAAGTATAGGTGTCCAATTTTTTAAACATTTTTATTAGATTTTTAGAGTTTGTGAAAATTCTCTCAAAATGCGGTTATATTTCTTCAAGCATCGCGTAATAATGACTAATACGAAATTTGGTGATATGATAGGTAGTTGCTAATCTTAATTTATAGGCGTTGAATTTTTTAAATATTTTGATTGTATTTTGAGATTTTGTGAAAATCGTTTTAAAATGCTGAAATTTTTGTTCCAGCATCACGAAATAAAGACTGCAGGGAATGAAACGAAATTTGGTGACATGATAGGTTGCCACTCAACTTAAATTCTAGGCTTCCAATTTTTCAAAAATGTTGATTAGATTTTGAGATTTTACGAATATGCGAAAATATTTGTTCGCGCATCACATAATTACGACTAAAACGAATGAAATTATATTACTTAGTTACTCTCTAACCTGTAATATTTTAACAATACATAAAAATTATAACTTCGTTTTCTTTACTTTTGGTAGTATACTACACCCATTCTGTGTACTCCTACAGTGTTGACGAATGTTCTTGCTTTTTGGAAATTTGCATTCAGTACAACCCGTCAACGACGGGTACTTCAGCTAGTAAAATAATAATTTCTCATATTTCTTTTGAGTTGTGTCGATAAACATAATCAGTCATTCACAAAACTGAAATAAGAAATTTGTCATACCCTCAAATACTTTTTTGTAGCAAAAAAATTGTCCAAGTTTGAAAGGGAGAACATCAAAATAGTTGCTTATAAAAAGAAACCTCGCTCAGATTTTTAAAATATCAATAATTTATTTTTTAATTAATTAGAAGACATGACAAAATTTTATTGAAGTGGTAATGGAAAAAATACAAGATATATATTTATGCTGTTTAGTTTTATTCTAGGGTTAATTAAATGTTCTTAAAACTTTACAAGAGATATTTGCTTCCTACATTGAGAAGGGTTATCATGAAATACAAGCTTTTGTTCTTTTCCAGAGAAAAATAAATCAGTGTTCAGTAATCAGTGAAACAAGATTATTGAATTTTTAATTTCCCTGTTTGAGAAACTTGTTTTCAATACAAGCCAATTAATATTGAATCAATTCTAATTCTTGCGCAATTGTAAAACGTGAGGGTAGAAAAGAATGATTCTGTGTTAATTAATATTTTTATCACCATCCTGCATTATTCCAAATTTGCATCCGCATTTTTTTTTTTTACACCTTGATTACCTTAATTCAGCATAAACCATAATATTAAGGGAATCTGGAATTAATGTCGTTTATGCGTATTTCAGTATTTCGCCTAATTGAAACTATTAAATTAATACTAAAGAAATTTATTGGCATGTATGTGAGGTTTGAAACGTAGGCACTCGATAAGACAGGATTTTCCAAAATTCGTAACCTATGACTTTAGGGAACTAAAACGTTTATTTGATATATTCCTTCCTATCCTAAAGAAAGAGGAGATATCCGTGAAAATTTCGCAGTAAGATATCACACATACGAATACATGGAAATAAATTTTAAGGCACTTTGAAAATCGCTCTCCATGGAAAGTGGGCGGCCACAATCACCGTTTTTCACTTCTTTCTTTAATGGAAAGAAAAAAAGTTATCTATGAAATTCTTGCTCTATAATGTTGAATTAGACCGTTCTTTCATTCCCAACTTGTTTGTACTTAAAAACGCATTTGTTTGAATTTCATGTAAAAAATAAATAAATAAACGTGTTTATGCTCTATTCTGCTTCAGCAAATTTGGTTCTTTTCCTGCATTCTTTTAGTTTATTTCTTTACTTTTTATTTCGCAAAAGATTAAAAAATGCTCAACAAGGGAAAATGCATTTTAAACTACGAAAGGAAGCAAGTCGCTCTGTCGCATCGAATTTCGAATAATTTGTCTAGTCGTGTACAACAGCAAAATTCCACATATCAAAATGCATTTTATTCTTTTTTAGTTTCAGTAAGCTGTTGTGATGCAAATGTTTTTTATTTCCAATGCAGCAGGCGAGCTTGAACACAATTCTATCGCCAGGTGGATACAGAGCACAAATTACACAGGAAAAGCACACAAAGAAAGCACACAAACAGACGAAATATCTAGACAGTGAAGGCAGAACATATATAGAAAATCAAGGCAGCAAACGAAATAAAAGTTCTCTTGCTTCCCAGTAGCGGGAGTAAATACTCTCTTCCTTTAATGCGGGACAGAGGAGGAGGTGATCCGCAGTCATCACCCGATTGCTGCTGCAAAGGGGGCAGGCAGGGCTACTCACAATCTTGAGCCGGTGCAGATGGGCACAGAGACAGTCGTGCCTTGTTGTCAGTCGGAAGGCAGCGACGGCTCTGTATCTAGGGTAAGTTGGGATGTTACGGATGGCCATATTCCAGGATTTCTCCTTTGTTCTTTCCTCCAGTTTAGATAAGTAGAAGTTTTTTAGGGCCAGATTAATCTTTGAGGACACTGATTTGTAGCAGACATCTCCTAAAGGAGTCTGTAAGATGGTGCACCCTTTTTTGGCCAACTTGTCTGCAGCTTCGTTTCCAGGTATACCGCAGTGCGATGGTATCCACTGTAGGGCCACTATTTTGCCTTTTTCATGGAGGCTCCAGAAAAGGGATCTGCACTGCTGAATAGAGGCAGAATCAGGAGCATGGTAACATTTAGCAATGGCAAGAATCGCGGCCTGCGAATCAGAAAAGATGACAGCCCGATCAAAAGGAAACGGCTGGGCGTTTAAATGATGTAGTGTGGTTTCAATTGCTGTAACTTCCCCATCAAATGCTGTTTTTGCAGTTCCCAGGGACAAATAGTGAGAGAAATAATCTGAATGAATACCGGCTCCCACATCACCGTAGTTATCTAATTTTGAGCCGTCTGTGTATACATGTATCCATTTATCTGGAGGAAAACGGACGTGGATTGTCTCCATTCCTGCACCCAACAAAATATCTGTGCAGTCCCATGTCTTTGAAACAGGTTGTAACAGGTCTAGGTAATACGGAATTTCCCTGACTTCCAATGGGTTAACAGGGGGCATCATGGGCTCAGCATGAGCCGGGAAGTCGAAATTAGTCATATCTCGCAAGACAGCCTGCAGGAATCCCTCTTGGGTCTTTAGCCTACGGGGGAATGTGCCAGAAGTGGCCCATTGAATGCTATGCGGCATTCGTATTAGTTTCTGATATAGTTTTAAAGCAGATTTCTTAATATTGTATTCAATGGCCATTTCACCCGTGTTAAGAAGCAAGGCATCAACTGCCCCAGTAACCAACCGCTGAGCGTGGTTTTGAATTCGCTCTAATTTGTCAATTTGGCTTTGAGGTGATGCAAATGTTGCTCTTATGAATGAAACAATTTTGAAGTTTTGAAAATTCTTCTTCAATTGAATTAACTCCAATCACATGCGTTAGAAAAATGTCTGTTCACTCCCTTTTGAAGAACGCGTACTGAGCTTGCTAATCCATAAATATATTTAAAATAGTGTTGAAATTTGTGTTTCTTCCCAAGGTTAAATAACTTCTGGACCGATTAGAGCGTGTGGTGATCCGTGCCGTTTAGAGAATGTTTAAAGCTATCGAAATCCGAAATCTGACGAATACAAAAGAGTTAGGGGCCAAAACGCACTTTATATTTTGGCGCCATGGGTTTACTTCCACTCCCAAAAACGGAGAGTGGAATTCCGCTTCTTCTTGTAACCATGCAATGATATGAATAGGACGAAAGAGAGAGGGAGAGAGAGATGGGTGTGTGTGTGTGTTACGTGATGGAAAATAACGATGCAAGGAAGTAGAATCAATTCTTTATTGAGATCACATCTCATTACCTCGAGAGAAAAGCCAGTCGTTTTAAACATGCAGCAGAGAATTTGAGAGAGAGTGCCACTCAGGTTTAATTAACAAGACAAAAAATAAGCGTACAAAAAAAAATGCGACTCAGTTCCGGCCTAGACTTCAACTGTTTCAGAACTAGCTTGGGTAGAAGATACCAAACTCTACCCCTGGACAGTATTCGAAATGACGTACATTACAACGCTTTGATTTGACAGGTAATATGTGACAAGAAGCTTGGGTGCGTTGCTTATTCTGTGTTTACTTCGGTTCCATGGTGAAACTATTTCGATAAAATTTTAGACGTATTTTTCCCTCAAACAGAATTTAATTATTAGTTTTGTTTACTGAATGTTTTGTTTTGCCCCCTTGGTAACGACACTTTTTTCCTTGTGGAATATCACGGAATTTAGAATTAAGTTATTTAAAAAATGCATTTAAAAAGAATTATGAAGAATAAAACATGATGTATATTAAAATAGCTAAAAAATAAATTAATTAGATTTTAATACTAGGAATTTATCATTATAATTTATACAACAGAGTTTTGAAATGTTTATTTTCTTCCCAAGGCCAAAAGACGCCTGGACCAATTGAAGTGCGATTGTTTACAAAATGGTCCATGTCGTCGGAAAAAGGTTCGAAGGAACTGAAATCCGAAATCTGACCAATAGAAAGAAAGTTGGTCCCAAAACATCCTTTTGACTTTCGCGCAATGCGTTTACTCTCGCAACGAATAGCATTAAAGCTGTTTTTTCCTCTTAACAACGGCTGCATTCGTAAACGCCAAACGAGTTACACTCGTGTAATGAGTTTCCATCTATGGCGTTCGTAAAGGAAACTGAGTGCATACAGTTTTTAAACTAGAGCGTTCGTATACAAAACTGAGTGCGATTAGTTTCAAACGAAATAAACCGATCTCTGCTAAGGTTTCGTCAGTTGTTTAGAAGATACACTTGCTGTACGTTGTTGTTGTTTTCAAATGGCGTCCGTTGTTATGGAAAAGTATGTTGTTGTGAAAAGTATTTTACGTTTTCTAAAGCTGCAAATATTATTTTTTCGAGGAGGAAATTCATGCGTACGTTAGAAAATGCTACGAAGGTACAGAATTTTTCAAAGGTAATCATTTTCTTGTATTTTTCATTTTAGTAAATTCAAAAATGCATAGTTTAGTGTTGAGATTGAAGTTGATTTAATCCGTTATTAGCGAAATTTGAACTTCTCTTGCTAAATACTTTTGAAAAAAGGAAGTTTAAGTTAAAATTTTGATTTGTGCGCTTCAATTATGGCCACTCTTTCTTTTAAAAATCCTGTTGATTTTATATTGAGTATGTACTAAAAACTCTTGTCAGCAAAATTAACGCATTCGGGAATTTTAAACAAACACATCTCCTAGGCGACGAAACTAAATAAACTGAAGTTGTTCGTAAAGTCAAAGGAAACTGATAACCACTGACAGCACTAAACACGCGCATTCCAGTTTTCTTACGAAAACTCGTGCAACGAGTTTGTCGTTTACGAATGCAGCCAACGTTGTTAATAAATGTAAGACTTTTTAATATTATATATTTTTAATATTATTGGTCCTGGGAATACCGAATTGAGTATGGGAATTCCCGACAGGTCCTGGCACATCTCGAAGCGATATTTTCTAGATTTGATATTTTTATTTCCTGTTTTATGGGATTATCATAAACATTTTAGAGGTTTATTTAATGTGCAACTGTGAAAGATTTGTGTGTGTGTGTGTGTGTGTGTGTGTTTCCACACCATTCGGGTTATCGGCTTAGAATTAGCCATAGATATATATGTATATAAATAACTACATAGAGAAAGCTATAAAAGCTACAACCAGTTATGAATGCTACAAATATGCATCTTCTTCCCGTACGATGAACGGGTACTCAGCTGGTAACGCGAAGAAAGAAACAAATATATAAATAGTGATCTACTGTTGACCCCTTCTTTTCTCCGACGCTCAAATTTCCGTCCATATAAATCCACGTCAGAAAGACAACACAAGGGGGTGGGTGCCCTACGTGGGGATCTTTCTTAGGGATCCTAACCCGTATTTACGCTAAGTTTCGGAGAAAACCACGGAAAACTCCGAACGGTTAGGTCGAGAGGACGCGCGATATGACCCGAACCCGGGACCTTCACACTACGCCCGTCTACCATTTCCTTTGGCATAACCACTGTGCCATGAGGCTAAAATAAATGTTCCAAATACAACAGCAATAACAACTTGGCCGCTTTGTTCCAAGAGCCGCTTATAAATACTCGTCCACTAAAGTGTACAATGCGATGAAAGTTTTTACTAGCACAGAGAGGAAGGAAATTAAGCAGCCAGGGGAAGAGTGGGAATCGAACCCACGACCGTACGCTTAGGCGATTGGCATGGAGTACGGCAGTCCTCTAAACTCCAAGCCGTCGGTCCCTTCAAGTCGTTCTTTAGTAGTTGAAATTGCGTGACATATTTATGTGGGATTCTGAAATTTCAGCTTTGTTAAACTGAACTGTATATTAAGATTGTGAATATGAATCATACGAAAAGAAGAAAAAGCTAGGAAGTGCGTCTTTATCTGTTTTTTATTAGATAAAAACGGCGTATTTATTTTCAGAAACTTTCAAAACTTAATCAACGTCGGCAAGTAACTTAATGGCTTGACATAAATAATGCGAAACGCAATAAATTCGATAAATTTTGTCACATTCTTTAGACAAGTTTTTGATGCTCGTTGAAGTAAAAGGAAATTGAGTACCTATGCTGTGAAAAATGACCCATCCGCTTTATAATAGAATTAAAGTACATAACAGTCCATTTCTGTAATAGAAACGAGAATAGTTTTCACCAGCTGCCGAGACACTGAAATCTTTAGATAGATTTTCAGCAGGAATAAAAGCGTTCCCTTGACATTAGGTCTTGTTGAGGATTTCGTTCTCGAATTTCCCTTCTTCCGGTGAAGAATGTATATAGAAAGTCATTCATCTTGCATTTGAGAAATGGTTGTCTCATGGGTCCTTTCCATTATGTTTTAGAATCGTATATTAGTCTTAGTATTTCCTTTTCTTCTCACAACAGAAGGCAAGTGCAAGTAAAACAGAAAGCGAAAATTTCAGTGCAGAAAAGTATTACTTATAACTTTTAGGTTTATTTGTAGTAACTGAACAAAATATTGATTTTATCCATTAAAAATCTGGTTGTAGACAAGTATTTCTGATATAAATTTTACTTCCTAAGAATGAAGTTTCAGAATAAAACCCCGCGTTCTATTTCTTTTGATATGTGTGTTTCTTTTAGAATGCTATACTTAACACTAGAATACGAATGCTCACTCTTATAAGAAGGGTATTCTTAAAAGAATCACTCTCATTTAAATTTTTGCGGTTTTCTTTTTAATTCATTTACGTTTCATTTATTTCATCTGGCATTAATAAATAATTACTTCTTTAAGGCAGTGGTATGATATTCAAACTTTGTGGCTATGCGATCCTACCTGCGTCCTCTGGGTAAAATAGGAAGGATGACCAGACTTTTTTCGGAAAAATCACTGTCAAAATTTCCAAAAGTCACTGGTTGTCACTATCGTAGGTGATTAAGCCACTGTTTTTGAGTTATCCATTCGAAAACATAAATTATTTACCAATGTGTATCACAGTGGTTAAAGCCACTGACATTGGTAGATGGCTCAAGTGGAGGAACAGGGTTCGTCCTCTCGCGGGCCTGTTACAAAATGGTCCTATACTTAGCTCTACGCAGCAGGGGCGTCGCCTGAGATTAAGCATTGGAAAATGTTTTAGACCTGTGATCGTTTTTAAAAAGGACAAAAATGCTCAACAGCTGCACATGTAAAACGGGGAAGGAGAGTTGGCTCAGTGTTAACCAGTTCACTCCCACGAACAAACTTATCTACTTCACTGCATTCACAGCATCGTACAAATTCATCCGAAAATGTCTCTGAGAACCAGCACCACTTCTGTCTTTCACATTAGTTGACATTGTGAGATTAAGGCATGGTCGACCATCATATATATTATTTCTCAAAGGTGTTTTTTTCTGGCGCGTCTAGATCTCATTAAATACTTGACCAAAAAAAACTTTTTAAATACCCAGTTAAAGCTTATAATGTCTACTTTTGACGAAAAATATGCGAAAATTCGAAAAAAATCTTTTTGTTAATAAAAAACATAAAAAACAAATCATATATATTATTTCTCAAAGGTGTTTTTTTTTTTTTTTTTTGGCACGGCTAGATCTCATTAAATACATGACCAAAAAAAAAAAAATGTAACAGACTCCATGGTTCCAGGTTGCCAGAGTCAGATGAATTGAATATACTTTCTTTGAAAATGAGTAGCAACGACAGATAAAAAATGTAAGAAAAATAGAACAGCTAGGAGTTGTTATTATGTTTTTTGTATAGATTGGATGAATGATTGAAGGTAACTAGAAATACAGTTTTATTTATTTATTTATTTATTTTTTTTTTTGTAAATTGTTTGTAAAATAAATATTTAAATGAGGATAAAAGAACTTATTATTTTGTCTTTTTAATCGAGCCGTCTCATTTTGATAATTCAGTGAGTTGTATTCATCAGTCGCCGGCAGAATATTTTGTTCTATGCCATTTTCTCGAAGGTTTGGTGACATTTTTCTGGCGTTCCCGGGTGGGTGGCTTGAATTGGAACGGGCGCGGCTAGATCTAATTAAATACGTGACCAAAAAAATATAAAAAATACCCAGTTAAAGCTTATAATTTCTACTTTTGACGAAAATAGCGCCACTTGTTGGTGACACATGTTTTTTATTCTCTATGAAATGCAAAAATGTACAGAAGATGGCATTTGAATAGCCCTAATACTATTGATATATTCAACTTTAAATGTAAGAGGCGCCATATTCGATATAGAGATCAGTGATGCAAGCTGTAAATATATATACCAATATATATATTTATATATTGATATACAATTAACATTAAGTATATTTTCCTTATGCTTATAATTATTAACTGCTTTATTGTTTTTAAAGAGGTTTTATAAAATAAAACAGTTAAAATAAATTTATTTCTGTTAAAATAAATGTCTACTTTTTGAATGATTTCCAATCAAACATCTAACTGACCCGTGAAAATATTTAACAGAATATTATGTACTTATAGACACATTTATTCATTTTCACACTATAATATTTACAGTTGTAGTATTAAATACAATATTGTGCGAAATTTTTGCACGGGTCAGCTAGTTGTCAATTATTTTACTTATTTATTTATTTTTTCTCAACATAAGAAAATGACGAAAAAGAACTTTTTAAAGTGCTTGGATTACATTATTAGAAGCTATCTTTAAAATATATATAAGGCTGTTATTTTTGGATATCTTGCAACTTTTGAACAGCTTTTCGAAGAATTTAATTAATGCTAGAGGCTCGGAAAAATTTAGAATGTGTTTTTTTTTTACGCGTTGAACTGTGAACCGTTACAAACAACAAACTTATAGGAGTTACGAAACACGCAGGAAAAAATGTTAAACATACGGAATTTCGCAATATTTCCCAGAACTCCTTAGAAGGCGATTTTTTTATGAGTTACATGTTATGAGTCGAGACAAACAGCTTTACTAACAAAAAACACTCAAAAAACTGGTCTTAAAAGATGATATAAATAACGCGGCTGTTCGAGCCTCGTCAGGGAGAGATCCCCCTGAATCCCCCAATTTTTTAGTTTCATTATTGCCGTATTAAAACGATATTAATTGATTATGTCATTTTATCTCTCATCTTTCGTGCATTTCTCCTGGTAACCCTATGTTGAAATTTTTATGATTGTAACCTATTTATAGAAAAATACATGTGATGCATATTCTACAGCTTACGATATATTGTAACAATAGATTAAAGCTGTTGTGAACTAATAGTATTTAATTATATGTAAAATTATGTCGCATTTTTATGTCGCTTTTTTGGGACACATTTTCCGGACAATTTTTAATAAAGGGGCTGAGAGATAAAATGACATAGTCATTAATAAAAACTTTGTGTAAAAAGACACATAAAAAGGTAGTTATCACTTGGACGATCGTTTTGACAGGTTTGGCGTAAAAAAATAAGTTCCCAAAACTGAACTCCACTTGGTGATATCTTCTATATTTGGCGAGGATTTGCCAAACCCTACTACTTTACAATGGGAATAATGGTATAGCTCAGAAAGGTTCAAAAATATAAAAAAAACATTTGCCATCAAAGTTGCAATATTTCGTCACTCCCTCCCTCACCGATCATCGAAATTCGAAAATACTTCTAGCAGATCTACAAACTTGAAATACATTTAGCATTTATTTAAAAAAAAAAAAAAAAAAAAAAAAAAAGTTTTTTGAACCACTGCCTAAAGAGCTAATGCTGCCAAAGTTGGCCACTTTTGGCGATTTATCGCCAAATTTGGCGCCATAAAATAAGTTTCCAAGACGGAACCTAGCTTAGCAATATCTGCTGTATTTGGCGATAATTTGCCAAACCCTACTATTTTAGAATGGGAATACTTTTTCGTTATGATGAAGCATTTTGATATCGGTTTCACTTTTACATACCTATCTATATATATATATATTATACATATACACTACTGGTCATTAAAATTGCTACACCAAGACGGCGACATGCTACCGACGTGAAATTTAAACGACAGGTAGATGTGATATGTAAATGATTAGCTTTTCAGCGCATTAAGACAAAGCAGACACCGGTAGTGACACCTATAATGTGTTTAAATGAGGAAATTGTACAGCCGGTTTGTCATACGCAAATTGAATTTCAACATTGTTGCCTGGTGAAAAGTTTGTTCTGATGCCTCATAAGAAGGAGAAATGCGTTTCAGCACGTTTCTGACTTCGAGAAAGGTCGAATTGCAGCCATGCCGGATGCTACCGGGATTGCGGTTTATTCTATCGCAGTATTGCTGCTCGCGTCGGTCGAGATTCAAGGACTATAAGAAGAATATGGAATTGATGGATTCAGGACGGTAATACGGAACGCCGTGCTGGATCTCAACGGCCCGCTATCAGTAGTAGCCGAGAAGACAGGCATGTTACCGGCATGGTCTAAATGGATCGTGCTTAATTTTGCTTTTTTTTTTTCCATATAACTGGAATTAATTCGAATTACACATGTAAGGAAAATTTTCGTTTCCTATCGTGCGCAGAACGGGCACGCAGCTAGTGATTCATATGGGCATTACAGTAAATAGATTTTGATGTAATTTGTAGGAAAAAGAAAGAAGTACTTACTCTCATGACTCTTTATTTAAGCTTGATTTTTAATATACATTTAAAAAATTAAGCCGATTTTTAGTATACATTAAAGTAAACAAATACACAAAGGATAAACAGTTTATTTATTCAGACATTTTTATGCGTTTCTTTATATTGAATGTTTAACTTTCACATTTTCAAAGCAGTTACAACCATTATTACTTTTTAAATAAAATTATAGTTATTAAATTTGTGTTTATTAAATTTTGTCCAGTACACTAACAGAATATATGTCGAGGTTCTGAAATAGAAATTTAAATATTTCAGAGGGTGGCTCATGGGGCTGCAGCCACTTCCAAATCATTAAACATACGATATGGAGAAAATTACAGATTCGTGGATAATTTGAATCTTCAAAAAAGTATGTCTTTTTTCAATTCCTACTATTAGGTTACACTCTCCCTATATATATCATGTACAAATTTTCAATCGTTAATCAAATACTTTTTTTATTCATCCACTCAAGTTCAAATACATTTTTTTTAAACTTGCAGTGGATGACACTGGATGTTAATAGAGTTTTGGTCCCGATCAACTGGATAATTTATCTACAGGACCGCCCAAAAGATTCTAAATACATTACACTCTACGGGCCGAAATTCATTAAACTCGCATATCTCAAAAACTATTAGACGTAGAATGTTGAAACTTTACATTTAAGATTTTTGTAACATCTAGTTGTGCACCTCCCCTTTCGGTCCTATTCGACTGGATAGTTTACCTACAGGGCCGTCCAAAAGATTTTAAATATATTACATTCTATGGGCAGAAATTTATTAAAGCGCATTTTAGAGGTATTAGGCTATTTCAAACGACTCTGGAGTGATATATGCTGTTAAAGGCTACAAAATGAATTTTTCCATAGAAGAAAGTGTCTTTATCATTTATAGTGCTGCTACAAGAACACTCAAAAGATTTCCAATACATTTCGGTCAATGGCAATTTTAGGGGAATTCATCCATTTCGAGCACAATACCGTCCTGCCATATAGTTAGATAATGGTACAACCATGGTCACGTGCCTCCCTCAAGAATTACGCCAAAAGTCGCCAAGCTTGGCGACTTTTGTACGTGTGTATGTATTTTACTCTCAAATCTCAAGAACTATTAGTCGTAGAATGTTGAAATTTCATATATAAGATTGTTGTTACATCTAGTTGTGCATCTCGATTTTTGGTTCCAATCTATTGGAAAGTTCCTTTACAGGACCACCCAAAAGAATTTCAATACATTTGTATCCATGGCTATCTTCAATATATTACATCTGCAATCAGTCATTGTCTAGTCCATGCCCAAAATCTCGCCATTTGTCATCGATCGACCTTGGGGAGTTTTTCCAAAATATCGCCAGATTTGGCGATAGTCAGTCATTGTTTGGTCCATGCCCAAAACCTCGCCATTTGTCGTCAACCTTGGCGAGTTTTGCCGAAATATGACCAAATTTGGCGCCAAAAATTATTTCGCATAACTAAAATTTTTAACCGTAGAATATTGAAATTTTGTAGAACTATTGTAACATCTAACTGTGCATCTCTTTTTTTTTTTTTTTTTTTTTTCCCCAATTCCTACTATTATTTTACACTCTTCCTATACATATTTATATATCTTATTCAAATTTTCAGTCGTTAATAAAATACTTTTTCTTCATCCACTCAAACTCAAATAGTTCTTCCAAATGTTAATTAATTAATTAAATATAATTAATTAAATTTAATAAAAAATAACTAAAATAAAACTTTTCTTTGTTGACCTAAGTAGGAATTGACTTTTTTTTTATATATTACTTGTTCTATTCTTGGTTGCACTTTTAGAATGAAATCTTAGCTACTCAATGACACTAACACTAATCAACAATTCTGCACTCTCGGGCCGTAATATAAGCATAGAAAATAAAATAGAGTTTACAGCTCGGCACATTTTTGGTTATTTGACACCTTAAGGAGGAAGAGGAAGTCATGTTTCGAAAAAATTTCAAGGAGTGTGGTCATACTTGGTTGAAAGTTCCTCTTGAGAAATTTAAAGTTTAGGTATGGCTGTAAGTCGAAGTTTGTCCTATACAGGTTTCGAAAAAACCGTGTCACCCAGGTGACTAAAAAAATATCCCTTGGAGAACGAATTTTTTTTAATTTAAATTTTTTTTATTTTATTAATGTAATTCTATATATATGTGGCTCCTAAAAATTTCTGCTGGCTTCTAAGATTTTAAAACTTTTGTGAACCCCTGGTCATATAGACTTTTGTAACCAGTTTTTGAGTTCCAAGTCACCACCGAAAAAAAAATTTCTGGCTACGCTACTGAACGTGGTTATCTGACGAATGCTTACTATAATTAGAAGTACAGCCTGGTGAACTGCATGTCCTTGGCACGTAAATTAAAAATAATGTAAATTAATTTAACGAGAAACATTTAGAATAAATTACACAGTAAAGGGTGTTCTAGTTTTTAATAAAAGGTTTAACAAATAAATAATCTTGTTTGTTTTAATGATTTTGTTGATAATAATTTAGTAACAACAAAATTGAGAGATATCGAAAACATCGCTAATGAAATAGCTGATGATATGATATTGAAGAAGATGTGGTGCAAAAGTTCCTCCGAATCATGCAACAGTATTAGAAGCTTCGGACACTATTCGGGACTAATTGCAATTTAATTCAGCTACTGAAAATCCCTCTTCTCATGCGTATGAACTTGAAAAAACTGATTTCAAAATTCATCGGCAAAAACAAAAATCTACCATGGATTGTTTTGAAAGGAAATAAATTACGGTATGTTACATTTTCTGTTTTCTTTGTATAGCTACAGTCAGGTGCGTAGCCAGAAATTTTTCATGGGGAGGGGGGGGTTACGACTACTACAACTCATATATATGTATATGTGAGTGTGATAATGTAGTGAAGAATATACACTTTGTATGGCAAAAAATTCCTCATGGGAGGGGGGTTATGACCCCCTAGCCCCCCCCCCTTGGCTACAGTAATGAACAAATCATTATAATCAACATATAATCTTCAGAAACTTTTGTGCTCTCGTTGAATTTATGCTGCGTTTTAGAATTTGAATGGACTTTTTCATGACGATTTTTTTTTTTTTAATTGTGCTTCAAATTGTATAAACAAAAGTTCTCTAAATATAACTAATAGGACCGGGGGACCGTATAAAAATTCAAATTCCGTAATTTTTATAGGGATTGATTTATTGACTTTCATTGTGTTTCTAATATAATAGATTATACGATTTAAAGTATTTTTGCAACTGAAACTATGTGTCTCTGACTAACGGCACCGTTAGCACTGGACACTCTGTATATACAAGATGTTCCAAAAAGATGGTAACAGGCTTTAATTCTTCATCAATTAGAGGTAAGCGGGCAGTGTAAACTGAAAAATGTTCAAAATAAGGTCGGAAATAAGACTCCGTCTGATCATAAATCTCTTTATCTTTCCTCTTGTTAATCTTTAAAAAAGTTAAACTTTTTAAATTTTTATACGACCTTATACGAAACAATTCCCAATTAGTAAAATGTGACTAGAACTACACCTTAAAAAGTATCAGAGATATGAAGATAAATACAACGCTGACTTAAACCACTTTTCCATGGCTCTCGAAGGGGAAAAAATCACTTCGAATGATCGCATTTCAGGGGTCGTACAAAAATTACGAAAGAAATTCTTTTTTTTTTTTCCACTCTAGGAATAAACGTTTACACACAAAAACATGTGTAGTCTCCGATCATCTTTCTTTTAAAGAAATCTGTGCGACTTCATACGATGAAAGGCTCAAATTTTGTTTATCACCTCATGAGTGTATGCGGCACACTTTACTAACTGTTTGAAAATTAACGAGAGGAATTTTTTCTTAACGGAGTATTATTTCCGACCTTATTTTGACCTTTTTTTCAACTGACACTGCCCACTTATCTCTAATAGATAAAGAATTAAAGCCCTTTACCACCTTTTTGGGACACCCTGTATATACGACTTTTTGAAACACATAGTTATTTTAGACATTATAAATGCCCTTCACATGGTTTTAAACCATTCCCTAATTACCGGGTGTCCCAAAAATGACTAATGGATTTTGAAAATCAATTTTTAAAAAAGCCGAATGCGATAGATATGTATTGTTTGCTGCCGTATGCTTAGAAAATCAGGGAATTTTATCCCACCAAATTTCAAATTTAGTTAACATTTTCACCCACAGGTGGAGCTGAAAACTATCAAAAAATAAAAACCGGTATGAAAATTTTGCAAGGACTGTTGCAAAAAACTAAAAAAATGACAGTTTTCAATTAACCCCCTCATTTGCTGCAACAACGTGGTGCAGTCTGGGGCAAAAATTTCCAGACATCCGTTCAAACATGTCACTTGGAATTGTCTCACATGCAGTACAAATGGGCTGCTTCAGCTCCGCAATTGTTTGCGAAGTTTGGAGGTATACCAAATCTTTCTGGTACCCCCAAAGAAAAAAGTCGCAGGACGTCGAGTCTGGCGAATAAGGCCATGCCATACCACTTCCTGTATGCATGTCGCAATCCAAGGCAATTACCCTCTCACTGAAATGTTCGTTCAAGAAATCACATACTGCAGACGTTCGACGTGGACGAGCACCATCTTGCATGAACCAGGAGGCATTCGAACAGTCCTCCAAAGCAGTATGAATCCCCACAAATTCTTCCAGAATCCCAAGATATCGTACAGCATTTATCGGTTGCTCTCGAAAAAATGGCCCTATTATTCCTGTGGAGAAAACCGCAGCCCATACCATTATTTTTTTGTGGATGCAGGGATGAAGGTTCAGCAATATGAGGATTTTCGCTTCCCCAAATTCGCGAGTTCTGCTTGTAGACATAGCGATCGGGGTAAAAATACGCTTCGTCTGAGAACCAACCATGTTGCCAACATCGAGTTCACCGTCATCCACAAGTTGCAACATGGCGTTCGCGAAATTATAGCGTGCATTAATAGCATTTGGACTGAGGGGTTGGTGAGTCTGGATTTTGTACGGGAACATGTGAAGGCTGTGGCGCATGAGACGGTGAGTGTTCATTCTTCGGAGTCCAGTACAAGATGCAACACGGCGTACGGAAGTCCGGGGCCGCTGTTGGATAACCTGCTTGTACGGCTTCATCATTCGACTCTGTAACTGAAAAGCGTGGCCGGCCCACATTTCCAATACGGTCATCATTCACGCTCCTCGCTCGTTCGAATTTCGGTAATGGAGTCCTTATCGCATTATCTGACGATCCGTTTCTCGCATGAAATTTTCTTTGGAAACTGCGCCTCCTTTGAACAAAACTGTGTTCCAGGTCCCCGGTTCCAGGCGGTGGAACTCTAACACAATAACTACTCTCTGTTCAACGGGAAAAAAACATTTTGGTAGAGCGGACTTGCAATCTCAACAGCCCACGCTATCAGCTGGACGACGAACTACGGAATGGCGAGCTGGTTTTAACTATACCTGTTACAGATCGCCTGCAGCGCCATCTCTTGGTAGAAATGTTAACTAAATTTGAAATTTGGTGGGATAAAATTCCCTGATTTCCTCTACATAAGGCCGCAAACGATACATATCTATCGCATTCCATCTTCTTTTTTAATTGACTTTCAAAATCCATCAGTCATTTTTGGGACACCCGGTATATTCCCACGTAAAATAATAAATAAATGAATTTTGATGGTTCTTTCTGTTGGTAAAAAATCTCATGCTGCAGAAGATGAGTTCCTTACAGCAGAGCCTGACTAAGTCATTCGGAGGCCCTATATGGCCTACCTTTTTAATACATATAGTCACAAGGTACACATTTTTGTTGTACATAAAGTGGGTGGGCCAAATTCTTCCATTTTCCCATTAATTTCTAACTTAAAAGTCCATAAAATTTTAATGCTCAGGAGTTATGCTTCAGATGAGTTCTCGTTGATGAAACATCCATAGTGGGATGCTTTGAACCTTAACATGATATTTCTTCTATCCTGAATAGTGTAAGCAAACACTTTTGCAAAGTGGTATGTGCTGTAAAATTGCATATCTTCATTTACAGTCATCAATGTTGTTTTATGCTAATTTTTTAAGCTTAAAATGATTTTAATCATTTTAGGGCTCCAAAACTTGGGGGCCCTAAGCCCAGGCCTAGTTGGCCTGTGCACAGTGGCGGATTATTGGAAGTTTGTCAGGGGGGGGGGGGGCGGTTAGCTTGTCGGTGGGGGCGGTTAGTTAGAAGATTGACATATACATCCATTTTATGGAAGTAAAATAGGATCTTTTACATTAATTTCTTTTTTCTTCTACATTAATTTCTTTCTTTCGGGGGGCGGGCGGTTGCCCCCTCCGCCCTTGCCTGTGCGGTGATCAGGGTCTCCCTTTCAGCTCTAACAAGGAGGAGGCACAGCTTCAGTGAAACCCGATTTCAATGATCTTTGCCATAGTGGTAGTATATGATGTGAATATGACATGTATAAAATATTATGATGCAATACTCAAATAGAGAAAAATTAAGATTTATTTTTTAATCAGTTCAACAGAACTTTAAGTTACTTGCATTTGTGCTTGGGCACTGTAGTGTAATTGGCAAACCTGTGGACTACCACTCCAGCATTGCTGGTTCGAATCTTGTGCTGTGCAGATGTTTTTTCCAGTCATTTTTTAAAATACAACAATATTGATATTTTGGTTGATACTTTACTTAGGAATCAGAATTTTACACATTCCAATGACACTCATTGATTTTGACACACACAAAACTCAGTATTCAAGATACATTTCTTCTTGCCACAATCGTACAGCAATCATTTTCTTTCTTCTAATTTTCGCCAAATCATGAGCACAGCACCAATTCATTTTATTTTAATTGTGTGTCATCTGAGAGGACATAAAAGGGCAAGTTGCGGGAATTTGTTTCAAAAGAAAATTTTTGAAAGGATGGGTGTTTTTCCCACGATAAGACCACACAGATGGTCAGTAATTAGAATAGCCACCAGCCCGTCGACAGAAGTGACAGTCTAGACACAATAAACCAACAGTGGAAAAATATTTATGGCACATCAAAATATGCAGGGGCCCCAGTTCCCGCCTCCACATGATGTTTCGGCTCAAGTCTATGCCAACTGACAGGAACCACCAGCCTGAGAATAAAGGGCATACGATTACATTTTGGTTTGTGCTATTATAGCAAAGCTACGTTAGGGTGCCAAGGATGGGGGTTCCTTGGTAGGAGGACTTTCTCAAGGGTTCTAATGCATATTTGTTACACCTGGGGAAAACCTACCAAAACTCCAAACTATTAAATCGACAGCCACACCATGGGACCCGAATCCAGGACCTTCACACCCAAGAAGAGAGAGCAGCATTGTAACCTGGCTAATATGAGATGTCGGGAAAGCTTGTGCAAGTGCTGAAAAAGATCAGAGTGCTTATCCAGAGAGGCTCGACACCTGACTGGAGATACCTAGCTTTCCCCCTCCTGGTTATGCTCACAAGGACAGAACTGCAGATTTGTGACCCACATAGATGAATGCGTGAGTATGTCTGGTTTTTTTTTTTTTCCATTTCCCGCAAAAAGTGCTCCTATATACAATCAATAGAAATAACTTGGCTTTTCGAGCCTCATCAGGGGGAGACCCCCCCCCCTAATTTTTTAGTTTCATTATTGCCATATTTAAACAATATTAATTGACTATGTCATTTTATCTCTCATCTTTCATGTATTTCGCCTGGTAACCCTATGTTGAAATTTGTGAGTCTCTTTATAGAAAAATACATGTGATGCATATTCTACAGCTTACGAAATATTGTAACAATAGATTAAAGCTGTTGTGAACTAATAGTATATTAGTTCACAACAGCTTTAATCGTGGTGAGATGTCGCATGACATGTATATGTAAAAAATACATGTCATGCATATTCTACAGCTTACGAAATATTGTAACAATAGATTAAAGCTGTCGTGAACTAATAGTATTTAAATATATGTAAAATTATGTCGCATTTTTGGGACAAATTTCAATAAAGGGGGTGAGAGATAAAATGACATAGTCATTAAAATATCACTACTAAATACCACATCTCTCCAGACTATGTTTTTACCAAGGTTATGCTTTTGTTTGTAAATTATAATATTTCATATTGGTGAAAAAAGTAATTTTGTACTTCTCCTAAATAAAGATCATGTTAATTTTGAATACTAATTTGTTAAATTTATTTTAATGTATTGTGTATTTTTTTTTTTATTGAGATAGTTTACAGGAGTAGTAGCCAGGTAGGTTAGTTAGCAGCACATTTCGCTATACGGTCACTTTTGGCTTTCTCAAGTAATCATTATGAAAAAAGTTATATTCACTACGGGCTAACCACTTCATTTTGGTGCTATTGAAAAAGTCAGTTTTATGTACTCCTAGTAATTAACGGATATTAAGATGGTAATAAACAATTAATACATATTTAAAGCATAAGATAAGAGTCTGGGAGAGAAATACATTGCAATAACGAGGTTACTATCTTGTTTGTCAGTTTCAAAGAATACAGCATGGTATTTCATATTGTGTGCCTATTTTTGTTGTGTTTTATAAGTGTAAATTTACTATTTCACAAAAATATATGAGAGAGTATACATTTTGATGATGATATAAAATGAATTTTAAACCATTAATTAACTTAATACAAAGATTGTTGAGATTGAATAAAAATCCAGAAAATTAATAATCATACCCATACATTGAGAATTGGGAAAATGAATATATCGTGCGAAATAATCTTTCATTTCTGCTGATTATTGGACATAAAGTCATTAATTGGTTGATATATATGTATTCATGTCCTGTATTTTTCATTTGTGTGTATTTAAAGCTAAATGTTAAACAAAAATTTGCCAAAAGTCATCAACGAAATCAAGAAAGACAACAAATCGACTCATCATTCTTCATCATGACAACGCCAGCTCCCAAACAGCATGTGAAACAATTGATTATTTGAAGGATAAAAATATCAAATTAATGTCTCATTGCCTATGTTCTCCTGACTTGTCGCCTAACTACTTTTTCATGTTCCCTTATGTCAAACAAAAAATGCGAGGTCAGCGATTCCCATCACCTCAAGAAGCTGTTGATACCCTCCAAAACCATGTTTTGAGATATCAACTTCAGTGTGGAAAAACTGTTACAAGAATTGGTTTGAACGGATGGAAAAGTGTATAAATATTAAAGGTGAATACTTTGAAAAGCAATAAATCAGTTTGTTCCCAAAAAATTATTTTTCTTCCTACTTTTTGTAGAAACTTAAAAGGCAACCCTCGTATGTATAAAGTAGTGAGTCTTATATTATTAGAATAGGGTATTTTAGTTAGTTAAAGTATTTCACTGTTTAAAGAAAAAAAAATGGTGCATCCCTGAACTAGACAGAGTTTGCCAGACCCTTATAGCAGGGGCATATCCAAGGGTGGGAGGGGGGGGGTCATAACCCCCCCCCCATGAGGATTTTTTTGCCATACAAAATGTATATTCTTTACTACATTATTACACACATATATACATGAGTTGTAGTAGTCATAACCCGCCCCATGAAAAATTTCTGGCTACGCCCCTGCCTTATAGGTATGAGTTTCCTGCAAATCGGAACACAGGACTGATCCCTCTATTACCCCAATATTTGGCTGAGTCAGGAGAATCCGCAATTTTTCAGTGAATTTGAATGATGACTCATCTGATGACTATGTACCAGATAAAAACTCATAAAATGGAAGAATGTATTCCACTGGAATATAAAGCCAAAGTTTTAACAACAGCAAAAGCCCATCGTAGAAACTATTAACACACATTACAAAGAAGCAGTCGTCGCTAATGCCGTGTCAGTTCATCCATTTTTCATCTGTGTACCATTTATGTTTAGCTGCAAAACATCAGCTCTCTGCACATCAGCTACCCCGGACGTGGTAACATTTACTCTAGCCTCATAAGTTTCACTATCCACAGAATAGGGGAGCCATTGCCTCAAGAGGTTGAACTTCTACCTCTTGGTCAGCGGAAGGTATTTTATTTCCCTCCTACCACCCATTGGGATACAATGGAGGTATTCCCTGACCCGCCACCTGGGGATGCACTCACTAAAGGTTTGATCAATATAGATCAAACAGGTACATAAAATTTTTCTTCTATTCCAATATTAAGTTTAATCAAAGTTAACCATAAGACTTATCTCAATTTTGTTACATTTTCAGGATGCCAAATTTTAATAGAACATTGATAGAAAAAGGGAGTAAAACGGTATTCATAAGAATACACGACATGAACAAGGTGTCAAACACATATACAGCACAATATGGTATATAACATTATCCGTAAAAATATTATAATGTATATTTGTTTACAAGAGTCTACATGTGATTTTGAGACGAATATGTAAAAATATATACAAATGTTAAGGTCACATCATCAAAATTAGAAAAACTGACCACTATCTATACTAACTTTCTATAGGAATGTTAGAAATTATATGTCGAGAAGAAAAAATTTCTCTTACTAACTCATGGAAGAAACAAACAAAGGCAGAATTGTACAACAAAGTATTCCAGGATATGAAAAAATGTCCACAATTAAAATTGTATCACTAAAATGTACTCTGTTAGTTCAACCATGCAATATTTATTTCTACAGAGAAGTGAAAAACTTCATTAAATGATTACAAAATAATGCTGAACTACTGGTCAAAAATTATGAAATCCTTTCTCGAGAGGATTGCCTGAGAATACATTCTATTATAAAGTTGAATTGAAAGTGCGACTTAATTAAACATATTATATACTATTATACCTATTTTCCCATCACAAGCACTTTCGGCCATGCACATGGACATCATCATGTTCATACTTAGATGATGATAGAGTCATGAGTGAGCCTCCAAGGAGTGCGGACGCACGCACGGGAGCTCAGTTGGAAAGCCGAAAAAAAGCCCTTTTCAGGGCTGGTAACAGGTATAGGCCAACCGATTGAGTTTCCCGACAAGGTCGAGGAGCCAAACAGGCACATTTACACCGGCTGGTTTGATCTTACCAATGCTAATGAAATCAACATCCCCTTCAAGGAATACGAGATACTTAGCTACGGACCCCAGTACACCACCCACCCCAAGCAAAAGCTGATGCTTGAAAGAAACTTCCATTACAAACACAAGATTATGGAACTCAGCCGTCAACGTAACCCCCTAAACCAGTATCAAAAAAGTTGAAGAAAAGCGAACTATTGACCAGGAAAAGAAAAAGAAGACATCGAAAAAATGCAAACCGATCACGCGGAACCTAAGCCTGTCACCGATGAAGCAATGGATTCTACCGACACTCAAGCAGCACATGGCACTAAGCCTACTCCAACGGATGACACAGGTGAGGCAATCTTGTCTCCTCTTTCTGAGCTATTCCCACCGCTGGACAATCGACCGTTCATTCAACCTGCAAAAAAGGCAAAAATTTAAAATATGAGGGACAGAGATAAGAATAACGATATTCCAAATTTCTTAACGAAAAATCCCTTCCAATTATTAGATAAGATTGAGGAAAACGACGATAACAAGGTCACTCAAGAGAGCTATCCCCCCAAAACCATCGATAAGCCTAAACTGCCAAAAGCCCTAATCATTAATAACCAAATGGATATGCATGAAATAACTGCCCTCATTAATGAAAACTCAGAAGCTAAATTCCACGCTAGATTCAATAAAAATACGTTACGTATACACCCCCTAGACTTTGATAGCAAAAACCAAATTTCCAACCTCCTAGACTCTAAAAACATCCACTTCTACACTAATTCGGACACCCCCCCCTCCCAAAATTGTCCTCAAAGGCATCCCCCCCCCACACCGAACCTGAATTAATCAAAGAAGCCCTTCAATGTAACGGTTATACCATACTAAAAGTCAACCAACTTAAAAGCGGAAAAGATAAAGCCCCCCTCCCAATTTTCCAAATTCATCTCCCTAATAATGAAATGAGTAAAGAAATTTTTAATTTAGAAACCATCCTTTCCTTTCAAATTAATGTTGAGAAATACAAACCCCCCAAGAAAGGCCGTTCAATGTTACCGTTGTAACGGGTTCTTTCATTATGCAAAATTCTGCCGTATGCCCCCCCCCCCCCGCTGCGTTTTCTGCGCTGAACCCCATGAGATTTTTAATTGCCCCAACAAGAAGCTTGAAAACAACCCCCTCCCCAAATGTAGTAATTGCGAAAAAGATCACCCGGCCAGCTATAAAGGCTGTGCCAAATTCCTTACTCTAATCCAAACCCCCCACCCCACTTCTTCTAAACCCTCTTACGCCACTACCGCTAAACGTAACCTCCCCCCAACTTAACATAAACAATACCCTAATTGAAATCCAAAAAACTACCAAACTTATCGAGCAAGAAATAGGAGTCTCCTCTTTGAGTGACCTACTTACCCAACTTAAAAACTCTTCTTGATAACATTAAACAGTGTAGCAATAAGCAAGAAAAACTTCTCTATTTTCTTAACCCCCCCTAACAACAATCAAGATAACGAAAAACAAAAAAGAAGCAGCGAAAACACCGAACTCTGTGATATCGCTAATATTAACGACTAAGAGCTTTGTTTTCCTTTTCCCCCTGTTTCGCCGGAGCAAATTTTCTCTTTGAATTGGAGTTGTGGGACAAGTTCCCAGGCACTCCACATGCAACACGTTCTTATCTCTGGACATCATCAGGTGTCTTCCTGTTTCTTTGCTACTCATTCTTAAATACTTTTTAGCCACACCCACAAACTTTCATGTGCACAGAAGTGCACCAGAATGTGCATGTGAGTCGTGTCATTAACTGCAGTGATGTCATTCATTATTTCTATTGCATCTCTCCTTAGACCGTAGCTTTTATTATTGTAATTTGCTATTTTTTTAATATTATCAAAATCAATGATGAGGGGCATGGTTTGAGCTAATCTTGAGAGGGCAGTACTTGGTTTCAAAAATGTAAATCGTTAATGTTCTCTTTTCTTTTTTTAATTTTCCTTTCAGTTTCACCAATATAGCTACCAGAACTATTGTTTTCTTCAAATTTCAGATTAATTTTGTAGATTCTGTCAGCTCCTTCTTGGTTTATTTTATCTTTATCAGTTATAATAATATTGAAAATGTTTTTATTTGGCTTGATGGGGATGTGGATTCCTTTTTTGGCAGCCATATTTGCTATTTTAGTGGCTATTCCTTTGCAGTATGGGATTGCTTTAGGGAAAGTTTGTTTCGTTTTTTGTGCACTGGTTATTATATTCAATTTTTTAATTCTTTACAGATTTTGTTTACGATTATTTTAGGATAATTTTCCATTTCACATTGATGTTTAATAAATTTTTCTTTTGAGGGTTTCGTTGAAACAGATTTTGATAGCTCTATTAATGTATGAACGAATAGCTGTTATTTTAGATATAAAGGAGGTATTGGAGTTGAAATTAGCATGTTGATTATTGTTTATGGGTTTTTGATAGATAGTGGTATTTATTTTCTTCATCTCTAATTATTTTTACATCTACGTAATTAATTACCTAACTTTCATTGAAAGTTTCGGTGAAGTGGTTTGAATATAAATATTAATTTTTCTTGCCTAGATTTGAGTATTGCATCTTAGTTTTTTACATGTGGCACAGTCACATCGTATGCTAGCACCAGGCCTTGATTAGTGGCACTATACCAAAGATCATTGAAATGGGTTTTCCTGAAGCTGTCCTTGTAAGATACAAACTCGTGACAGATCCAATTCATGTAAGTCAGATCACGTTGTAGCATAAGTCCAATGTAAGGGTATATGCTTCTATGAAACTATACATTATTACCATAGAAATAAAAGCCAAGGTGTAACAATTCGAGGTTGTACCAATTCCAAAACAAAACTTTAATCACCATTACTCCCAAGCAATGAAAAATTTACTGACCAAAAAAAACATAAAATTTATGCCCCTTTTACAATCAGCTAGAAAATTTTTATAATCATGTAAAAAACAACAGATAAAATCTGTACTACTTCAAACAATACAATCTGTACTACTCGAAAACCCACCTGTCCCTAATTTTTTGTAATTTTCATCTTTCTCACTAACCGATAGTGAAGAAAGTGAGATCTAGTAAGTGAGATTTACATGAGATCTTTTTCAGGGATCAAAAGAAGAGTTTGATGTGCAAGAACCTACACCTTCAGTTGAAGACCTTGCCGCTCGAATATTTGTAATTGCTAAAGGGTATGCGACATGACAAGAATCTTCCAAAACACAAGGAATTCCATGCGGCACTGCTGTCAAGCCTGCTTGACCACTTTTGGTCATAATTTTGAACACCTCCAGTACAACATTTTCTGCCCCATTAAAATATTTTTGTCTTTTCTTTTTTCTCTCCTTAATGGTATTTATTTTCTTCATCTCTATTTATTTTTACATCTATGCAATTAATTACCTAACTTACATTGAAAGTTTCGGTGAAGTGGTTTGAATATAAATATTAATTTTTCTTGACTACATTAGAGTATTGCATCTTAGTTTCATTGCACCATAGCTCGCAACTACATCATTTTCGACCTTTCATTGCTATGTGATTCCGAGTTATTTCTATGCCCCTACACCTCCTGAAAGTTAATCAGTCTGGTAGTGAAACGCTCTATATAACACAAATAAATTCAATATTAAAGTGAAAAGATATTTTATTCAATGTACATGCACATTTAATAGCTACAATAGCCTTTTTTATGCGACCCTTCAGAAAACAGAAGGGGGAATTTCCACAATTTAAATATAACATGAAGTTATGAAATACAGATGAAATCCTCAAATATGTGCACTCAATAACACATCACAGGATTAAAAACATTTAAATATTTCTTTCTTTACAATAGCATGAAACCAGTTTATACTGATACAATCATTTCACTTAGGACTCTATATTCAGTTATACACATGCTCATTTTGTAATGTCATAAGAACAACTAATCACACCATACATTTCAAAAAGCCTTTAACTTTTAATACAGAATTTTAACTGTTGTAGGTGACAAATACATAAATTAAGGCATTTCGGGGAAGAGGAAAAAAAAAATATTGTTCCTTGGGTTTATTGATCTCTTTGTGTATGAAATTAAAATGCATGAGGTCTAGGTCTATAATTTAGTTTGCCTCTAAAAGCTTAGTTTCTTTTAACTTCATCACATAACACTGGGGATTAGGAAATCATTTTAATTCATTATTTTGTGTTGAGGGCATGACAAGGCTATACTGTAGACTCATACAAATATAAATGAGCAAATTATAAGTTTTGAATTAATTTATAATTAACTATTATTACTTTTTATTAATTGCTTTTTTTATGGTGAATCCCACTGATAAACCTAAATCAAGATTTGCAAATAGGATTTTATTAAGCATTATAATTAAAGAAAATAAAGTGAAATTTCCTTTCAAATATTCTCAATTGTTTTACTTATTTACAATGTTATTTATTTGCATCTGAGGAAAATTTCCTGGCATTCCAGAAAGTTAGAAATGTATGGTAAAACTTGGTCTCATAATTGCCATCTCTGACCAAAATTATGAACAGAATCCAGTATACAGCTTCTTGGAAATTTAGTGGAATAATATGTGACAAGACGTAACATGTGAGAAATCTGACAAAAAGGGATGTGTGCTAATGTTTTATTTATTTATTTATTTATTTATTATCTCTTTAAAGAATAATTGTTTCAAATGCAAGGAAATTATTTTTTTAAATAATTCAATAAACTCAAATTTGACCTAGTTTTATAAAATAATAATAGTTAAATTTTTATACATCTAGGAGCAAACTTAAACAAAGATCTGGAGAACTTAAAACTTCATACATCCTCTTAGCGTATCTTCCAAAATTTTACATCAAAACAAATAACAGAAACCTTCGGGAGTAAGCATTTTAAAATTCTGTTAGTTTTACAGACATCCTAAGATAAATACGTTATTTTAAACATTGACAGCTATCTTTTGAAACCGATTCAATAACTTTACTTAAATGCTTCAAATTTTTCATTGAAACAAGAAGTTAATGGTAGATGTAGATATAATAAAGGTTGAGTAAATGAAGTTGAAAACATGAAACAACAAAATAATGCAAGATTAGGAAAGTGGCATAAATAAACTGCTCAATATAAATGTTCACACGTCAAGAAAACTGATGCAGGGTTTAACTAACTGGTTATACGTAGTTTTTATGGGACTTTACTTCTCACAATTCGATAGTTAACATTTCCGTAAAATTCTTGTATTATAACACTAAATTTCATAAGTATGTGCTACCAAATTACAAAGTATGCATTACAAAATTACAAGTCAGATAACACAGTTTGCATTTATTCTTATAAATAGGTTGTGTTGATCTTCAAAATACTGCACTAAATTAAGAATTTATATATGTATATATAAATAAATAAGGATCATACCTGCCAACCTCCTTAAGCCAAAAACAGGAAGACTTGGGTTGAAAAAACAGAAGATTTCACAAAAAATCAGAAGATAAAAATAAAATTTAAAAAGTATTTTAAGAACAGAAGTCTGTTTCTCCCAGTGTATATCACCATTTCTTATTATTTTTTTATATTAGTATTGTATAGAAATAAAAACAAAATTAAATAGCAATAGAAAAGAGCTTATCTGAATTTTTTTTTTATATAAAATGAAAAAAGATGGAGTATTTTCACAAAAATAAAAAACAATTAAATAAATGTAAAATTGACTTTATTTTTAACCAAAGTATGTTGAAAAATAAACAGATTAAGATTTTTTTTTTTTTAAATCTCGTTCAAAGTAGCTTTTTTAGCTTTTACTAATAGTTCATCAGAAAAAGGATTTTCAAGCTTTAGTTTTCAATACTAACAAATGTTCTAATCATGAATCACTGAGGGAAGAACGAAATGAAGTTCTGCTAACTATCAATGAAAGATTTGCTTACAAATGCTTTGACCTCACTCATACTACAGCATTGTGCTGTTAGCTGTTGAAATGATTACCATAATAAATTATTTTGAAATAGAATTATTAATTTACAATTTTTTCGCACAGTTTGTAATACAATTTAATATATCGGCTAAAAATTTTTAAAAAATGGAAGATTTCATCTTCTGGCAGAAGACCTGAAGATAGTTTAAAAACCAGAAGTCTTCTGTCAAAACCAGAAGAGTTGGCAGATATGAAGGATATATTTATAAAAGGGGAGGGGGCAGGAAAGTAATCTTATATACATTAATCCGGTTCCCAATTTCCTCATTTTTCTTTTTCTAAGCACTATCAAGCCGAATTTTTCTCATAATTCCTTAGCAATTCATAATTCTTTGATACTGTTTATTAAAAAAAATGTGGTTGCTTCAAAGAAACTTCACACTTACTGGACTTTACAGCATTTCTAAAGTATACAGAACTTAAACATAATTTCTTAATACCATGACTTTTTTTATTAACAAGCACTTCCATTAAGACATTTAAAAATATCAATATTTTAAAGAGATTTTGCATTTTTTTTTAAAGGTGGGATGCAGAAACTCAAAATTGTGGTCCTCAAAATGTATACATATAACCAAATAAATACAAATGTGTGCTCATGACAAAATAAATTTTCTGAAACTTAACAAACAGTAACAAAATGAGCATGGATATATTTATGTATATTTTAATAATTTGCATAATACATGAACTGTTCTAGTGAAATAATAAAGACGTGTTCACATTTATATTTAAGTACTGGAAAAAAATTGTGTAACAGAAATTTATTACAATTGAATCTTTCAAGAATTTTAATAATTGCCTCTGCATACAAAAATAGCTTCATTTTCGTCAAATAAAACATAGTTATTAAGATTTTTAAAAATTAAAAAAAAAACCTTATTTAAAATTTTATAAAAAATTACATTAAAAAAACATTTTTCAAATAGCATTTTGCTAGTACAACAAAACCAGAGTCAACACAGAACAAAACCCTATGGAATAATCAAAGTTTCCAGGAATCTAGATATTAAAAGTCTTCCAAGCTTATTTCGCCACAATAATTTCATTATTTAGATTTTTAAAAATACCCAAAAGCTATTTTTACAATAACAAAAACAACCCTTTAATTAAAGAAAAAAAACCTTTTTAATGAATAATTTTTGGATTTATTTATTTATTTTATTTTATTTACTTACTTACTTATTTGTGTGTGTGTGTGTGTAACATGATAATTGGTATAAAACAAAAAATGGGTAAATATTGATATTCTCTAAGTCATTCCGCAAACAAGTTTAAGCAAAATTATTCTTTATAATACAATAACATGGCATAAAATTTAAAGAATTTTGAAACCAGAACATAAAAGTACATGACTGTGATTAGATAATAACGAGATAATATTAACAAATAAGTTGAACTAAATATAATTTTCCATTTCTGAAACATATGGAAACTTAATTTTTACAAGGCAAATAAATTTACAAATAATATAACAAATAATGCACTACATGTATATGACTCAAAAAACAAGTACATCTCACAAAAATAAATTATTAAATATGAAATAATTGTTTTAATGCATGCAAATTCCATGCACTGATAGTAAATATTTAAGTTACAAAAGGTATGAAATATGAAAACTACATTAAAAAATCTAAAAAATAACTTTTCATAATTAATGTAATACAATATTATTTAAAAACTACTAATAAAAAATTCTTAAGGGGAAAAAATGTTGACGAAATGATCTGCATAGCATAGGTTTTTCATCAACGAAGTTTTAGAAGAAAGAAAATTCTAAAATATACTGCAACTGAAACCTTATTTTCTTAATTAAAATTCCACAAAACATTTTTACCTGTATCTTTTTTATTATATTTAATACAGCCCATTTAACAAATTTTTAGTAAATAAAAAAATTAATACCTAGCTTGTTATGAATTCTATTATTATTATTATTATGTTTATTAGAGAATTAATTCAATATTTATCGTTAAAACAAAAATAAAAGTCATAATATATATTTAGATACTAATAAGATTTTCATGGATTACATTACACAAAGCTATTGATATATGCTATTTGAAATAAATAAATGAATATTTATCATATTAAGCAATAAATAATCTTTAGTTATCACATAACTATCGCACCAATATGTTTTAAAAAATACTTAAAGTATAACAAGTTAAAATATAAAAATTTTTAAAACTGCAAACAGAACCTACATTTAAAAGAAATATACAAATTGATTATTATTATTTTTTTTTAATGAGATTGATCATGCGTGTATTTCTGACACTATTGATTAGGAGACACGTTATTAAAGATTTTTAATTCATTGGTTTGCTAGCACTGATGTTTAATGAAGAAAAAAAATGCATTAAATGATTTTAATAAAAATTTAACCTTTGTGAAAATTAAATGCAATAGCAAAGTGGATTTTTTTATACTCAGCTTTTAATTAATGTTTTATATATCACTCAATCAGGAAATTTTCTTTTCAGTTTATTATTGTGCCTTTCATACAATATATACAACATTATATGTTCAGTAATTATGTATACTTCAAAATTATACAGTTAAAAAGATCTGTATGCATGAATCTAAACATAAAAAGTTTATTTTTGTATCTATAACATAAAAGTCTTGTTTAAGATTTAAGTTTTGATGATTTGGTGTACCAATAAATATCAAGACAGTTGTAACTAACAAATTTAGTGAAAGTTAATTTTGACTAGGATAAATGGATTTTAACAGCAACACCTATACATGAAAGTTCACAAAGAATTTGCTTCTAAAGGCAATATTAATTTTAGTCAGTTTTGTGCAATTTTACATATTTCTAAGCTCATTTTTAATAATTGGATAAACTGTTAAAATAATTATTCATGATCTTTTTTTTCTTCTTCGTTTTCTTTTGTTTGTTACTAACTGTTAAGAAACACCAGGAAAAAACATTACATTCAATGCGATTAGAAACTTTTGGTACTTACATGTTATGCCGGCAGTCATTCCCGCTAAACTATTTTTTCGTCAAATATCCTGGCAAACTGTTGCAAATCGTATTCCACATCTACATGTTATGCCGGCAGTCATTCCCGCTAAACTATTTTTTCGTCAAATATCCTGGCAAACTGTTGCAAATCGTATTCCAGACCATCAATAATTTCATGGGTCTGTCATTTATCTTCGCAAAATATTGCTCATCTTGGCAGACCGCCAGGATAATAGGTAAGTACCAAACTTTTTAATACTTAATTATGATATTATCTAATGTTACAGCACGTAATTTAAGTACTTGTTTGCATTACCTTTTTACAACAAAGGTACAAAATATTAAGAATTAGATGGGGGAAGAAAACAGTTTTTATTTTTGAAGAATGGATTTTTTAAAAAGGTATATTGCATTAACATAATCCATTTAATATATACTTTATTTTAAAAAAAAAAAAAAAAAAAAAAAAAAAAGCCTTTGGGCTTAAACAGTTAGGTACAGCATTTCCTTTTTTAGTAATAGAAAAAACAAATTAAACAGCCATATATAACTATTCTTATTGGGAAAAAAAAAAAAAAAAAAATCAACAACGACAGCTACTATGATTAATTGAAAAATTTGATAATAATCAAACCAAGAAGGAATGTTACTATTTTAAGATGGGATTCATTAAAATAATTTCACCGATATTAATACTAAACATTACAAAAAAGTAATATTAGTTTGATTCTCCGCAGATATCCTAATGTTTATGATAAAGGATGTTACTGAAGTAACTTGCTATTTTCAGCAACAGTCTGAGATACTTTTTCCTTTCTTTAAGTGGAAATATTCCATGTTATGGAATGTCAGGCATAATACAAGAAATCAACACAACCATCACCGTATTACTATTATAAATACACATACAATAAAAATATATAGGACATAAAATTATAGACTAGAATCATCCACTATTTAAAAACTCATCTTTTAAAAATGGTATACAATCAGGTCCTGATTATTGTAGAAGTAGATGGAGCAAGTGTCCAGTAGTGCTTGAATTTTGATGGAGAGTCTCAAATAATAAGAGAGGAAAATTGAAGTAGAACAGTGACATTCAGAATGAATTTTGCAAAATTCATGCTTTACTTTTATTTATTTATTGTTCAAGTATTACAAAATGCAAGAAAGCTTAAATCCAGTTTTAATTTCCTTTATTTTCGTCATTATAAAGGTGCAATGGCAGAGATCTTCCTTAAGTGCCCAGCCCAAAGAGAAATCTCTGCAAAGTGGCAATAGAAGCAAACTTGTTATACACACATTTAATGAAGATGTATTAAATGTAACTGCAAACTCTCTAATGAATACCACTAAAGTCACTTCATTTAACCTGCCCCGTGCCCTAGGTTCCCATAATCAGGATCTGCTTGTTGTATTCCTTACATTTCATATGTATGAAAAATAATTTATGATTTTATGATTGAGTTTAGCTCTGATACATTTAAAAGTCCTTTAATATTGTTCGTTGTGACTCAGATGTTGTTTAGTCAGTGAAATTTAGAATAGTTATATTATAGTCATCTTAAATTACACATTAACAAATTCAAAATAATAAACAAATTAGTAACCTTGTACTGATAATCAAAAGAATTAACAAATTAATAACTTTGTACTGATGATCAAAATAATAAACAACTTAATAATCTTGTACTGATGGGCCACATCACCAGAAATTAAGTTAGAAGGAAATTTTTAGGTATTATGTACAGATTCTGTTTGTACAATGTAATAAAATATCAAAACAGGTAAAAAAAATATTTACAAATAAATCTACATTTCAAGTCAAAAAGTACAATACAGTGTTTCAAAAATAATTGCATAAGAACTTCAAAAAACTGCTACAACTCAAAAAGGCACTGATTTTAGCTTAGTGAAAATCCAAGTTAAAATTTTTAGAAAATAACATACATTTCTATTTGTCAATGACTGTTTAATATATACAAAATTATTTAACAAATTCTTTTTCATTAAACTATAAGGATTTTGGACTTTTAGAAAAGAAAAAAAAAAACTTATATTTTTACTTATTAATCATTTGCACTCTCCAACAGGTTCAAAAATACTCTTAAATGATGAAATTCAGAGGTCACAGATTTTGCAAATAAATGATGCCAAATAACTGATCTTGGGATATCTGATGCATGGGAAGACTTGCAGGTACAAAGGGTTAAAACAAATTTCAAATGTAGACACACAAAAAAAAAAAAATACTGAAAAGTAATTAAAAGCTAGGAGCACATAACAAGATAATTTTCGGTTTTTTCCCCTTGGTAAGCATTACTATGAAACGTAAATATTCATGTATGAGAAGAATAGTAAGGGAAAAGGAATATCATACAGTTAAACACCAATACAACAAATAACCAAGCTTTTTTGTAAAAGAAAAATGATTAGGGATACACTTAGTTTATTATTATTTTTCTTTTTTTAAGAGAAAATCAATATTATCTTAGTTAGATTCACATCATTTTTGCAAGATTTACAAAATGCTTGTAGTTACATACCTACAGAAAAAAGAAGTTCAGTGCATGTTGTGTGTGTGTACGCACAGATATATATATATATATAAATCAAGGGAATATAATTTCAAATGAGTAAAGCACAAACAATTTTAGAGAGAAAAATTGAAAGAACTAAGCACAATATAAATACTTTCTTGTGTTTACTCTCTTATAAATCTGGTGCATTACAATTAGCTTTTTAAAAGATAATGAAAATGTAATCAATACCGAGTAGAAAACCTTTTTTTAAAGTCACAATTTAAAATGAAAATTTGTAACTATCAAAATACCTTTTCAATCTGATTTTCACCACTATTTTATGACTGCAACTTTTTTTAATCAAAATACTAAGGTTTAATGCTTATCCAGTCAAATTCAATACTTCATTAATATTTATTTAATAAAAACAAAAACATTCTTACATATTGAAGCCACCTGGAACAACAGTTGACCCATGAAATGTTTTTGAACAAAACTCAGCTTTTAGTACACCAAAGTTATCCTAGGTGTTCCACCCCTATTTCAGTAATTGTCAAAGCAGATGCACATACACAGGGTTCGAGAAAACCCGGGCACCCAGGTGAGTAAAAAGTATGTCTTGGCACAATTAGCTTTATTAATACAACTCAATACATATGTGGTTCCTGAAAATTTTTGCTGGCTCCTATTATTTTACAACTTTTGAAATCCATGCACATTCATGAATGTTTTGCTTTTCAGAGTTACTTTTTGTTCAAAAAACAGGGGAAATTCTGCGTGAAGACAAAATGAGAAACAGCATGAATAAAAGAAAAGCGAAAATTTTTAGCTTTGTTAAATTTCTCCCAGAACTGTGTAAATATTTAATACCATGAGACCAGCCTAAAAAGATTAAAAAACCTAACCAACTGAAATTCAAAAATTTCCAATATTCAGATGATCGAAAAATCTCCTTTTAGTTTCAATGGACAAAATTCCAATTTTTTATAACATTTTGTTTGTTTTAGATTAGAGAATACTTATGTCTATAGGAAGATGTGTGAAATTAATTTTGATTACAACAAAAAAAATCTGCATAAGTTTTTGGTACCCAAATTTGAAAGGCTAATTATCTTGATATCAAAACTTTATCATACAACTATGATAAAATCATAACAGACAAAAATAAAGATATTAAAACCATAACTACATGAACATTAAATACAAGCTTAATGAAGAAAAGAATTTTAATTGTTAAGAATATGTAAATTATTTCCTTTCATTATTACAGTAAAAGAAATTTAAAACAAAAAAAATTGTCATAGTTCACACTACTAAGATAAGTAAATTAGCTTTTAAGAAGTCATAGGGGAGAGGGAGATTTCGTAAAAGTAATTAGCTTTTAGCCCCCAAATCATTTCAGCAGGGCATTTATTTGCTCAAATATAGTTTGTCATGTAAAATATGCCACCAATATGAACTCACAATTTCATAAATGAATATGTCTACAATAGAGTTTTATACAAATTAGACGAATTCTATATACAATGCAGATATGCAATACCATTTTTTAAAAAAACTATCAAACATATGACTGGATTAATCTAATTGTGAAATTCCAGACTGGCTGGAGATATGGCCCACAGTTTTGCATGCTTAACCCAGTCATTTCTTCAGACAATTACTTTCAAGTTCACACGAAATAAAACTAATAAATGTTATGTCGCCTCTGTCAAGGAAGCATTATGATTAGGTATACCAACAAGCATGCCTTCTTCCATAACAAGTGGCTGAGATCCTGGAACTGCTGGCATAGCCAAAATGGTCTCTGTTTCTTCCTCATCCTATAAATTACATTTGAAAAATAATTAGGCATATTAACATTATTAGGTACATCAACATTAAACTATAATTGTTTAAGATTGAATGCAGATGTTTCACATTAAACTGCTACTACAACTGAAGACAAATAGAAGAATATATCATAATTACTTAGCATCATTAAGATACAATAATTTTAATTGAAATTGGTACAACTAAATTTATTGCATAACCTGCACTTCATTGAAAAATAGATAAGTAGTATTTTTATAATAGTTTTAAATAAATATAACAAATAATAAAACTTTTGAGTGTAAATAACTCAGCTGGCAGATATGCTTTGGAAAATAAAAATGTTTCAACAAAGTATTTAAAAATATTACGAATGTTTGTTTCACAAATGTGTCATGCCTTGTAATGTGAGTGAGTAATGATGTTTACTAGTGTTTTGTTTACTGCTGCAATTATTATATGTGTATATATAGTTATGAAACAAACCATAATATTTCCTTACTCATTTACATAAAAAATATACAAAATAGTGCATTTTTCCTTATGTTTTTTTAGCAGCCTAAACAGTAGATTTAAATTTTTAAAAATGTTGCCATTTGTGATGTTAGTAAAACAATGTACACAACAAAATTTTTAAAAACAAATCGAGCATTATTCCTTTCATTCTGTGCACATACCATTGTGATGTGTCAATAGTTTACCTTATATTTGACAGTGAGTTTTGGCAGAGATCTTTCAAACAGAGGTCTGTGCCGCCATGGCACACTGCCAGGAATTTGTACCACGCCGCCGAGGTGTAGGCTGGCATGCCCGCAAAGAATGTCGATTGTATACTACAACAAACAATCAGCTTCAAAACTTTTTTTTAAATTGCACCTAAACTTTCAACTGCTTATTTTCATCTGGATACTTCTTAACTTTATACAGGACAATCATTAGTGGGAAACTGGATTAAAAAAATCATAAAAATAGTCATTTTCATAAGTTTTCATACAGCCCTCCCCTTTTCAAACTTAATTCATATTTTTATTTAAATTTAAAAATAAATCTTTAATGCTTAATGTTTCACTTATCATTTAAACTACCCATCACGATATTCTGTTTTTGAAACCAGTGCAAAAGTTTGTCAGAAGTCCTTAGTCAGAAATGTCCTCCTAAACTGTTATAAATCTCTTTTTGTGAACAAGAATGTGCATATTTAATTTTATCACAGTTTAAATGACAAAACATACTTGCCATCTGTTACTTAGACAAAGCAAGTGCATGATGCAATGTAGTTTTTAAATGTACTCAAGGGTTTAAGAAGTTCTAAACATGTATTCATGTTACATCTAAAGAAAACTTCTTAGAACTTTTAACAGTTAGATTGACAGCCACATAGTAGCCCCAAACCCTGGATCTTCACACTTCGTCATCTATTATGTTCAGTGTCTTATATGTCTCGATTCAGTGAGGCAATTGCCTTGAGTAAAAGAAAAGTTAATGACTCTTTGACAATAGAATGAAAGTAGCATTTTTTAACAAAAAAAAGTTTCAGGGCTGCCACACTTATCAAAAGAGTTGCTTTAGTAGCCTCATACATATGAAATAGTATCCAAAATAGTACCCTTCATCCAAAAACATTAGCATGCTAATGACATTAATTCACGAGTACATGGGATAACAATGCTTCTTATGACAGAGGGTCACTGGAGGTGCAGATACGGGAGTTTCTTACATTATCTAACCATTTTACCTTCATGATTGGCAGTCTTTTTCAAAATCACAGGGTAACTTAACATTTTTTCTCATTAGCTAGATCTGCATAGGCTAGAATGTACCGTAAAGAAAGCATTGACTCACCAACTTTTGAAATTCCCACGATGTAAAATAAAGCATGAAGAACATTTTTGATAATTTTTGCCAACTAGTGCACGAATGATATTTTAAATGATATATACTAAATAGCACATAAACAGCATTTTTAATACTTTTCATAAAACAAGCACATGAAACACTTTTAAGTTTGTAGACAGTATAAAAATATTTTATATAACATATGAAAAAATAAATAAAATTTAGTCATTTTCATTGAAAAAATACTAGGCACAAAATTGATATAACTGATTAACAAAACTGCAGAATTTCATGGAACTCATGAATAATAAATTTTCAGAGATTATTTCTTAACACAAAATATGGGCTGTGACTTTATTAAAATAAAAAAATAAAAACCTTCACAATTTGTTAAATGCAAAAAACAAGGGATTTTGTGTAAAATCATTAAAAAGCAGTTTTATGCAGAAAGTGTAAAAGTTTACAAGTGTCCATAGATATATGTAAGGCACATATTGATAATCAAATGAATCAATACCTTTTTCTGCATGCAACTGTTTTCAAACCTAGCAATCTTAAAAAATCCATAATAAAATAGTTCTGTGATTAAAAAAAATTGCATTTTTTCCAAAAAATATTTGCTTTTAGGACTTTTTATAAGAAATTAGTCACCTTTTGTTAAAAATAGTAGCAAATAGTCACCGGGGACAGTGCTGAGTATTCCTTATCCAAAAAAGTATTCCTTAAAAGTGTCTTATGTTTAATTTAATAGCAAAAGAATCTTTTTCAATCATAGGTGGACTACCTGCATTTCGAATATCATTATTGTTTCATTTGCTATTAAGTAGAGAAAATGCGGCACAAACAGAAATATAAACGAGGTTTTAACTTCAGATAATATATTTTTTACCACCCATAAATGATGGCCTGGATATAAATAAAAAGAAATTTGTAAGTTTTGTAGAATTCAAAAGTTAAATGATTCTGAATTTTTTTTCCTGCCAAAATGTAATTTCTCTAAAGTGTTGAGGAAGCATAGAAACCTGTGATGTGCCAGATGAAAAATTTTGGAGCAATTTGGAGCACAAAAGCCGCTTTTGTTTCAAAATTGACATTACTGTGCTCCAAACATAAAATTTATTTTTGGAGGGAGGGAAAAAGTCATTAAAGATTGCAAATCCAAAAAATGAAAATGGGGGTTCTTAAAATCTCTTAGCTAATAATAAAAACAAAGCAACTTTTTTTGAGGGGGGGGGGTCAGAAGTTTATGAAATAATAACCATTTTAAAAAATTCAGTTATTTTATACATTTTTATACACATTATCTATTTTAAATCAAAACACTAATATTTAATAAACTATATTAACTTTAGTCAGTGGCTTAGGGGTCAATTTTTACTCAAGGCATTTTAGGTTTAAACAAAGGTATGTCAAATGAAAAATATTCATTTTTAAGATCGATGGCAAAAGATTGAAATTAAAATGCTTAGAATGTGCAATGATTTTTGTAAAAATTCAGGAGATTTACAAAAGTTTTCAATGAAAGGAAGAATTAAAATTGGCACAGTTTTGCTGAATTTGGGGAAATAATGTCCAAAAACGATATTTTTGTAGCAGATTTTCACCACTGATTTGGCATACTTTGAAGGAATTGGAAGAGCTGAGACATCTCTGAGAAACACTAGGATTGAGATCATATAGGATAGATCTAGGATAAGTTACAGATTAATTGAATAAACTATTTAGTACCAGGTTATTCAGAAAGAATATAACAAGTACAAAGGGCTATAGCTATTCAAATGCAAAGAATTCATTGATAAGAATTACACAGAATGTAAAAGAAAATTGACACTTTTGCTTGCAAACCTTAAATGTTCTATGTGACTCTCCTTGGTAACATGGAGATTATCTAAGTAATATTATATTTAGTGATGGGTAGTTCATGAACGAACTAGTTCATTGAACTAGTTCACTACAATGAACTAAAGAACTAAATAGTTCAACTAAATGAACTATAGTTCGTTCAAATGAACTATCTAGTTCATTTTGAACTAGATAGTTCATTTTAGTTCAACATGAACAAGATAGTTCAACTTGAACTACTTAGTTCAATTTAATATTATTCAACTCCACTGCAAATGTTCTTTGGGGGTGCTTCTGCTTCCGCAAGCATACAGCTTGGGAAAAATAAACGTTATTTAATGGTAAATTATTTGGTGGGCCAGTGGCGTACCCAGAATATCTATATGGGGGTACATATTGTCGTTACTACAAAAAAAGTACTGCATTACTGGGTAAAATCAGGAAAATATGAGAATGTGAGTGCCTATATATAAGGGTACGTTGGGGGGGGGGGGGGTGTCAAGTTTTCCCTCCCCCTTATCACAGCTATTGATTTCATAACATACTGAAATCTTTCACATTAGTTAAGATCTGAAGTGTTTGAAAACTCAAAATAAGCCCCCTCCTCTCCCCCCCAAAAAAAAACGTTCGCTAATGTCTGTTTAAGATGTAAAATATTACAGCGTTCAAAAATTTATTACTGCTAATTGAAACTGTTTTTAATGTATACCTTCCTGCTTCAAATTGACGTTTGGAATTTTTTTTTTCCACCACAGTTAAAATAACTTAAAAGTGACTACTGTTCGCTTTACTCATTCTCGGATCAAAAAGTTAAATAAAAAAATAAACAAATTTATAGCCATGAACTTAAAAATTCAAGTAAAAGAAATAGTTTGACCGATATTTCCTGAGGTCTGTCCGTTTATGAATACGGAATCAGAGAGTATCACTACTGTTTGGAGAGGGGGCATCTTCCATAGATATTCTATAGGAATGCACCCCTCTTCTCTCTCCTCCGTCTACAAATGCTGAGTACTGGACCCATAAACACAAAAGCACATTTTTAGAGTGATTAGAGACTTTCTATTCTTTTTTCAGGCATTTCTTTAGCTAGAATCATGCATTCTCTTTCCTGATGGGGGGGGGGGGGGGATGAGCATGAAAAAATTCATCTTTTCTCTCACCTTTTCAAATATCTCTCATCATTCATCATTTCTAATTTGAGATTAAATCTTGGGGGGTGCATATGTCCCTTTGCACCCCTTCTGGGTACGCCACTGTGGTGGGCTCAGCCCCAACTCACAATTTATTAAGGAGGCTCAAGCCCCATGGACTCATATAACTCAACGCCTGTGCATTAAATAACAGTTTCAAGTAACAGTAATACATTTTTGAAATTGCAATATTTTACATCTTAAGTGAACATTATTTAAACAGTCTTTTTTTTTCTTTTGTGTGTGTGTGGAGGGAGGGGGGAGTCATCTTAAGTTATCAAACACCCCAGAACTTAATTCATTTGAAAGATTTCAGTTTGTTATAAAATTTTTCACAATACCGATAACCTCCGACTTCCCCTAGCATATTCTTTAGATTTTTCCTAGTACTACAGTGCTCCTTATGGTAATGACAATACGCACCCTCAAAATGAATTTCTGGGTATGCCACTGCTACGTCAAAAAATACTCCGATACAAAAAAAAAAGCTCTCCCGATCCCGACAAATCAGAGAAACCATGCATCAGCCGTGCTCCGCGAGTGGTTTCCCTACCTGAAATTGATCTAAACTATTTCCAGTACGGAGACCACCGGAAATAGTTCTGTACTATTTCCGGTAATGAACTAGATAGTTCACCAAGAACTATATAGTTCATGACGAACTACATAGTTCATTTTGAACTACAATAGTTCATTTTGAACTAGATAGTTCATTATGAACTACGTAGTTCATATAGTTCATTATTAAATCTCCATAGTTCATATGAACTATTTCAAAGAACTAGTTCATGGCGTGAACTAGTTCGTTCAGAACTAGTTCACTAAAATGAACTAGATTGCCCATCACTAATTATATTTAATACCACACCTCCTCAATCATATCTACAGTGTTTTCACTAGAGTGCGAGAATCTTGCACTTTTTTTCTTTTTCTCGCATTAAAAAATTATTACTGCGAGAAATTTGCGCACCCTACAAACCGGTTTCTGAAAGAAAGAAAAAAAAAATAATAATGAAGAACACAGAGTGTAAAAGTGGATTCTCAAGAGCTAAAAAGTCTATGAAAGAAAAAAAAGAAGGGGCCTGGGGGTTCCTGGGAACATTCTGATCCTTGGGGGGGGGGGGGGGGTCCAAACTGGGTCTCTTTTATTGCATGTAACTGCGCTTGATTTAGACTTGGAGGTCCAGTTACACTCAATAAAAATAACTAAAAATAATAAATACCTTAATTTTGGGTATTTACCCAACACAGGAATAAATACACTAGCCACTGGATATTTACCCAACCCAAATCTATTAGTGAAAAATTCTCACCCATTTTATAAAAATCTCACTCAGTTTGCGGGAAAGGGTGAGAAATTCTCACCCATTTTTTTTTTTTCAATGAAAACCCTGATCTAGAGTCAAAACCATAGAACATTTATATGGTATATATGTTACAACTAGTAAGCTTATGATACATGTAATCACTGTATTCTTTATGAGCTACTCGGTATTTTAATCTTAAAATGCACAGACTTTTAAATGCATTTACCTATGTAGGCCACAGAGATATTAGAAGGGAAAAAAATTTAAATAAGTATAAAACAAGACTTACATCATTGAAACCAAAACATTCTTCCATATCCTTTTGCTTTTGTTCAAGCCTCCTCCTTTCTAATTCTTCTTCTCGCCTTGCAAGCTCTTCACTGTCTGTGATAGGAGTAATATCTGATAACATTTGAGGGTCATCTAGAAACAGAAAGACAACTAGTAAGCTTATGGCAATGCTTCTTTTTTGTTTCCAAAGCTTAAATTTATTTTATCATGATCTCCAAAATTACATTTAATTCCTATTCTTTTTCATCCTCATTTGGATTCACACATAATTATGCTAAAAAATTCCTGACAAATAAAGCAAATTTAATACATATACTGTAGTAATGTAAAAACTTACGTCTACAATAAGTAAAAATAAATAATAATGAATATGTTTCTTGAAAGCAATATGAAAAAAGTATTGGGGATATTAAATTAATTTTAACTGGAAGAGGAACTCCCTCATCACTCACCCATTCCTGATTCCACAGAATTATTTATTTATTTGCCATATTTTACAATCAAAAACAAATCTCAATGGGACAATTAATTACCAAAAATGTATTGCTAGTGACGGCTTATTAAATTAAAAAAAAAAAAAAAAAAAAAAAAAAAAAAGATTGCTAAAAAAGGAGCAAATTAGGTTGAAAGGTAGTCATTTACTAAACATTTATAATGAACTAGAGACTCAGTCAAAAGATTTTTTAAATAATTCCACATCAAAATAAAATAATGAATAAAACACTTAGATTTTGGTACCTTTACTGCGCAAACGGCAAGTTCTCAATGGTCGTCCCCGTTTTGCTAACTCACTATTAGCATCTGGGGAAGATTCAGGAATTTCAACTGCTTTACGCTTGCGAGTTTTTAAAACTGCATCTTTATTGTCTTCTTTAGTAGGAGATGGTTCTTCAACTAAACAATAAAGAATCAAACAATTACAATGGATTACACTTTTATTAAAATGTATAAGATACTTACATCCTACTATATAATTAGTTGCCTCCAGCAAAAATTACACACAAAAGGCAATCTTGGTGACTTTTGACGATACAGTAGATTCAGGTAATTTGGGACAACATTTAGTCGAGGCAGTTGTTAATTTGGGACAAGAGTCCAGGAACAAATAAGATTGAATAAAATAACAGTATTCTTTTTTAGTTAATCAGGATAAAATACTAGTTATTTGGGCCAACTGGCAGGAAAAATCACTCAATTTTTTTTTTCCGAAAATAAATATTTTCAAAGTTTTAAATAAGTCATAAACTTATATTTTTGTCTTACTAAAATCCATTAACGTTCCAACTTTCAGGTAAACACAGCAACTGAAAGGTTTTTAAAAGGCATAAATGGGAGAATTTTATTTTTTAAACCAGCAAAATCTACAACTGGTCATACTTGCAAATCCATACAAATAATGAATTTTCAGATTTTCTGACTGCAAAAAGCAATAAATATTCTTCCATTTTCATATAATACTGACATATTTTTATACTCATTTTACTATACTAATGTTCATATTTTAAGCTTTAGAAATGAAAAGAATATAAAAGATTTTCTAGAAGAAATGATCAGAATATTTAAAATTTTACAGTCACAAATAACAAGAAGAAAAAAATTACGGTCTGCAAAACAACAAAATTGTTCAACCTTGATAAAGATCATGAAAAAGCTTCCTTTATCAAAAATGCTATAAATGCAGCGTTCAAAAATTCAGATAACCATATAAATCTGACAAGCTACTTATATTCAATTAATTGGTGGACAATTATTGATTAGTGCGCAACTTCCAGTCTAAATATTAGAATTCTTTTGAAATATCATAATAAAAAATATACTTTGTGTAAAAGAAATGCTACTATGTTTTCACAATGTTGAGTTTAGAAGCAATAGCAAGCTTTACATCAGTTTGCCAGAGTTAAAAGCTGAGAAAAAAAGTAATAATCATTATCTTCATCATTTAAAATACAATAACTGTTTCAACATTGCATGCTTCACATTTTATAATGCATATTTCATAACATATTTTTGTTTATGTATGATTTCTATTTTTTTTTTTCCTTTTAATAGATTAGCTTATCTTTGAAAGGAAAATAAATTTTAAACTACCTACCTTTAATCTGTTTTAACAATGGGAGGTTAGCCGATTGTGTTTGAGTAGAAATAGCATTCTTTCGGGGTCTTCCTCGACGCCTCGGCTGTACACTTGTAGATACTAAAATAAAAAACTTTTAGTATTATACCGGATGATTCAAAATAGATGTTAAGGCGATTATTTTTTAAACCATAAGTGATCGAAACGTACTTCCAATTAGAAAAGTTCGTCAAATTAAGAGTAGCTTTCAGATATGGCATTTTTTGTACTGGAGGTTGTATACATATTAAAATACGAAATTTAATTTTTATACGGTCCCTCCTTTCCTACCCTTTATATTTAGAAGAAGCTTGCTCTTTGCCTAAGAAAATGAATAAAACAAATCCCGTGTCTCTATGTGGAATAGATTCAGAGATATATAAATTTGAAAATTTCGGCATTAGTCGCCAAGCAATAAGGGGATGTCTCAAAAGTGAGAAAAATGCAACTACTTTTCAACTGTCATTAATTCGTGTTAATAGTTACTCGATAGACATAGTTGGCTGCTCAAATTTTAATATAGGTATAATTTTCCGATAACGCATGTTTGGCAGTTTCTAGAGAAAGTTACCATCCTCTTTTAAACTTTAAAATTTCTTCTCTGGAAGAGTGATTTAATTAGTGGATGACCCCCTTAAAAGACTATCGGTAATTTCATAAAGTCGTACGGATCATTTTGCGTAAAATTGCACCTATTAATTTCACACATTTGAACGCATTTAATTGCTTTTCCCACCAATGAAATCTTTTTTATTTTTTATCAACTCACAGTTGGTCCCCTAAAGATTTTTTTGCCTGAAAACTGATGCCAAAACAGTAGGTAAGTGGCGTAAGTCATCATTTTCAATTTTTTTTTTTTTTTTTTTTTTTTTTTTTGCTAGCTATTTCACTTAGATACACGGAATTAGTTTTATTAATTTTCTTAGGCAAAGAGCAACATTCTTCTAAATATAAAGGGTAGGAAAGGAGGGACCGTATAAAAATAAAAATTTTGCATTTTAATATGTATTCAGCCCTCCAGTAAAAAAAAAAACGCCATATCTGAAAGCTACTCTTAATTTGGCGAACTTTTCTAATTGGAAGTGTGTTTCGATCACTTACGGTTTAAAAAATAATCGCCTTAACATCTATTTTAAATCACCCAGTATAAAGCAAAATGCAACATGCTTGACTATAAACATATTCTAATTTTCAAAATAGGAGCAAAATCTCCACACATTTACTTATTTATTTTTTAATCAACTGTTATAAATTTGCAACTGTTTTATTTCAACTTCTAATTATCTATAAATAACCCTAATAGCACCATCACCCATTGTGACCCTAAAGTGAGTTACACAGTGGTAGCATATGGGTAGTCACAGTAAAACCTGTGTGTAACAAAAAGTTGTTATAAGTGCATATAACCCCCCCCCCTTTTTTTAAACACTACCTATGATCTAAAATGTACTATAGTAAAAGATTGCAGTATGGGAGTAGAAAAAGCTGTTTCAGTCAGAAAGTGCATTGTCCCTCTTTAGATTTTGATGTGCAAAAGCTAAAGCCTTTAATCTGTGATAGTGGCATAAAACATTCGCCTTCGTAGAAAGGTTACTTTTTTTTTTAAAGTGCAGTAAAACAAATAAGCTGTATATGCACCTTTTATACATATCTCTATGTAAGTTGTTAGTCAAAATAGTATCTAAATTTTCCACCTTATTGAATCGTAAAAGTGCAATATAGCAAACTCAAAATCAAAAGGAGGTAATTGGTATATGGTTTGAGCTTCACTTCTATTCAATAAATTCATCACCCAAACTTCTTCAAAATCAATTTACAAGTTGTACCATTCATAACTGAAAAGTTATTTCTTATTTCTGCTCAAGAAACATATTTCATCTATTTTCAAAATCAGAAATCACCTTTAATGCTCAATGTGCAAAAGCTCAACCTGTCTACAATAATAAATGATCTATACAGGCAGTTTATTTAGGTTCCTACAGTATCTTTACATTCAGATTTCATTTTAGTCCCTATGTCTGCCAGCAGAATAGTTGCAATATGCTTTACAGAAAATATTCACTATTCATCCTGAAATTTCTCAATTGCTGATACATTCCAGTGTTTTCACTACAGCGCGAGAATCTCTCATTTTTTTTTTCTCTTTCTCGCATTAAAGAATTATTACTGTGAGAAATTTGCGCACCCTACAAATCGGTTTCCTTCTGCACAAAATTTTCGCAGTTTCCTTTTTATTCCATGTAACTAGGCCTGACTTACAGACTTGGAGAACCAGTTACATGCTATAAAAATAACTAAAATTCATAAACAACCTGATTTTGGATGTTTATTCGAAGCAAAAATAAGTACCCATTTATATATATACCTTACCCACTGGGTATTTACCCAACTCACATCCATAGTGAGAAATTCTCACCTATTTTTTTTTAAATCTTACTCAGTTTTGGGGGGAGGGTGAGAAATTCTCACCCATTTTTTTCCCATAGTGAAAACACTGCATTCGACTGGCTGTATGTACATGTACCAAATATTTTTCTTTAGCAAATTTTATAAGTAATGAGTTTGCTGAAGAAAGTATAGTTTTAAGAAGAACTTGAAATTCAACTTTCTTTTGGTGAAACAATTATCAACTACCTATAATACTGCCAGAAATTTAGCAACATTTTTGAATTCCGCAACTGATTGTACATTCTAGTTCTCCTCAAAGAAATTAAAACAAATAAATTACACCAAAAACCAAATATAAATTTAGATTTAATTCAACTCACATGGAGAAGAAGGTGTAGGTTCTACATCTCCAACAGCTTCAGCCACAGCACTTGCAAAGCAATCATCATCAGTTACTTCCTGTAATGTCAACGCACTAGAGTCACCATTAGAAGAATTAGGCACTTCATCAGTTGTCTGGGGTGTTTCTTGTTCAGCATCTGTCTCTTGAGGATGCAACTGAATAACTTCAAACACAACCACCTAAAATGGCACACAAATTGTCAAACATATAATTTAGTATTTTACTATGAATTACTGTATTAGCCCAAACATAACGCGACTCCAAAATTTTTCATCAAGATAATTTGAAAAATCCTATATTTAGACCTCGAACTTAGAGTGAGTCAGGCTGTTTACAGGAAATGATCAGTCAAAAAATACTGAGTTATATTCAGGCTAATATGGCAGGATGTTTTTTCAGGCTTAACTGGCTGCATTCAGATCAAAATATTTCTATAAATATATTTTCATTTTCTGCTTTTTATTGTTGTAGTTAAAGGATACTAGCACTTTATATTGGAGAGGGAAATTGTATGCTGATTGTATTTGTTCAAAACTGGATATATATTTATTACTTATACTGAATTAAAAAATGAATGTTGTGCTTCATCAGAGAAAAGAAGAAAAATTAAATAAAAAGGGGGGGGGGTTATTTCTGTGAAGTTCCCTTTTGATGATTGAAATGTGGTTTCTATGTTAAGAAACAAAGCCATATTTACCTGCTAACAACTTGTAACTTTTTTTATTTTATTAAAATTATATTATTTTAATGAATTTTTAATTTCATTTCCCTAACACAAAAATTTAATCTGGAAAAGCTATAACATACAATTATTTCTGATTCATGAGGCAAAATCCTGTAGCTGTACTTTTAGCTATTAAACAGAATCCTGGCAATGCATATACCAAGTTACGTTTTTTTTCTTCCCAAAAAAATATTAATTTTTACTGGGCGTCTGTCAACTAATTTTCTGAAAGTCAATTTCCTGACTTTAGAAAAAGTCTTTTGGGAGCTTCTGGAAAAGTTTCCTTACCTTCCTTTTTTGGAAAGTACCACAACAGCACTATCCCTTTTTTATAACGGAATATTTTGCTACAACTTCCTTGAAATAAATGTTTAACTGTAATATAATTGTAAATGCGCTTAAATTAGATAGAAAATAATTACTATGAGTTTCAAATGGGATACTGGTAAGTTCAGATTTAACCAATATGCCAATACAATTAGAGCAACTGGGGTACTTATGTGAAATATTGAGAGGACAAGATCAAATGCAGACGCCAAGTTTCAAACACTATTTTTTATCTTTTGATCAATTACACTTCAATTCTGGAAGAATACAGATAATATATTAATGTATTTATATTAATAATACATAAGTTTCATATTTTATCACTGATCATAGGCAGATAACTTTTTGACCTTCCTGTCATAAGAAACATAAGTACCATAGGATGTTCAAAACAGGTGTGTGCATTACATACCCCATAAACATTCTGATTCATTCATTCATTCTACCTGAACATAAATCACCTTTATCAGCATTTTCCGTCAAGCCGAAAAGAATTTATTCTTTTGGAAAAGTTTCCTTATCCATTTTGCATTTTCCTGTATTTTTCAAGACTTTCCTAACTTATTTCCCATTTTCCTGGCATTTTCCAGACTTTCCTGACTGATAGACGCCCTGTTTTATTATGTGCTATTTATAATTTATCTTTTTAAAACCAGAAACAGGGTAGAGGATGCACCTTTTCCCAGCTATGCAAGCGTGTACAAGATTCGACAAACTCTCATAACAGGAATTTTTAATACTTTCACATCTTTTATTCTAAGAAGTGGTACATAGTTGAGTGTAAATGTGACAAGAATTAATTTTTTACAGTAGGGTAATGGATGATATAGATGTTGTATAAATATTTCTAGGCCTTCTTTCTAAAACATCACTAAATCATTTCTATTGAAATCTTTTTTAAGTCTAATTTACAAAGTAATTTATTACTTTGATATAAGAGTAATAATTTTTTTATCGTGAAATTTTGTCAGATAACACACAATTTCTTTTATACTTTTTTCCTCTATGAAAAAGCTGGAGAAAAAAAAAAAATCAGTAATAACTAGAAAAAAAGTTTTTGCATGTAAAGCAAATCAAAATGTTCGCCCATATTAATAAATGTATTAACCATATAAAAAACAATTTTATAGAACCATATAAAAAATGAAATAGCACTATGTAGAGGGAAATTTAAAATCGTATTAACATGCTCAGAGTTATTTTATATGAAACATTCTGAAATACTGAGGACAGTACATTCTCAATGTACATGATTAAATCTTAACAAAATAATTATGGCAGAAGTTATTTTAATCTCTTGCTTTTCTTTTTTCTTTTTTTTTTTTTTTTTTTCCAAAAAAGATTTCAGAATATTAGTGTTTCTTGTAGAGATGCAAAAATACTCAATATTTAGGATTTTGATAACTGCACCTCCTATATTAACACATTTTCACGCAAAATAAAAAGAAGTTTAATGAGAATTATGTTTAAAATATTGCCAGATTTAATTTTATCAGATTTTTATAAGAAAACAATTATCTTAAATATTTTATTATATGTACAACACTGAAATTGAAGGATATAAAAAGAAATAAATTCAGATGCAGTAAAATAATCAAACTGTTTAAATGTAAATAAAACTGAATACTTGTTGTCCATCTTCTGTTTCTTGCACAGTTCCTTGTTCAGCAATAGTGACAGTTCCAGGAAAATTTTGAGCAGCATCACCCTCTTCTTCCTCTTCTTCAAAGTACTCTTCCTCTTCTCCATCTGGTTGTTCTCCCGGACCCTTAGGCTCACCAATTCTTAAAGCTTCTTCTTTTTCAGCTACAGAAGCTTCAGGATCATGAATAGCTAAATGCCTTATAAGATTCCCCTAAAACGAATGTAATTACAGTATTGCAGTTTTAATTTGGCAATGTATTATTTTAAATATTAAATAAAAAATCCAATATATACACGATAATTAATGATTAAAAAGAAAACCTCTACAATAAAGGTCTGTGCTATGTTTCTATTTACCACAAAACAGTGTTGGCATGATTTAAACCGACTGGTTTAAACCAAATGGTTTTTTCTCATAAAAACCAATGTTTTTTTTTTTTTTTTTAAAGAATAATTTAAAATTACGAAAACTATAGATAGAATATGTGCTGATATATTTTTAAATTATCCTCATAAGTATCAACAATAAGTTTTTATATATCAATCTATAGATACTTTGTTTTATAATTATTAAAAATTATTACTTAAACTTAAATTATAGGCTGCATTTTTAACTTGTTTCTAAAATAGAGGTTTTGTGTTTTAACAACTTATGTCTAAACCTTAAAAATATCATTTTGAACAACTTATCACCTGTTATGATTTGAAAAAATAACTTATTGTTCCAGCGATCTATGAGTAGTAAAATCAAATTTCAGATTAATATTTTGTGTAATGTTTAAATTGTACTACTTATCTTTTGGGGGGTTTTTTATTTCCTTCACGGCACTCTTACGATCTCTCAGTTTGTTTTGGTTCGTTTCGTGCGCTAATGCCAAAACAGGTTGCCAGATCGGAAGAACAAAACTTTTCTATTTGATATGTGGTATTGATATTATCGTAACTTTTGATAAATAATTAATGTTAAAAATATTTATATGTGGATTTTAAATCGAGCCAACTTTTCCTTTTCTTTATGCCGACATTTTTTTTTCTTAAATAATTTTTTTTTTTTTTTGGTACAGACAACGTTTTTGGCTTTGTAATGTGTTTGCTAAATTCTAAGTTTTGGTTTAGGTGCTTTTTTTATTTTTTATGCCAAAGTTCTTCTCTCTCTTTAATTTTTTTTATTCTGCCTTTTCTGTTTGTTTTTTTTTTTTTTATAACCCTTTCACTCCACTAATTTTTATATAAATCGATCGATTGAATCAAGATTCGATACAGAGACATCGAAATCGGCGGAAGAACACAACAGAAGACACCCACGTGTATGAAAAATGTGAATACCTCAAAAATAGCAAAATAGTTCAATTTCCTTTTTAATTCGACTTTACCAAACCAACTAAGCAAGTTTTATTATATTTTAATAAGTACAAAGAGATGAAAGAATAAAGTTCATAGGCGAACTTGGTTGGCATATGAATACTGGAGTGAGAAGGCAGAAGAATCAAAAGCGAGCATTTGGTGGCAATCTAGCTCTCTCTGGCTCTGGTGCTCTTCGGCTGCCTCGACTCGGACTCCTGTGTTTGAGTTCCTGCAACGACTTTGCAGATTTCCAAGATAGACTGGCTAGAACGAGTGACTACTTGAAGATATCCATCGGGGGCCCCCTAAACATCCCATCATCATGATAAGTTTCTTTTACTTTCTCTATCCTCTTTTTTTTTTTCTTAGTCGGCAACAAAATTTAAGTGCACTTCAAAGGGGTAACTAATATGTCTTGTAATTGTTAGTATGATATTTTAAGTTTGAGTTTTTTGTAATGGTGTGAAATGTTACAAGAATCGAAGGATGTGTTTTCATTAAATTTTTTGGAAGTTTGAGTGTTTTGGAAGGGTGTGTGTGGTTTTTATCGAATAGAGCATTTGTCAATAGTATTTATTATATAATACACTTTAAATACAACTCTTGTTTCTATGGAATAGAAAGGGGAGATGGAAGTGTGATGCCAACCATATATCTTTGGCACAAAACTATTATGTTTGTCCATTTCTTCTAATTTATTCTAGCTATTCGCCACACTTCCATTTTTTTTTCTAACATACTTGCTTGATGAAACAATCTTTGGGTTTTTTGTTTTAACTTTTAGCGTTGCACTTTGTGGTACAAACTAAACTAAAACATACTCATAAATAAAACAGCTAGTTATGCAAGTCACTAGCCAGAGGAGAAATCGGCAGTGTCCCTGATCATTCAGTAACAAAATTATGAAATTTACACTTACTTTATGACGAAATGCTTTTCCACATTCTGAACACTCATTAGTTTTTTCTTTGGGTAAAGGAGCGACATAATTGGGATCATGATAAAGATTTTTATGTCTTCTTAGCAGCTGCTTTTGTCTAAATGCTTGATCACACTCATCACAGCGGAAAGGTTTTTGATCAGTATGAATTAACATATGAGACTCTAAATGGCGTTGCGAGATTGATGCATATGGACAAAGATCACACTTGAAGCACTTTTCACCTTCATGGGTCTTTGAATGCAGCTATTCCAAAGAAAGAAAAGATACACCATTAAATAAAAATATTTTTCTGTGTAAATTACATGACAAAAATACATTATGATAGGGTAAGGGTATGAAAGTATATGAAGGTATGATTTTGGTAACTGTCTTCCATAACAATCACCAAAATTCAATTGCCGAGCAACATAAATTTAATGGCAAAATGGCAGAATAACTATTGCCAAAATATTTTTTTTAATTATTTAAAATATTCTTAGGAAAAATGTGAGTGTTATTTTTGTTACTAATTTCCACAATCACACTTCTTTCAGAAGCTCAGCAAAGTCATATTAGTGGTCTTGACATAATTTGAATGAGCCATTTGATGCTAAAACAAACAAGTACCACATTTTGTAATGTTTTATAGAGCAACTAAGAAAACAAAACTTTTATGTTTCATAGTTTTCTGGATTATGTGTTTAATTTCACCTGCACTAAACAGTAACGTCACCTTTTGAAAATTATACATAAATCTGAACATATATATTTTCAACAATGTGTATTATACACAAATTTTCATAAGTTACATAAGTATTAGTTAACTATTTTTGAAAGTAACCGATAAAAATTTTCATAAGTTACGTAAGTATTAGTTAACTATTTTTGAAAGTAACCGATAAAAAATCTAAGGTATATGAATAACTAACAGAAGTACCCATCACTGACAAGTTAGTTTGTAATGCAGAATTTCATAAAACCTGAATTTTTATCAGCAATTAAGAGTACAAAGAATGAAATTAGCATACTGATAGAAAGCAAAGTTATTACTTCTGTGTATTGTTAAATGATTACAGGTTAGAGCAGAGAATGATTAGAATGATTCCTGGTAACTATAAAACAGTCTGTCCATCGCCAAAATTGGGGACCTACCTGCCAAATTGACTTTTTTGTAATCTAAAGCACAATACTGGGGATGCAGGTGTTGATCCAGGAATTTTTTCCAGGATCCCATTTTTGTGAATTTCAACACGTAATTTTGTGGTTTTTCATCCCAATTTTTAATAAAAGTAACTTTTTGTTAAAATAATTGATAAAACAAATTAAAATGTATGGTAAAATGACATTGAAAGGCCGTTTCAATTGTTTGTATTTGTGTGAAGAGGCCATTTTAATTGATTGTAATTATGTGATGGGTCCATTTTAATCAATTATGATTTTGAGAAGGGACTCCAAAACGGACCCAATTTTTGTTTGCATCGAACCCTGGGATAGGAACTGAACCTAAAGAATAGCATGTCCAAATTGAAGCAGAACAATTTTGGGTGGATAAAGAAATGAGGGACGCAAACAGGAAAGCAATACAAACAAAATTTGGATTTGTTTTGTGTCTTTTCCATAAAAATGAATTTGCAGATCACGAGATTGAAGTCATTCTTCATCAGTAAGAGGATGAAAATGCTGCCTGGGATGTACGTTTTCACTACATCATTCACCTGCCTCGTGTATGCTAGACTGATTTTGTCAGTTAGAAAATTCAAAACTTAGTCAAGAAGGGCAAATTCTTAGTTTAGATCCTCGAAATTTTGAAAGTTATGGGTGACATTAATATGTACTTGGCTAACTACTGCATAAAAATAACTTTTGAGACCTTTTATCACAAGAAAAGCCATTGTCGGTGCGCATTATATGAGCTACTGTTGCTCCCGACATGTTTTATTGGTAATTTGTGCACGTCGTGTATACATATTTTTTTCCGTGAACACGTCCCAGCTTTACTGGCCCTCATATTACGGACTATTTCTCAGCACTATGCATACATTTTGAGATTATTGCTGATGTAGAATATATTAAAAGATGGGGATCGAAAACAAAATTTTTGTGGTCATTATCCAATTCGATAATTTTTAGTAGTGGACACAAATTGTATCTATATAAATTTAAAAAAATTTCTCTGAACATTACTACAAAAATAATAATAATAATAACAATAATAATAAAATTAAAAAATAATAAAAATTGCAATTTCTATGTGTTTCAAGCAACTGGGAACACAGTACTGTCAACACAGACTGTCAAAAAAACAAGTTTGTCTTTCCATCTGTGATGCTATTTTTTTCCCCTACGTTATTAGCATAATAACGATTGTCACATAATGGCAATTAAAACGAATTAAATGAAATATGATAAAGTGATAAGTGATCACAAAACTTACTATAGGTGCCGAATTTTTTTCAATTTTGATTAGATTTTGCGAAAACTGTTTCAAAATGTGTAAATTTTTGTTTTAATAATCACGAGTAAAGCGAATGAAATGAAATTAAGTGCGGGATAGGTGGTCAATCAATTTAATTGTCGGTGTTGAAATTTAAAAAAAAAAAAATTTCATTAAATTGAGATGTTGCAAAAATCGTTTCAAAATGTGTAAATATTTGCTGCACATTACATAAAGACTGAAACAAATGAATTGAAATTCAGTGACATAATAGGGGCTCACTCAACTTGAATTATAGACATCGAACTTTTTTGAAAAAATTTTCAAAACGTGTACATTTTTGTTAGTGAAATACTCAATAACGGGTAAAGCAAAGGAAATGAAATTTTGTGACATGATAGGTGGTCACACATCAAACTATTGTCGTTGAATTTTTCAAAAATTTAATTAGATTTTGAGATTTTGCAAAAATTGTTCCAAAATGTAAATATTTTTTCTGCATTACATTTATGCCACTGAAGCAAATGAAATAAAATTTTGCCGGAAATCTGCGAGAAAAATAAAGTTCTGGCTTCTCTTAATGCAACATAATTACAGCCTAACTGTGAACAAAATACTGAAACTATCATTACAAGTAGTTTAATTTCTTTTTAATGTATATCCTGTTTTTAATTGATTAAAAATTGTAATGTGTTTTCTATTAATATCTTAGTAGGGTCAGGTGGGATAACGTAACTATAAATTTTGCTACAGTGGTGGCCAAAATTGTGGACACTTTTGAAAATGTTCAGGTTTTTTAACTTTGTGCGCTTATAGGAAGTGCTGAGTTTCACAAAATGCAAACTCATATATCATTTTAAAGAGAATTTAATACTGATTTAAATACACAAAACTAAATTATGTGCAATAGGATAAAAGTTATAATTACTTTAATCTGAATAACAAATGCAGTGATGAAGTGGATTGTAATTTCTAACTTTCCAGGTCAATCACTGTTATTTTTCTGAGCTTAAAAACTCTTGTAAGCTCAATAAAACATCGATGTAAAGTTGTAATAAAAAATTATGGCTACTCTACAAACTGTTGATAGCTTACTGCAGTCTTCAATATCTAATGTATCTCGATAATTATTGCTGTTTAACTTTTTTTTGTATTGCAAATATTTTAATTTAGTTTTTTGAATTGAAATCTGTATTAAATTATCTTTAAAATGATGTATAAGAGTTTGCATTTTGTGAAACATAACATTTTTTATACGCATACGAACATAGAAAACAAATAAAAGTTTCCAAAAGTGTCCACAATTTTGGCCACCACTGTATTTTAAAATTTACTAAGCTACACATCTAAAATGATAAAACATATTTAAACTTTTTTGACAAATATTTTACATTAGACTGTCCGAGTTGCTACAAATTTTTGTTTGGTTCTTTTATAAAAATTAAAACTGTTTATTCATCTTTTTTTTCTTCTGGCTTATTATTATGATCATTTTATCCTACAGTGTGAGATAAAATGTTATATGTAGCAAAAATGAAAATAGAATGATGAAACATTTTTTCAAGATATTACTATTCAAAATCTTATAAGATGTATTACAGATGTAAAAAAAGAAATATCTAAACTGATAAAAGTATTCTTAGAATACAAATACTAGATCAGTATAACACTGATCATTTTACACAACGTTATTTAAATTTCTCCAAATATGAAATTAAAATGAATACAACTTATATATATATATATATATATATATATATATATACCTAAATATAACTTGATGCAGAAATATATTCCTTGAGAATGATGTAACCTTTGTATTATCAAGATTTCTAGAGCTTTGAAACACAAAAATGCTGCAGAAAGTAAATTTTTATGTTCCACATAGAGTGTCTAACATAAAACTCTATGGAACATAAGAATGATGATAAATATTAATATTATATCCTAAACACATATTTCCAAATAAATTAAATTAGCTCAATAATATTGTTTATGATGTAAATGAACAAAACTCAGCATGTCAAACCAATGCATTTTACATTGTTGTCTGTTTTGTTTAGACTGTTCATTTTATGCCTACTTACTCCTATTTAATATAAGACTATGTAACAAATTGCAGATATGACAGAGAAGTAGGAACATCGAAATCGAAAATTAGAGTACCAAGAATTATGGCCACTAACAATATCACAATGGCCACTGGCTACTATGGAATTTTTTTTTGTCTCAAGCTTTAGTCCCGACCCCCATTGGGGTCACGGGATTGCTGCAGGGATCGCCAAAAATTTTAGCAATTTTGATATTTCTTTTACCTATTATAATAATTTTACATTTTCGTCTTTAACCACCATAAAATCAAAGTGTCGATCAAATGTGAAGACTATTGAAGAAGTACTTTGTCCTGTGTGGTTGACTATTTTGACTAGAGTTGACAATATGTTGAGTGACCATCTATAATGTCACCAAATTCCATTTCATTTGCTTCAGCACTTTTTACATGACACATGAAAAAAAAAAAAGGATCCAGAGCAATTTTTTAATTCACATAAAAGATAAAAATCTAATTGTATCTATATAGATTCTCAATTCTATAGAATGATTCAAACTTTTTTATGTGAACTTTGCTTTCCCCTTTATTTTACACTACATCCAACATATCCATAATTTCAATTCAGACATTTATAGTAATTCCCAGAATGATTTTTGACTAAAATTAAATTTATGTTAATTGGGTCTTAGAAGCATTCTAGGGTTCCCTTTTACATTTTTTATAGCAGCATTCTAGAATTTTTTTCTTTCTCTGATTTGTGAATTCCATGAAAATAATGAAAACATTGTTAATTTATTAGCAAATGTATAAGCATAAAACATTACCTTATATGAATATCTATCAGGAAATGTTTTTCCACAGCGTTTACATTTCAAAGGCTTATCACTAGTATGAAGTTTTTGCATATGTATTCTCAAATCTGTTTTGCGGCCACATGTAGTAGGACAAAAGTCACAATGAAAAGAAGGTTTATTCCCAGAATGGATAAGCTTGTGTGCCTTCAGACTGTTGGACTGTGTAAAACGAGCTTGACAAATATCACATTCATATGGTTTCTCACCAGTATGAATCCTAAGATGCCGCTTTAGTTTATACATATCAGGGCTTGCATATGTACAGTGAGGACACTGATAAGGACGTTCGCCAGTGTGACAACGCATATGCCGTTTCAGTTTGCTCAGTTCTACACTGGCATAGTCACATTCAGTACATCTATGAGGTTTTTCATGAGTATGTCTATAACGAACATGACGAACTAATTCTCCAGATGTTGTAAATGAGGCATCACAATCACGACAACAATGAGGTCTAGTTCCTGTATGAGTATTCACATGGTTTTGTAAAGATGCAAGAGTTTTAAAACCTCGTTCACAAACACCACATTTATGAGGTCTTTCTTCTGAATGGGATTTCATGTGGCGAGACAGCAAATACCTCTATAAATAAATAAAAAAATGATTTATTATTCAACAGCTTTCTCAAATAGCATATATAAAATTTTAATAACAGTGGGATATTACTTTATATAAATTCTACTAAGCTAGGATAATACAAGTAATATGATTTCTTTTTGTTATTTCCACAACAACAGTACTGCTATCAAAGAAAATAATAATATATGTTAAAAACACATAAATTGTAAATCCTAATAGCTAAAGTGTTTGAGATGAAAATAAATAAAATGCTTTTTGTAATTTTTTTTTTTTTTAATTTCATAGAAGAAATTAAAAAAGAAATTGCAGATTGGAAAAAGAATACATACTCCAGAGTACAAAGAGAAACAACAAACAATTCACTTCTTCATGAGAGAAATGAACTACTGTGCCACTGTGAATTTGCTGTTTGTGATAAAACTTGAAAATGTGTTAATGAAAAATGAAAGGTTAAAAGCTTAACTTCGAATAACATTTCTTTTTTATTTAATTATTGAATTACATTTTTTAATTTCAAGGTATAATTTTTCTTTTACAACAGTTGTCCACATATGCTAATTGTTATAAAATATTTAATTTTTAAAATACTTCAATTTACTAATTTGAGCTGCCCGGGTTGTATAGTGGTTAGAGAACAATTCTACCACATCACGGGTCCGATTCTCGGTACAGGCTTGGGTGTAATTTAGTCCATCCCTTCGCAGGAGGCAATGTTGGTCCACCTATTAAGTGCCTCCTTAATAAAGAGACCAGTAATTCTGGCCTTGGTAGTGGACAATGCCTATATGGCAAGTGCCCACTATTAGAAAGAAAAAAAAATTACCAATTTGATACATTCAGAAATTATTTTAGTGTACTGCAAAATTTATGAGCAATATATCAAGCAGCATCAATATTTATATTTTAGACAACTTTTAAATCCTCAAATGTAAATATTCAGATCTCTTCAAGGTTTTTTCTGACTAAAAATTATTAGGTATATTTTAAATCAAATACAAAATAAAAATAATAATAGGGGAAAATAATAATTTTATAGACTACAATTAAAAATTAAAGCAAATTTAAAATAGATGAAAAATACTTAAATTTTATTAAAAAGTAATGAAACTCTAAATTTACATTTTTAATTACAAAACTAAAGTAAAACTACATATTTCCAAGAACTTACTAAATGTCTCAAATTCAAGTTCAGGTATTATTCAGAAGTTTTTCAAGTAAGGAAAACTCAAGCATTTAATAAAGAACTTTAAAAAATTAGTGTTTTAAGATAAAATTAATAATTTTTTTTTAAATAACACACATACAAAAAGATATCTGATTACTTTGGGTGGCATAAAAGGTCCAACTGAGGAACGCTGGATCTTTTGTACCACCTGAAAGAATCATATTGTGATACAGTGGCCCCTCATTGTATTGTGGAGGGATAATATGATAAGATATTAATTTTATAAACTTGTGCACCTAATAAAATTAATCGTATTATAAGTATTATATAAGGGTGGATCAAATGAAAACGGAACAGTGATCATAATTTGGTGTGTGTGTGTGTGAGTGTAAAAAATTGTTTTAGAGATAGAGTGGGAGGTGAAAGAAGAGAAACTTTATTGAAGAATGGGTTTGCCCCCTTTTTCAGCGCACCCAACCATGTGATATAAGTCGGTGGTCAGCCAGGTGTGTTGTCTGGGGAGAGGGCCAAAATCATATTGATGTCTTTTCCTTGATTTTCTGGACCCTCGTCAACAATCGACAGTGTTGACTATAATCACTTTACTCTAAGCTTATTATGAGTAGTGCACTAACCTTGCATGTGCTGCAATCAAAGTCATGCTTTCTGGGATTTTGTCTTCTTGTGTGGTTTTGTTCACGACAAGGCGTGGCCACATACAGCCACTCGCACACTCAGCATGCTGGAGCAGTTTTGGTGGAGTGTGTTGGAATACTCACCGTACAGCTCTGACCTTTCACCATGTGATTTTCACATCTTTGGTCCACTAAAAAAGGCGCGGAAGAGTCTGCGTTTTCACTTGGACGTAAAGTCATGGACAATCTTTGAAACTGGTTTCAATTTCAGCCAAACTCTAGGAACGAGGTATTCGCCACTTGGTACAACAGTGGGACAAGTGCTTCTGTAATTTGGATAATTACATTTGAAAATAAATAATACCTTTTAATTTTGTGGCTGCTGTCCCGTTTTAATTTGATCCACCCTTATAGTAAAAGATAACCATTTAACAATAGAAGCTTAATTCAAATTTTTAAATTTAGGTTCATATATACACATTTCATTCCCTGCTGAAGAAGCTATCTCAGTCATCTGCTTTGATTATTCTCTCTTCTGATTTTGAACGAATATCAGTGAGCAAAAACTAATTAATTGCATCTCATTTACGATAGGAGGTTTTAAATGCAGTGTATGCTTTTTACTTTCCGAGCATGTATCATGTAAGGAAAGTCTTGTAATCACAAAATTTCGACTTCAAGATTTTGGTGTATTTACACATTTTGAGGTCTTCTGAATTCATTTATGCTATTTTTTAGAGATGTATATATGTATGTGAGTGAACACTATAGCTTCTAAACGGTGCATTCGATTGAGCTCAAACTTGGGATATATATTTACCAAATTATATAGGTCACTGTCGAACGACCAGTATTGATTTTGGTGTATACAGAACTTATAGTTTTTTTACAGGGCTACGACGAACATTTCTTTTACATTATGGCCTATGGGCAGAAATTCTTGAAAGTGCAGTGGAGTTTAAACAGTGCATTCGATGGAGCTCAAACTTGGTTATGTATATTATAGGTCCCCATCACATGACCGGTATTGGTTTTGGTGAGTATAGGATTTATAGTTTTTTTACAGCTCTACGAAAAAGATTTCTTTTACATTATGGTCAATGGACGGAAATTCTTGAAAGTGCACTAGCTTCTAAACGGTGAATTCGATTGAGCACAAATTGGACATGCCTATGAAAGGTCACATCATTTGCATAGATTTCGGTGTGTGAAGAGTTGATAATGATACGAATTTTTGGGGTAACCCGCTTTTCTGGGAGCTAAATTAGTAATTCGTATTCTAAGTGTCAAATAATTAAATTTTGCATTTTGTTGCAGCAAAATCAGTTAACTAGAACAGGAGATATGGAGTTTTGGGTTTCCCCATTGGTTTATATAGGGCTTTCTAGAAATCTTGAGAAATATTGGTGCTAGAGCTTAGTTGACATTGCTATTGGGGACTTATTTATGGTGCCAAATTTGGCAATATTTTGCCAAAAAGCCACCAAGCTTGGTAACATTTTGGATATTTGGCATGATTTTACCAATGGGTCCTGTAATATTTTTTTCCATGCATTAATTGCATAATAGCCTAATGATTCAACTATATTCGTATGACGCAACAAAATTCATCGAAATTCGCACCTTCAGGAAATTTCTCCTAGCTTCTGCGACAACCTATAAATATGACAGCACGTTGCCCCAGTGGAGTCAGTCTTGCTATAGACGGCGAGCTCAACAGACGTCCGTTTTGTGTACTGCATTAGCCTGAGAATTGTGCTACTGTAAGCAATATTTTGCTTGATTCAAGAAGCTTGTTTTCGAATGCTGTGTGTGAATTCTTCATTGAGGAATTGTTTATGATTTTCCTAGAGTATTTCCACTGAATTTCAGCTTATGGAAGTGTTTTGTTGTACCTTAAGGCTGCTTGTGACAGCATAAAAAGAGATAAGCTGCTTGAAGCAATTCGGTCAGCTTGCTATAGACGGCGAGCTCAACAGACGTCCGTTTTGTGTACTGCATTAGCCTTAGAATTGTGCTACTGTAAGCAATATTTTGCTTGATTCGAGAAGCTTGTTTTCAAATGGTGTGTGTGAATTCTTCATTGAGGAATTGTTTATGATTTTCCTAGAGTATTTCCACTGAATTTAAGCTTATGGAAGTGTTTTGTTTTACTTTAAGGCTGCTTATGACAGCATAAAAAGAGATAAGCTGCTTGAAGCAATGATTGAGTTTAAAATACCTACTAAATTTGTCAACCTCACTAAAGCCACCTTGAGTAATGTACGATGCAATGTTAAAATCCTAAACAATCTATCTGAGTTCTTCATAACAGAAAGAGGCCTGCATCAGGGAGACTCGCCTGCCTGACCTTCAATCTCACATTGGAGAAATGTATCCAAGGTAGCGTATTAGACAGAACAGGCTCTCTCTGGAATAGATCCTGCAAATATTGGCCTACGCACACGATATAGACATTATTGGAATATCTGAAAGGGCAGTGAAAGAAGCCTTCCAAGCACTAGTAATCTCTGCCATAAACATGGGCCTCACTATTAATGAAGACAAGACAAAGTTTACGGAAATCTCATCCCCGTCTATGAACATCATCCCTTTTTGTACTAACGGTTATACCTTTGAAAAGGTCAGTGAATTTAATTACCAATTATTAATGATCAAAACAGGCTGAAAGCCGAAATTAACAGCAGAATAAAATCGGCTAATAAATGTTTCTTCGGACTGAAAAAACAATTAAGATCCAAACTCATCAGCCGAAAAACTAAACTGAAATTATACAAGACTCTGATACTACCTGTACTGTTGTATGCCAGCAAAACCTGTACATTAAACTTAGAAATCCAGCAAGCTTTGGAAACTTTTGAAAGAAAAGTATTAAGAACTATATTTGGGCCTGTGGAGGAACAAGGGCGTTGGCACACCAGATATAATTTTGAATTATATAGGCTTTATAAAGAGCCTCAAGTCACACAAGTCATCCGAAGTAACAGACTGAGATAGCTCAACCACGTCTAGAGAAGCCCTGAAAACAATCCTACTAGACTATACACTTTAAGTAACCCTGAGGGATCCCGTGCCCGAGGGCGACCACAAACAAGATGGCTGGACGATACCGAAAAGGACCTTAGGTTTCTGAAAATAAAAAACTGGCAAAGAGTTGAAAGGATCACGCAACTGTTTTCTTTTTTTTCTCTTTGTTTTTATCTGTCAATGTTTTTAAATAATCAAGAAACCTTCTTAATAAATGTTTTTTGCGAGTTGATTTTTGTTGTTTAGTATCCTTCATAATAACATAATGAAAACTGGTGTTCAGATATTTATTTATTGTTCTTTTCGTTTTAAATTCATAACAATTTTGGTTTATAACTAACATTAGCCATAAAAGTTCGCTGCAAAATTTCTGTATTTATATTCTAGCTTTACTAAATTTTTACAGATTTAGGACTATGTACAAGTAATTGTTATGGCAACAAATATATCACTCAAAAAAAAGAAAAAAAACATTGCACCAGTGTTTGTTAATAACAATCAGTTTGTTGCATTTTTCAAAAAACTTGAAAAGTGGAGAATGTGAATTCTGCATCTATACCTTCAATCAAAGTTCATTTCTGTCAACTTTCTTCTTAATACAATAGGAATACTATGGCATAATCAGAACAGAGGGATTTACAGATTGTAGTACATCTCTTTCTGCTGATTATGCCATTAAGTGATATTTGTGCATCATCAAGCTAAAAATGTTCTATATTCTTATATATGCTACTTTTAAGAAGTAAATGCAATTAAGAAACTTTAAGATATGTTAAAAATGTAACCTAAATAAAAATTATAAAAATACCTTAGGACTTGTGTAATTGCAATAATTACACATATGAGCTTGAGTAACAATTTGACTTTTCTTTTGGGTAATTCTTATAGTTCTAGTCTTTGTACCATCAGGTGCAACTTCCTCCGACACTATTTCACCATGTTTTTCACCTTCATTGAAATCATACACAGACATATCTAGATCCATTTCCTTTGAAGGATCTTTATCATCATCAGACTGGGCAACAATGAACATGTAGCTAACTTCACCAGAAGCTCCATTTGTAGGAACAACTGTCACAGCTTGATAAGCATTTCCAACATTTAAAATCACCTAAAATTAAAAAAAAAAAAACTTTCTATAATTGATTGTTATGTCATGTAAAAGACTGCTCAAATCATTGATGTCAATACCTTTATTAAGAGGAACAAACCAATTAATTCAGTATTATATAATACTTTTGCAAATGCTTAATTTGAAAACAAGGCTTGTGTTTTTTTGATGGAAAAAAACAAAACACACTTTAAGATTCCTAAACTGACTCCCTAAAAAAATTACATTTTCACTACACTTGAAACCAAGCTGCCCAAACTGATGCCCCAAAAAATAAATACAAATTAGCTGTGTAGCCCACAGTTGCACAAGTGCATTAGATGTTAGAGAATAATTTGTCTAAAAAAATTATCAATTCAATGTCACAGATTATTAGATATATGGTTAGGTCTAAATACCATAATCGCCTATAAGGTCACTTGTCTGACTTTGAGTGATTTCAATCATTTTTCAGCCTTCCTAAAAGCGATTTCTGAAACTATTTTAGAAATTTTAAGATTCTAATGCAGTAGAAAGTTATGTTAAAGATAGTCATACAGAAAGGGAAGTAGCTACAGAAGCAGGAAACTCAAAGCATTAAATGTCTTACGACACTTTTACCTTCATAAGAGCCATGAGGGAGCTAAAGAATATTTTCAGAAAATACAAAACTTAAAAACATTATACAAAAAATGAAACTAAAATTGCGACAGCTCTTTATTATGGATTACTTTAAGTAAGTTGAGTTGCACATCAGCAACATTTTATGTGCATATCTGTACTGTACAACTTTATTCCAAATTTTAATTTTTACAAAATAATTTTTCTGGTTCCAATAATTTTAATTAGTTCAACTCAAAAAATTATAACCTATTAAAGAGAATTATGTGCGTATTAAATTTTACAAAGAATAATGCTGTATTTATATAACACTTGGTTATTGAAAAATGTGCATGTATCAGTTATAAGGTCACCCTGTTTATTAGGTCACTTTTGCAAGGTCCTGAGAGGGGACTTTATATGAAAGTCTGACTCTCTCTCTCTCTCTCTCTCTCTCTCTCTCTCTCTCTGTGTGTGTGTGTGTGTGTGTGTGTGTGTGTGTGTGTGTGTGTGTGTGAGTGTGAGTGTGCGCGCGCGTGTCTATATATATATACACTGCCCTCCAAAAGTTAAGGTACAACCTGTTTTTTGTGAATAATATAGATACGAATGAACATAGAAGCAAAAAATATAGACTAACGGAGCACTAAATAGTTCTTTATTGAGTACGACGTAGAAATTTATATAAATTCAACACAAACATGGTGTAAAAGCAAAAGAACACTTTTGGTAGATGAAAAGTCCACTTTTGGAGAAAACAGTTTATCAAAGCTTTTTTGGAACAAAAATGAGTTCTAATAAGGAATGTGTCCACCCCTAACTGCAATACACTGGCGGCATCGATTCTTCATGCTGCTAATTAAGTTCTCGGACACCTCAATAGGAAGCGAAGACCACGCACGGATTAGTCCTTGTTCCAGCTCATGCAACAATCTTGGAGGAGGACTTGACGCAGCCACTTGTCTGACAAGGTAGTCCCAAACATGTTCTATCGGATTCAGCTGGCCATTCCATTCGCTCCAAACCTTGGCTCTCAAGATAATCCTCAACAAGAACAGCTCGGTTAGGTCGGGCATTATCATCCATTAGAATGAAAAAATTGCCAATTGCACTGGCATATGGGCGAGCACATGGATCTAGGATCTCGTCCCGATATCTCGCACCTGTCATAGTTCGTCCCTGGAACACATGCAGGCCAGTGTGACCATCGAGTGGGATCCCTGCCCAAACCAATATTCCGTCAGCTTGGTAATTGTGTCTTTACAGATTTGGATTGATGGTATCTGGTGCTTTGTTCCTTTCAGATCAACAGACATCCTGAATTGCTCCCCAGTGTGAATCTGGACTCGTCTGTAAAGAGTACAGAAGCTCATCGCTGTCTGGTCCAGGAAACGTGCTCTCTTGATCAAGATAAGTTGACCCCTCTCTGTCGTCCGTTGAGGGGGACACACACAACTGGTTACCTTGCACAGAGACCTGCATTGTGAAGACGCATTCGCACCGTACCAGCGGATATTCTTCTCTCTGATACTATAGAGTGGTCTGCAACAAGTTGCGGCACTGAAATGCTTCTTCTTCTTCTTCTTCGGGCCGAAAGAGCTATAAAGCGGTCTTCTGCAGGTGTTGTAGCTTGTGGTCGTCCTGGAACATGTCTTCTGGACACAGAAGCTTCGGTTTGATATTGATTCCAGTGACTTGACGGTGGACCACACTGCGAGACAGATTAAGACGCCTAGCAGCATCAGCCTGTGACAACCCCATTTCCATCCATCCGACAGCCCACGACCTTAACGAATGGGGCAAACGGCTTCTCTCAGACATTGAGGACATCCCTACTGCCTATTGTCAACGAATCTGCTAACAAAAGTTACATGTGTAATTACGGAAGGCCGATTCTTGCATATTTTTCTCTCACTCATATATGCCTGATCTTTTCTATAAAAAAAAAGTAGTAGCTATCATTTTTGCATGAATTTGCATAAAGTTAATTTTTATCATTTATATAAACTATCAATTTGATTGTTAGTAGTGTCATTTTTTGTATGGTGAGCTTCGAAAAGTATGTTGTTCCTTAACTTTTGGAGGCCAGTGTATATATGCAAAGGGTGTCCCAAAAAGGTTGTAAGGGGGCTTTAATTCTTTATCTATTAGAGTTAAGTGGCCAATGCAAATTGAAAAAAAAATGTTCAAAATAAGATCAAAATTAAGACTAAAAAAAAATTACCAATTAGTAAATGTGCCCTATACACTAATAAGGTAACGGTAAAAATACAGATAGACATTTGTAAATTTCATGCCTCCAACGTAGATTTGTATTTCACCTATGGCTATTTTCTTGCTCATATATATTATTATAGTTAATAAAGCAATGTGCTAAAATGTGCCAAGGATAGCAACCTCATATCTACCTTTAATGTTTACTTTATTATTTTATTTATTTAATGGTAAAAGGTGCAAATAATTTAACTTGACGGAGTTACCGATGAGTGATATTATTATAACAAAAAAAGAACTTGCTAATGTTTACATCTAGTAGTTACTATTCCCAGTGTAGAAATATCCTTGATTTTGGTACTGCAAATGTTAGTGTAATATACAGGATGCTCCAAAAAAGGTTGTAACGGGCTTTAATTCTTTATCTATTAGAGATAAGAGGGCAGTGTAAATTGAAAAATTGTTCAAAATAAGGTCGGAAATAAGACTCCGTTAAGAAAAAATACTTCTCGTTAATATTCAAAAAGTTACACTTTTTTAATTTGTATATGACCCCCGTACAAAAACATTCACAGTTAGTAAAATGTGCCCCATACACTTTTAATTTGTATATGACCCCCGTACAAAAACATTCACAGTTAGTAAAATGTGCCCCATACACTAATGAGGTGATGAATAATGTGACCATTTATTTTTTTTCCTACTACTTTTATGGCAATAGTATATTTATTTTCTTCCTCAAAACGGGACATCTATTGTTTTTAAGGTAATAGTGTAGGGAGACTAAATTTACAGGTCTGGGTATCTTTTAGTTGTTAAGAAAACGCACAAAAAAGGTTGTGTTAATGTTAATATCAAAATAAAATGGGAAAAAAAAAACTTTGCTAAAACACACATATACTATAAAAAATAGCGCAAGACGTATGTTTCGGGTGGTATAAGGGGTAGGCCTTTTTTCGACTTCAAAAACATCATCTGACACAAGGCAGGAAGGTGAGAAATGTGAACAAAATGACACACAGAAAAAAAGGAAGGAAAAAAAATTCTTAGAAAACCAGAATGAAAAGGGAAAATAAAGTGGAGATCGGGGGAGGGGGAGGAATAAGCAAAAGAAAAGCATGACTTTAAAAAAGAAATAAAAATTAAAGAAATTGAAATAGTTGACAAAAAAAGAACATTAAAAGAAGAAGCACAAAAACAATACATCCCCCCGGCGTTTTCTTTCCGTCTCGAGAGGGGAGGGAGGGAGATCCATTTGTTTTTACAGACACTGCAGTTGGATAATTTTAGATTTTTAGTGGCCTTTATTGAAATTGTTACCGTGAATTGCTCTCTTTCTAAAAATGGGACATTACGGTGTCCCAAAGCTGCGGTTGGGGTCCCGACTGTCCCGTTCAAAACGGGACCCATGGTCACCTTAGTGATGAACCAAATTTAAGTTTTCATCATACAACGTATCAGAGATATCTTTAAAGAAGATCATTGGGGACTATACATGATTTTGAATGTAAACGTTTATTGCTAGAGTGGAAAAAAGATTTTCTTTCATAATTTCTGTAACAACCCCTGAAATTCGATCATTCGACGTGAATTTTTTCCTTTTGAGGGCCATTGAAAAGTGGTGTAAGTCAGCGTTATATTTATCTTCATATCTCTGACTTTTTTTAGCATGTAGTTCTCAAAGTTTGTACGTCACCTCATTAGTATACGGGGCACATTTTAATAATTGGGAATTGTTTTGTACAAAGGTCAAGTACAAATTTAAAAAGTGTAACTTTTTGAAAATTAATGAGAGGAATTTTTTTCTTAACGGAGTCTTATTTCCGACTTTATTGTGAACATTTTCTCAATTTACACTGCCCACTTATCTCTTAATAGATAAAGAATTAAAGCCTGTTAGCACCTTTTTGGGACACCTTATATAAATAGATCATGCTTACTTTATTACTTCATTTATTTAACCATCTGGCAATCAAAGGCCGGCCAAACGGCTCTTCATACGAACAGCCAGTCAGCCGGCCAAGAGAAAGTAATACTTCTTTACCCAGCCTTGCAGCAGACAAAACTTTTTACGATTGCTGGACAATAGTCGATACGGGAGGCACGAATACCTCCCATGACCCCCAGACTTATTATCTCTTTTTTTGTCACACGAAAATTTCCCCAGTTATTATTCGGCGTGGTCATCATAAATGCCAGCTCTCAAGGAAGTGTGGATTTTCACCACCATCCGCTGTGAATAGCCATCAGATAATTTCTGAAAGGGGGAAGGCAATGTTCTTCGAATTTTGGCCAGGTGTAGACTTCTGAAGGCTTTAATTAAAAGCTCGCCCGAACGTCAGAGGGTTAATGGCAACAGGTACAAATAATCGATGGAGTTGGTGATGAGTGCTGTTATCATAACGGAAAAATGGAAATGCACCCGCAAATGTTTCCATCCAGTTGTTGCCATTCTCAGTGTAGAAATATCGTTAATTTTGGTGCTGCAATTATTATATTAGTAAATTATACAAGATTAACAAGAAGAATTTGTTTCTTAACTAAGTCTTATTTCTAACCTTATTCTGAAAATTTTTTTAATTTACAGTGCCTACTTATCTTTAATAGAAAAAGAATTAAAGCTCATTACCACCTTATTAGGATACCCTGTACATTTGCATGTGTGCATGTAATTCTTTAAACACACTATATGATCAGGCTTTGAACAATTACACAGTCATCTGTAATTGATTATAAAAATTCAACTACTACAAATTTCTAAAATAATTATGGATTAATGAATATTAATTTAGTTAAAAGAATAATGTTGATCTAATGAAATTAAACATTAAGTTTAAAAATAATGCAATTTTATCATCTATTTCTGGAAAATTTCTTAAACCCTATTTTTGAAAGCCATTACAATCAATTGCAAATAACATGAAGTTTGCATATGGCAATCTGTATGCAATGTATGAGATCGCCAAGCTCAAAGATTTGGCAATAGGGCTTGCACTCCACAGTTAGAATGTTAGAAACACTGTTATTATTGAATTTAGAACAAATAACACAGGTCTACATACGACAACCCAATAGTCTCCGTTTCTTTCTCATAGAGATTAGAACCAGTATGCATGCTTAATAAATGATATGGACAATATATGCTGAGCAATCTCTTTTTTTTTTAACCCTTCAAGCCAGAAGTTAAATTTACAATGAGGGTCAGTACACATGTATGCCAAACTGTCTTGAAGGGTTAAATACCTTCATCACAGCTGTTCTGCACGTTCCTCTTCCAAATTTTTTGATTCTTCAGTATCTGCATTTGAGAACAGATCTGAAAGTCAATGGTGCATTCATGTTTAAAATATTTTGAAAATGCTTTGTAAAATCAACATAATTTTTATACAGTAGAAGACCCGAAATCTGCCAACCCAAAATCTGAAAGGCTCTAAAATCTGCACTGTCTGTTCAATGCAAACAATGAAATCTGCCCTGCCAGCTGCAAGTTCAGAAAACTACACTATAACTACAAAGTAAAACTAAATGAGCTATTCCCACTTGAAAAAAATATTTTAAGATCTATTTTGTGAGCTCTTATGGTAGCATAGATGTCCTTCAAATGACTGACAGTGAAATAATTAACACTCAATTATGGTCACATGGCACAGACTCGGACACAGTAACAAGTGAGGATGATCAAAAAGTTGATAAAATAACATTTAATGAAGGTTAGGCTCTGAGAAAGAAATATTTCAGATTTATAGCAGCAAAGCTGTGTTACAGAACAGGAAATAATGAAACTATAATTAGAACATCCCAAAGTCCTAAACTACTATTGAATATACATGGTTCAGTAAGTTATACTATAATCTCATAATTTTGTATATTGTATTATCAATCTGTATATTTATATCATGATTCTGATTATAAGTAACATGATTTGTTCCTCTTGATCTATTCCCCCCCCCCCGGGTGGGGTGGAGGGAAATAGAATAAATTTCCTATTATGACCCAAAATCTGCACAAGGTCTGGAACCAAGCTGTGCAGATTCTGTGTCTTCTACTGTATTCTTTTCCTAAATTAATAGTTAAATTATGTTCACCTCTCTTTAATGCCTCAATGTCTTCTATTTGCCTCTGGATCTGTTATTGACCTCATGGAAAGATCCAGTGCCCACTGAGAGGACTAATACTGGCCAAATTCGGAAACTATAGCCTACACTTTACTTATATTTATATTTCTTTTGAGTCATTATTTAACATTAATTATTGAAAGAATTTTAAAATTCTTTACCTGATTATTTCCTTCACCCAAACCACCAGATGCTGCTTGTTCAACAATAGTTGAAATCATTTGCAGTTGATTTTCATCACTCAACTGAACTTCCTGGCCATCATTTGTTACAACTGTAGGCAACCGAGATGCAGTAACTGGTACTGTTTGTTCTGTTTCTGTACCATCTGGTTGCCGCAAAACCATTCGAATAGCATGTACTGCTTTACTATCAGACTGTGCATTGTTATCAGCAGCAGCTACAATAGTTGCAAGCTGAGCCTAAAAATGACACATTAACAGCAAATAAGTAAATTTTATTATGAATTTCATAAATACCTTTGACCAACAATAAAGGCAACCAAGCAATAAAGGCCAAAAAAAAAAAAAATGCAAAGTAAAATAAGCTACCATTTGGAAGAAGGAAAAAGTAAGACATTGGAGAGGATAAAAGTTGAAAGGGGAAAGGGGTAGAAGAAAGCGGATAGTAAGATAAAAAATAATAAAATGAACAAAAATAAAGAAACATATCAATTTAAAAATAAATAAAAATAAAAGAACAAAACAAAAATAACACAATGTTGGAAAAGGAGTTATGTTTCTTCATTAAACAGAAAGGGTGGGGGTGGGGAATAAAACAGAACTTTTTTTTAAATATAGAAACAGCAAGCACACACAAATAAATAAAATGGGAGAGACAGAGATAGAGGAAGAAAATACAGACATACAACTGTTGCAAAGCAAAGGGAATGGATGAATCCTCGTTCACAAGATAATTCATATGCTGGGAAATGGAAAATCCTTCCAAGTCGAGATGGGATAAAAGCTGAGAAATGCATGTGATCTTAGCCTTAGAAAATTGAAAACAATGACTATAATATCAACGAAAACCCAGGCAATAAAAGATTTAGAAAGTTCCTGCTAAGAAATGCATCTTTCATGCTTTTTAAGCTTAAATTTGAGAGCTATTTTGGTCTAACTAATGTAACCCAAATCACATTGACAAGGAATATAACAAACACTCGAAGGGATCTCTGTAAGTATAGAATCATTGAGAGAAGAGAATTTAAGTTTATTCAGGGTTTGCCCTGGCCTTTTTAGCCAATCCATTTGCAAAATTTGATTTTGCTGGATGTCAGTAAGAAGTACAATCGTCAATATTTTAGCCAAAATGTATTTTCGGTCACTAAACTAATTTAATTTTTTTAATTTGTGACATTGGTGATTAACAGCATGACCCTGTTTACTTATAAGTTTAAAGATGACTTAGAAACCAAAACGCTACAGAAGTTCAGAAATTTGGTAGTATAAAGGTGAAAAGAAAGATAATGCAATTATTGATTAAAAGAATTTACAGAAATAGAAGAATTAAACTTATTAAATTTAAAAAGAAAGAACTTTATTAATTGTTTTTGTGTTAAGACAAGCCTTCACGAGGGGCATCAGCATAGGGAAGGGCGCTGCCTTGGGTGGAGGGTCTATTAACCTCTTACCGGATTTACCCGAGCCGAGCTCGGGCAGGTAAAACGTTCCATTTTGGCTTATCCCGAGTGTAGCTCGGGCAGCAGGAAATTTAATTAAATAATCTTTTTACAATTATTTTGTTTTGCTTTCAAACACTTTTATTTACTTTTCTGCACACTAGAAGGTAGAACTATAGATGATTTAGGAAATCTTATATGAGAATAGTGTTATGTTTTAAAAATGTATCTATATCAAAATATGCATTAAAAAAATTGACATTTTTTGACCCTCCAACTCAAAAAGAATTGAACCGGCAGGAGGTTAGTAATAGAGGGATTAAAATAACCAGCAAGATATAGATTTTAGGCAATTCATTTCATTGTTAAGAAAAAAATAGTCAGAACAAATTTGATAATTTGGAACACATAAGTGTAACAAGCACAAAGATTTTACTGATAAGGTTGATTACAACGAGTACTAGGAGGTAAAGAAAATGAAAAAGGTTTATGAAAAACAGAAGTAGAAAAACTACTAGGATTCTTAGAAAAAAGAACATAAAAAAAGTAACGAAATGTTGTACTTAGTGGCATATGCAGAGGGTGGAACAAAAGGACTTTCCATCCCCCCACCCCCCGAAAAAAAAGAAGAAAAATAGTAATATGTATTCCACTGTTGCATACTTCTTTAAAGGTAAAGTAGCTGTGTTGATCAATAGAATTAGCAACAAAAAGTAAATTAGAAACATCACTATTGGAATCAACAAAAATGATATTGTCAATGTGTCAGACCCAATACCAAAAATGGTAAACCCTGAAGCAATCCTCTACAAAATAATGCAAAAAAATATCACATAACACAGGTGAAAGAGTATTACTCATAGCAGAACCCCCCCCCCCTTTTTTTTTAACAGGGGTCTTGAGAAGGTTAATCGACTTTCATAAACATAAGTGCAAGATTTCCCAGATGAGGCTTGCTGAAAGGTCCTGTCTACATGAGACCACAGCTTTGCTGAAAGGAATTTTTATACCTCTCAAAATAATTCTACATTTTTCATTACTACTATGGATATAGTCTGAATTAGAAAAGAATAAGTAGGAAAATTATTTTACAAGACAGAGAATTAAGCCACATTACAAAGAATAAATTTTATTATTAAGCATGTATAAAAATAAAGCACCTGCGACTGTCCATCTTGATCATCTGCAATTTGTCCATCTTGAGCTGTACTAGCTTGTACAGCAACAAATGTTGGTTGATCTCCCACCTG